>JAQNBH010000013.1:10273896-10773896 GCA_028752905.1 Cladorhizidae sp. MBARI D1340-BT2
TAGTGTAGTAGACACTTCCTGTAGTATGCTAGAAACGTCCAGCAGTATACTAGACACTTCCTGTACAGGCTAGACACTTCCTGTAGTATACTAGGCACTTCCTATAGTATACTAGACACTTCCTGTAGTTTACTAGACAGTGTGTGATAACTCTTAAGTGTTGATGGATTATAGAAGAGGTACAAAGTGGGTGAGCATCACTTAGTTAAACACATCTGCACTTACTGGAACTATGCATGCCTGACCAGTATACATGCCTGACCAGTACACATGCCTGACCAGTACACTACAGGAAGTGCACAGTATACTACAGGAAGTGCTGTAATGATATTCATAATCCCACTAATTCTAGTTCATGCACAAAGTTTGTAGTTTGCCTGTAGCTTCTGAGACGGGCCACCAGGAGCATGCTGGTGAGAGTGAAGTGCAGCGTGCTGTTGGTGCAGGGACGGACCACCAGGAGCATGCTGGTGAGAGTGAAGTGCAGCGTGCTGTTGGTGCAGGGACGGACCACCAGGAGCATGCTGGTGAGAGTGAAGTGCAGCGTGCTGTTGGTGCAGGGACGGACCACCAGGAGCATGCTGGTGAGAGTGAAGTGCAGCGTGCTGTTGGTGCAGGGACGGACCACCAGGAGCATGCTGGTGAGAGTGAAGTGCAGCGTGCTGTTGGTGCAGGGACGGACCACCAGGAGCATGCTGGTGAGAATGGAGTGCAGCGTGCTGTTGGTGCAGAGACGGACCACCAGGAGCATGCTGGTGAGAGTGAAGTGCAGCGTGCTGTTGGTGCAGGGACGGACCACCAGGAGCATGCTGGTGAGAGTGAAGTGCAGCGTGCTGTTGGTGCAGGGACGGACCACCAGGAGCATGCTGGTGAGAGTGAAATGTAGCATGCTGCTGGTGAGAGTGAAATGTAGCGTGCTGCTGGTGCAGAGATGGAAGCTTATGGTGATCAAGCAGCAGCTGCAATGCAAGCATGCTCTGAGATGACTGAACTTTTAGCAACCAGTTGTCATGATTCCCCAGAGTGCATAGAGAGTGTGTGATGGCTCATCGGCTGCCAAGAAGCCCAAACTAGACAACTACACAATGTACGAGTTGAACAACTGATCTCTTCCTCCATTACTGCTGTCCTCTGGAAGCTCTTCTGCTGAAGCTACCTGCACGAGCGCCTATGCTTACCTGGAACCCGAGAGAGAGAGAGAGCAAGCTGCTAAGAAGCTCCTTTAACATCTGGTGCTGCAGAAATAATTATGCAGAAATAATAATTATTACTAAATTATTCCTTAATTAAGGGATAATTATTCCTTAATGATTTTGATTTTTTTGATTTTTTTCTGCATGTCATGACATAAGGTCACTTAGTTTGCGGTTTGGAGCCAAGTGATTGTGCAATGTTTTTGTAGAACATTATGACAAGCTGAGCTTGGATGACTCCACCCCTCATTGCTTTGTTTGTGCTTGTGCTTTACAATTCAATGAAGTTTATTATATATATGAGAGAGAGAGAGAGAGGGAGAGAGAGGAGCACTCCTGGATGGATTTCTTTGCTATACGTTATGACGTAAACATGCACAGTGCTATATATAGCAATGCAGAGCTTCGTTGGCTTACCTCCATAGAGCTGCTACTTGCATGGAAGTGCAGCCCATTGTATTTGTGATAAGAGCACTTTCAAAGCGTAACTCCTGGGAACGTCTATAAATAGATTGCTGGTGAGGTAATTTCAGCTGAAGCGTAACTCCTGGGGAGCATCTATAAATAGAATTGCTGGTATGGTAATTTCAGCTGATTAAAAGAGAAATCCTCGGTCCTGTGGTTGTTGTAGGGGGAAATGCACAAATGCAGAAGAAGGGCGGAGGTCAACTGTGATAACTTGAGAAAACTAAAGACTCTTGCAGAAGCTTTTGATGATCTTCCATTGGCTGGATAGATTTAGGCCGACTTCTTGCAAAATCACTGTCCCCTACATCTCAACTCCTTTGCTGGCCACTGGCCCATAGACTGCCCCAAGCCTAGTTTCTGCAACTCCCTTGCTGACCACTGACCCATAGACTGCCCCAAGCCCACAGGTTTCTGCAACTCCCTTGCTGACCACTGACCCATTGACTGCCCCAAGCCCAGAGGTTTCTGCAACTCCTTTGGACCACTGACCCATAGACTGCCTCAAGCCCAGAGGTTTCTGCAACTCCCTTGCTGACCACTGACCCATTGACTGCCCCAAGCCCAGAGGTTTCTGCAACTCCCTTGCTGACCACTGACCCATAGACTGCCCCAAGCCAAGAGGTTTCTGCAACTCCCTTGCTGACCGCTGACTCATAGACTGCCCCAAGCCCAGAGGTTTCTGCAACTCCCTTGCTGACCACTGACCCATTGACTGCCCCAAGCCCAGAGGTTTCTGCAACTCCCTTGCTGGCCACTGGCCCATAGACTGCCTCAAGCCCAGAGGTTTCTGCAACTCCCTTGCTGGCCACTGGCCCATAGACTGCCCCAAGCCCAGAGGTTTCTGCAACTCCCTTGCTGACCACTGACCCACAGACTGCCTCAAGCCCAGAGGTTTCTGCAACTCCCTTGCTGACCACTGACCCATAGACTGCCCCAAGCCAAGAGGTTTCTGCAACTCCCTTGCTGACCACTGACCCATTGACTGCCCCAAGCCCAGAGGTTTCTACAACTCCCTTGCTGACCACTGACCCATAGACTGCCCCAAGCCCAGAGGTTTCTGCAACTCCTTTGCTGGCCACTGATCCATAGACTGCCTCAAGCCCAGAGGTTTCTGCAACTCCCTTGCTGGCCACTGGCCCATAGACTGCCCCAAGCCCAGAGGTTTCTGCAACTCCCTTGCTGACCACTGACCCACAGACTGCCTCAAGCCCAGAGGTTTCTGCAACTCCCTTGCTGACCACTGACCCATAGACTGCCCCAAGCCAAGAGGTTTCTGCAACTCCCTTGCTGACCACTGACCCATTGACTGCCCCAAGCCCAGAGGTTTCTACAACTCCCTTGCTGACCACTGACCCATAGACTGCCCCAAGCCAAGAGGTTTCTGCAACTCCTTTGCTGGCCACTGATCCATAGACTGCCCCAAGCCCAGAGGTTTCTGCAACTCCCTTGCTGGCCACTGGCCCATAGACTGCCCCAAGCCCAGAGGTTTCTGCAACTCCTTTGCAGGCCGCAGACCCATAGACTGCCCCAAGCCCAGAGGTTTCTGTCTCTAGCTACACTGAAAGACGCAAAAAAATACTTCCAAGCTGTCCCTACACTTAATAAGAGAGTCATTGATCAGGGAGGGGGGGGGGGGGGGGGAATTGAAATTCCAATATTTCATGACCAGGAGTTTACCCCATAATTATTACTGATTGACACTATATTAAACCATAACACTGACCAAAACTTAATATCATATTAGTACTGACTGACAATATCTGATTGACACTATTAAACTATAAAGGCTGATTTATAACACGACGCAAACAGCAAACGTCACGTCGCATCACTCGTGTCCTCAAGCATCCTAAAGCGTCTTGTGAACCTTGCGCGTCCACACACGTTCTAGCTTTAGGACGTGATGCGATGCGACGTTCGGATAGACTTGAGTTCTATTTTTGCGTCCAGGTGTGAAGTGTCCTCATCCGTTCAGCCAATCAGATTGCCTCTTCATCGCATGTGATTTTGTCAACCTGCACATTATTTAGAAAGCTCCACTAAGCGGAGTTTCTCAGCAATGGATGTATTCCTCGTAGTCTTCATCAGCTCTCAGAGCTGTCGTCGAAGTCGGATTCCCAAGTATTCGCCATCTTCAATAAAGAGGTCAAAGGTCGGAATTCCGTTCACAACGTGCATCTTGGAACAACATTGTGAACCATGAGGACGAGGTAGAACGCTACTTTTGAGAACGCTTGAAGACGCGACGCGACGCAGCAGAAAAAAGGTATTGTGAACCACATACTGGTCATGACCTAATTAAGATAACATCATATTAGTACTGACTGACACTATCTGATTGACACTATATTAAACCATAACACTGATGCAACCTAATTAAACTAACATCACATTAGTACTGACTGACACTATCTGATTGACACTGCATTAAACCATAACACTGATGCAACCTAATTAAGCTAACATCACATTAGTACTGACTGACACTATCTGATTGACACTATATTAAACCATAACACTGATGCAACCTAATATCTATTAGTACTGGCTGACACTATCTGATTGACACTATATTAAACCATAACACTGATGCAACCTAATTAAGCTAACGTCATATTAGTACTGGCTGACACTATCTGATTGACACTATATTAAACCATAACACTGATGCAACCCAATTAAGCTAACATCATATTAGTCCCGACTGACACTATCTGATTGACACTATATTAAACCATAACACTGATGCAACCTAATTAAGCTAACATCAAATTAGTACTGACTGACACTATCTGATTGACACTGTTAAACCATAACACTGATGCAACCTAATTAAGCTAACATCACATTAGTACTGACTGACACTATCTGATTGACACTATATTAAACCATAACACTGATTCAACCTAATTAAGCTAATATCTATTAGTACTGGCTGACACTATCTGATTGACACTATATTAAACCCTAACACTGATGCAACCTAATTAAGCTAATATCTATTAGTACTGGCTGACACTATCTGATTGACACTATATTAAACCATAACACTGATGCAACCTAATTAAGCTAACGTCATATTAGTACTGGCTGACACTATCTGATTGACACTATATTAAACCATAACACTGATGCAACCTAATTAAGCTAACATCATATTAGTACCGACTGACACTACCTGATTGACACTATATTAAACCATAACACTGATGCAACCTAATTAAGCTAACATCATATTAGTACTGACTGACACTATCTGATTGACACTATATTAAACCATAACACTGATGCAACCTAATTAAGCTAACATCATATTAGTACCGACTGACACTACCTGATTGACACTATATTAAACCATAACACTGATGCAACCTAATTAAGCTAACATCATATTAGTACTGACTGACACTATCTGATTGACACTATATTAAACCATAACACTGATGCAACCTAATTAAGCTAACATCATATTAGTACTGACTGACACTAGTTATCTGATTGACACTGCATTGAACTATAACACTGGCACAACCTAATTAAGCTAAAATCTATTAGTACCGACTGGCACTATCTGATTGACACTATATTAAACCATAACACTGATGCAACCTAATTAAGCTAACATCACATTAGTACTGACTGACACTACATAATGCAATGTACCACGCATAATTATACCAGTAATAAATGTTTGGCATCGAGTGGCGAGCAGAGACAAAGAAAAAATCTCGAGCATGTTAATGAACTGAGTAACTATCTCCATCATCCTTTGTCAGCTTCTAGTGATGGCATCCATTGGTGAGTGAACGTGCGATAGAGAAGGGGGGGTTATTTTAGCCCGATGCCCTATTGGACAAAATTTGAAATCCTATCACTGCATTGCTCTAGCCATTGTCCTCCTCCTAGCATAGCTGAAGGCCTAATACAGTATGCTTGTATGTGCATTATCGTTGCATCAAAATATATTAATTGGTTGTGAGATAATAGGAAGTTAGCTAAGAAATGTATATTCCTTACAGATTCTGAACTCGTGCAAGGTTGAACCGACAGCAAGCTCAGACAGTGAGTCGCCAGATATACAAAGAGTATCATTTCCAATTTATCCTAATTTAAAATCACAACCTCCACAGCTAGAGCACATCGTCGCTATGTCAGAATGAAACTCCACCATCCTTTCTCATCAGCTATCCACAATGCGGCCAGTTCTCACTTGCCCGTGCAGCCGCTAGAGGCTCAGCTCTAGCCTCGTACCTACTGACACTTTCTTGGCTGTTCTCTTCACTAATATGACGAGCGTTCATGGTTTACATAAGCCCACATTACGTACGGTGAATACATAGATTAGATAGATAGATAGAGAGATACACAGACAGATAGACAGAGAAGATAGATAGATGTGGCAATACCAAGTTTTCCATCCCATCCTCACCGACGACTCACTTTGCTCACCCATTAGTTCTAATCGACACTCTGTAATTAAGTTACACTATACTGCCATGTACTCTACCTCTTCTGATGGCTGGCTGTGCAGACTGGCCCAGAGGGTCATAAACTCTTCAAACCACAACCTGGGAAAGCAAGAACATTTGTGAGAGTGAGAGAGGAAATTTTAATCTTTATAATAATAAATGTGGATAGTTATCACAAAGTCAGTTAGAAGTTTCATGATGGTCTGCCCTCGAATAGAAGGGGTGTCCTATTCATTTCATGAGCTGCCTAGCTGCGTGTACTATTCAAGGGAGCGTATTATTCGAGGGCGTGCTCTAGCATTTCATTATTCCTGATGAAGA
Organism: Cladorhizidae sp. MBARI D1340-BT2; assembly: GCA_028752905.1. Classification (NCBI taxonomy): domain Eukaryota; kingdom Metazoa; phylum Porifera; class Demospongiae; order Poecilosclerida; family Cladorhizidae; species Cladorhizidae sp. MBARI D1340-BT2. The sequence continues at coordinate 10,280,348 of JAQNBH010000013.1, forward strand.
CTAGAGCATCTCGTCGAAATGTCGAGTGAATACAATTTGAAGTTGATTATCGAGAAGGTGATTTTAATATTTCAGCATGCCTAACAGACATGTGCACAATAGTTGCATGAGATCACCTGATCTCAAAATGGTGGCACTTATTGATAATAGCATGTTCGTGCTGTTGCCCTCTCTTCTAGTTTTGTCTTCTTCCTAGTCGGCTTCATCGCTCGCGAAGGGACCGTCATCGTCAGTCTCTCTCACCTCTTCTGTGGAGTTCGGCCGTCTCACCGGCGACGTTTGCTGCAGCACTTTCTGCTACTTGCCCGGGCTTTAAACAGCGAATGCTGCCGTCATGTGACCATCTGTTTCCATTGAAACACCACAACTTCTTAATTAAGGATTTGATAATCACTTCAGTGGTGAATTACCAAGCTTTCTTCCACAGCATTTTCTCTGGAGGTTTCTACATGTACACCTCCTGCTGGTCTCCGAGGGCACTAGTATGAAATATCTAACAACAGATGATTGATTTATGATTATTTTACATATTATATACATGCGATTTAGATTTACATGTACATGTGATTTTACATGTGATTTTACATGTGATTTTACATGTGATTTTACATGTGATCTACATGTTATTTTACATGTGGTTTACATGTACATGTGATTTTACATGTGGTTTTACATGTGTTTTACATGTGATTTTTTAAGATTTACTTTTACATGTGATCTAGATTTACATGTGATTAAATGGTTTACATCTACATGTGATTTACTTGCAAATGATATGCATGTGATTTACATGTGATTTTACATGTGATTTACATGTACATGTGATTTTACATGTGTTTTACATGTGATTTTTTTTAAGATTTACTTTTACATGTGATCTAGATTTACATGTGATTAAATGGTTTACATCTACATGTGATTTACTTGCAAATGATATGCATGTGATTTACATGTGATTTACATGTGATTTACATGTAACTAGGAGTACCACACTCGGGCTAGCGGAACAGGAGGGTTATGCCACTGGCAAGCCTCTATGAGACAGTGCAGAGGTTTGCAAAATGTTTTAGACATGGCAGACCTGCCATTTTCTTCTCTTTCCATCCCACAGAACATCTAGCGGATTCCAGCCTGGTTGGTTGCAGATTAATTGTACTGTGCGTTCCAGCTTAATGGGCTGAGAATTCCAATCTATTGGGTTTCTATCTGGTGGGTTCCAGCATAGTGGGGATAGTGTGTTCCAGCCTGGTGGGTACAAGCCTATTGGGGTAGGTTCAGTACTTGTGGGTTCCAACCTAGATGATGGGCTCAGTACTTGTGGGTTCCAACCTAGATGATGGGTTCAGTACTTGTGAGTTCCAACCTAGATGATGGGTTCAGTACTTGTGAGTTCCAACCTAGATGATGGGTCCAGTACTTGTGGGTTCCAACCTAGATGATGGGTTCAGTACTTGTGGGTTCCAACCTAGATGATGGGTTCAAGCTTGGTGAGTTCCAACCTAGATGGTGGGTTCAGTACTTGTGAGTTTCGACCTAGATGATGGGTCCAGTACTTGTGGGTTCCAACCTAGATGATGGGTTCAAGCTTGGTGAGTTCCAACCTAGATGATGGGTTCAGTACTTGTGGGTTCCAACCTAGATGATGGGTTCAAGCTTGGTGAGTTCCAACCTAGATGATGGGTCCAGTACTTGTGGGTTCCAACCTGGATGATGGGTTCAGTACTTGTGAGTTCCAACCTGGATGATGGGTCCAGTACTTGTGCGTTCCAACCTAGATGATTGGTCAGTACTTGTGCGTTCCAACCTAGATGATGGGTTCAGTACTTGTGGGTTCCAACCTAGATGATGGGTTCAGTACTTGTGCGTTCCAACCTAGATGATGGGTTCAGTACTTGTGAGTTCCAACCTAGATGATGGGTCCAGTACTTGTGGGTTCCAACCTAGATGATGGGTTCAGTACTTGTGGGTTCCAACCTAGATGATGGGTTCAAGCTTGGTGAGTTCCAACCTAGATGGTGGGTTCAGTACTTGTGAGTTTCGACCTAGATGATGGGTCCAGTACTTGTGGGTTCCAACCTAGATGATGGGTTCAAGCTTGGTGAGTTCCAACCTAGATGATGGGTTCAGTACTTGTGGGTTCCAACCTAGATGATGGGTTCAAGCTTGGTGAGTTCCAACCTAGATGATGGGTCCAGTACTTGTGGGTTCCAACCTGGATGATGGGTTCAGTACTTGTGAGTTCCAACCTGGATGATGGGTCCAGTACTTGTGCGTTCCAACCTAGATGATTGGTCAGTACTTGTGCGTTCCAACCTAGATGATGGGTTCAGTACTTGTGGGTTCCAACCTAGATGATGGGTTCAGTACTTGTGCGTTCCAACCTAGATGATGGGTTCATGCTTGGTGGGTTCCAGACTGGTGGACACCAGCCTAGCGGGTTCTAGCAAAGCGAGTTTAAACCTGGTGGGTACCAGCTTAGTGGGTTCCAGATTGCAGCACTGATGGGCTCCAGCAGAGGTACGATTTTGATAGAGATGAGTCCACAGTGCATGCACAATGCCACAGAGTGTAGCATGGCAGTGCAGTAGCTAAGGCCATGGGCAGCAGATGGCTGGATAGACCTAGCCGGCAATCCCAGGACTTCACCGACTACTTCATTGGAATACCAACACTTATGTTTATAATCGTTCACACCTCCCCCCCCTCTTCTCTCTCTCTCTGCAAACATTACCCCTGTGGGGGTTCTGTAAACAATCCCCGTGAGGTTTTGTTATTAACTCACTTGGATCCCCTGTGGGTTCCGTAAACAATCCCTGTGAGGTTTTGTTATTGAGGTTTTGTTATTGACTCACTTGGATCCCCTGTGGGGTTCTGTAAACAATCCCTGTGAGGTTTTGTTATTGACTCACTTGGATCCCCTGTGGGGTTCTGTAAACAATCCCTGTGAGGTTTTGTTATTGACTCACTTGGATCCCCTGTGGGGGTTCTGTAAACAATCCCTGTGAGGATTTGTTATTGACTCACTTGGATCCCCTGTGGGGTTCTGTAAACAATCCCTGTGAGGTTTTGTTATTGTCACTTGGATCCCCTGTGGGGGTTCTGTAAACAATCCCTGTGAGGATTTGTTATTGACTCACTTGGATCCCCTGTGGGGTTCTGTAAACAATCCCTGTGAGGTTTGTTATTGACTCACTTAGATCCCCTGTGGGGGTTCTGTAAACAATCCCTGTGAGGTTTTGCTGTGGAGTTCTGCTGTGGAGTTCTGTAAACAATCCCTGTGAGGTTTTGTTATTGACTCATTTGGATCCCCTGTGGGGTTCTAAACAATCCCTGTGAGGTTTTGTTAGATTGACTCACTTGGATCCCCTGTGGGGGTTCTGTAAACATCTACAATTCCCTGAGGTTTTGTTAGATACACTCGATACCCTGTGGGGTTCTGTAAATTGGTTCTGTAAATTTTGACTCAATGGAACCTCCTACGGTTTCTGTAACATTGATTTACTTGAACCTCTATGGGGGTCTGTAAACACTGACTTACTTGAACCCCCTGTCGTGGTGTTCTGGAGGGAGGAGGGTGGGGAGGAAGTAGCAGATGTAGTTCATGGCGTCCACCATAGACATGTCCATCAAACAGAGAAATGGCCGCCACTCCTCCAACATCTCTTGTGTGCTCTCCAGAGGAAAGTAGCTGAGCAAGAGAGATAACAACAAGGTGTAGTAAACAAGGGTGATAATAACAAGGTGTAGTAAACAAGGGTGATAATAACAACAAGGTGTAGTAAACAAGGGTGATAATAACAACAAGGTGTAGTAAACAAGGGTGATAATAACAACACAAGGTGTAGTAAACAAGGGTGATAATAACAAGGTGTAGTAAACAAGGGTAATAATAACAAGTTGCAGTAAACAAGGGTGATAATAACAACAGGGTGTAGTAAACAAGGGTGACAACAACAAGTTGTAGTAAACAAGGGTGATAACAACAAGGTGTAGTAAACAAGGGTGATAATAACAACAAGGTGTAGTAAACAAGGGTGATAACAACAAGGTGTAGTAAACAAGGGTGACAATAACAAGTTGTAGTAAACAAGGGTGATAACAACAAGGTGTAGTAAACAAGGGTGATAATAACAACAAGGTGTAGTAAACAAGGGTGATAATAACAAGGTGTAGTAAACAAGGGTGATAACAACAAGGTGTAGTAAACAAGGGTGATAATAACAACAAGGTGTAGTAAACAAGTGTGATAACAACAAGGTGTAGTAAACAAGGGAGACAACAACAAGGTGCACACCACGCCCACCAACTCACATCTTTGCGGCCACCACTAAGTGCTTGACGGCTGTGCACGCTTGTCTGCAGCACACAAACAAACGACCAAATAACATCACGTGAAACAATTTGACACAATATCCAGCCAATCAGAATGCAGTGATTTGACGGGCCAGTTACAAGCTCAGCTCCTAACTTGACACCCGAGACAAAATGTATCTTGTACCACTTGGAAAACCTGCAGTTCCATTTAGAAACCTGTGGTTCATTGGAAACTGGCGGTTCTATTTGGAACCCTGGGTTTTTTTATTTTTAGAAACCTAGTATATATATTTAGAAACCTGTGGTTCATTGGAAACCTGCAGTTTTATTTGGACACATGGGTTGTTTTTTTTAGAAACCTAGTTATATTTAGAAACCTGTGGTTCATTGGAAACCTGCAGTTCTATTTGGACACCTGGATTGTTGTTTTTTTAGAAACCTAGTTATATTTAGAAACCTGTGATTCATTGGAAACCTGCAGTTTTATTTGGACACCTGGGTTGTTATTTTTTAGAAACCTAGTTACATTTAGAAACCTGCAGTTCTTGGGCACCAGGGTCAACTTCGACACCTGTAAGCAGTTGCTATCACTACAGGCTAAACTGGTCAGAGTCCATTTTGATTTAAAATATAATCATTTTTCAGTAATTGAAGTTAACCATCATCAGGATTTAATAAACAGTTAATCGGGAGTAATTAGTTCAGGTTATCCCTTGTCCACACATTTGGTATATTTTGCTTCCACTGATAAATATAGTTTTAAATAGTTTCAAAAACAACTAAGGAAATGGATTAAGTTTGCAGGAAATGAGAACTGACGGTTAGTATGACTAACTGGCAATTATTATTTTCTGCTTAAAAGACACAATGGCTTGTTAGGCCAGCCATGGTTCTTGTTGACAGTATTGTGTGCAGCAAGGCTAAACAATGAGGAAATCACAAAGGCTCTATTTCCTTTAAAGGCACCCTAACTAGCCAGGACAAGGATAGCACAGGACAAGGATGCACCCAACTAGCCAGGACAAGGATAGCACACCAACTAGCCAGGACAAGGATGCACCCAACTAGCCAGGACAAGGATAGCACACCAACTAGCCAGGACAAGGATGCCCCCCCAACTAGCCAGGACAAGGATGCACCCAACTAGCCAGGACAAGGATGCACCCTAACTAGCCAAACAAGGATGCACCCCAACTAGCCAGGACAAGGATGGCACCCAACTAGCCAGGACAAGGATGCACCCCAACTAGCCAGGACACGGATGCACCCAACTAGCCAGGACAAGGATGCACCCCAACTAGCCAGGACAAGGATGCACCCTAACTAGCCAGGACAAGGATGGCACCCAACTAGCCAGGACAAGATGGCACCCCAACTAGCCAGGACAAGGATGCACCCAACTAGCCAGGACAAGGCTGCACCCAACTAGCCAGGACAAGGATGCTCCCCAACTAGCCAGGACAAGGATGCACCCCAACTAGCCAGGACAAGGATGCACCCAACTAGCCAGGACAAGGATGCACCCTAACTAGCCAGGACAAGGATGCCCCCCAACTAGCCAGGACAAGGATGCACCCCAACTAGCCAGGACAAGAATGGTGGCACCCAACTAGCCAGGACAAGGATGCACCCCAACTAGCCAGGACAAGGATAGCACACCAACTAGCCAGGACAAGGATGCACCCAACTAGCCAGGACAAGGATGCACCCCAACTAGCCAGGACAAGATGGCACCCCAACTAGCCAGGACAAGGATGCACCCAACTAGCCAGGACAAGGATGCACCCTAACTAGCCAGGACAAGGATGCCCCCCAAATAGCCAGGACAAGGATGCACCCCAACTAGCCAGGACAAGATGGCACCCAACTAGCCAGGACAAGATGGCACCCAACTAGCCAGGACAAGGATGCACCCAACTAGCCAGGACAAGGATGCAACCCAACTAGCCAGGACAAGATGGCACCTAACTAGCCAGGACAAGGATGGGCACCTAACTAGCCAGGACAAGATGGCACCCAACTAGCCAGGACAAGGATGGCACACCAACTAGCCAGGACAAGGATGCATCCCAACTAGCCAGGACAAGGATGGCACACCAGCTAGCCAGGACAAGATGGCACCCCATCTAGCCGGGACAAGGATGGCACCCAACTAGCCAGGACAAGGATGCACCCAACTAGCCAGGACAAGGGTGGCACCCCATCTAGCCAGGACACACCCACCCCTGCCACCGGCCACACCCTTAGGAATTCCCCTCCCCTCCCCCCTCCCATTTCAACACCCACTCTGAACCGGATCCTGCCGAGAGGGGTGGTACTTCTTTGGTTGCAAACCCTCCTCCCCAGCCCAACACAAGCAAAATCTAAAAGCAGAAGGGAAGACCCGGGTACTGATACAGGCAGTCGGAGGGAAGAAGTGTCCTACGGCAGTAATTCCTTATGTAGCAGGGATGAGTGAAGACATCAGGACGGTCTGCAGGGTCAGAGTTGTTTTCAGATGAGGAAGAACTCTGAGGGACACAACTGAGCAGAGTGAAGGATGTTTTACCAGCTAATATGTACTCATGTATTGTGTACCGCATCCCTTGCAGCTGTGGGAAGTACTACATAGGGGAGACCATCAGAAGACTGGAGACCAGAGTGAAGGAACATCAAGATGCCCGTAGAAAGTGTGCAGAAGAGAAGTATGCAATTGCTGAATATAATGGACATCCTATCTTGTGGGAGGAAGCCACCATCTTAGACCAGGCATGGAGACAGAAGGAGCAGCTAGTGAAAGAGGCAGTGCACATCAGCCTGGCACTAAAGTGTGAGTGGTTCGATAGAGCTGGAGGGATACAATTAAAAGTCGAGCAGTCACCTACAAGGAGTTAATTAACGAGTAGACAGAAACGAAGATCGACTAGTCAACAAAGAAATGGTTACACCTCTGTAGACTTAGATGACCCTTTACCAGTTCTTTGTTATGGTAAAGGGTCCTGCAAATAAATAGTTGTCTACAATGGGAAATTCTTGTTTTTTTACCAATATATACATGCAAATATATACATTATGTAGTGCATATACAATATATACATTACATGTGTATATACACATTATACATTAAATAAAATATTTCTTGTCTTGTGTCCATTTGTTTCTATAGTCAAGCAACCACTTCCAAGAAGTTACTCGGTGTAACTTGAACAACACAATATTATTCACAATGTTTATTTAATAAAGTAGACACACGTGCCTATGAATGCATACGTTCACATAGGCACATGCGTTGCTAGTTTTGTTGATGGGTCAGCAGGGTTTCATACAGGATTTTTGGTTGGGGGGGGGGGAGAAAAGTATCCAGCTTAGCATCGCCTACTTTTAACATGCTATATAATGTAGCTGGAGAGTGTTTGGGTATGGCCTACATTTGCCACATTCAGTCACTTGCTAAAACTTTTGGTGATATAATATGTTGTTGATTGGCTTGTGGGTACATGATTGGCTTGTGAACATGACATCACATGCAGGAGGAGTTCAACTTGAACTGGCAGTGCAGCTGCCACATCAATGAGTGAGTACCGCAATTCAACAGCTATTCCATATATTGACAAACTTGTTTCCAATATAAATGGCCATTTCACTGATGGTGCTGTGGAGCTACTTGTCTCCTCATCGATCTTTGACCCTGCTTCGATGCCAACAGAAAATACTGCTCTTCTTGAGTATGGCAATACACAACTGCAAACTCTAGTTAACTTCTATGCAACTGTAGAGTTTGATGGTGAAACCTTCACTTCTCCACCTCTCGTGGATGGAGAAGAAATCTTTGCTGAGTGGAGAGTTTTTAAGAGAGTCTTGGCACAAGAGAAGAAGCACAAGAGAAGAAGAAAATGACGGAGAAAAAGAAACTAAGTAAACCACCCACTCTACAGGATATGAAGACAGAGATGGAGCTTTCAGGAGCATACAAAGAGATCTTCCCAGAGATTTTCAAGTTACTGGATATTTTGCTAACTCTTCCAATTGCAACAGCTACTGTCGAACGTTCTTTTAGTCGGATGAAGATTGTGAAGACACGTCTTCGAAATAGACTAAGTGACATCAACCTTGCTAGGCTCATGTGAATCGCAATTGAAGGGCCTGAACTGACTTCAGTAGATTTTAGTGACATATTCAAGGAGAAAAATCGTCGTATTGCTTTATAAAATTCTGTTTTCTAAATTACTATAATGTTAGCAAAATGTGTCAATGTTGCACTATGACATCATAATTTTTGAAAATCCTGGGGGGGGGGGGGGGGGACATCCCACCCACCCCTGTATGAAACCCTGGTCAGTGGTGTAGCAACGCAAGAGCGCTTATTCACTGACGACCCTTACCTAATTTGGATTTTATAGCTGATGTGACTGTTTACAATACTAAGAAGCTGCCTAAGTGAACTCTTAATTTTTTTTTGTCCTCCATTAGTATAGGTCCTCCATTAGTCATTAGTATAGGGAAATTAGTATAGGGAATGTTACTGCATTCACCAATTATTAAAATTTTCATGTTTATGAAGTGTAGTTATCCTAGTTACAGAAGTAAAATAATAATAATAATAATAATAATAATAATAATAATAATAATAATAATAATAATAATAATAATAATAATAATAATAATAATAATAATAATAATAATAATAATAATAATAATAATAATAATAATAAAATAATGATAATTATATAACAAAACATTAATAATAAATAAATTAATAATAATAACAAAAATAATAATAATGATGAAATAAAATAAATAATAATAGTACAAGAATAATAATTAATAATAATAATAATAATAATAATAATAATAATAATAATAATAATAATAATAATAATAATAATAATAATAATAATAATAATAATAATAATAATAATAATAATAATAATAATAATAATAATAATAATACAAGAATAAACAACAACCACAACAACAGTACAAGAAGAATAAAATAATAATAATAACAAACAACAATAACAATAGTACAAAAATAATAAAACAACAACAACAATAATATAAAATCAAAAAATAAACAACAACAACAACAGCAGCAGCAGCAGCAGCAACAACAATAATAAAAATAAATAATAATAAGAAGAAAAGCTTTCCCCCTTCACTGTTGCCACATCTGATTCACATACACAGCACGTCTGCAGGGATGATATGCTTCTCAATACATAGTGGCTAGCTAGTAGCATAATCAACCCCACAGGATCTCATTATTGAAGGCTAGAGATCCAGCAAAAATATCGAGGAACAAGTTGTCTTGAGGAAGTCATTTGTGTTATCTTTGGGCAGTTTGGAAAGTGCTTTGGAACTTCGAAGGCCATGGAGGAGCTAACAATTGAGGAGCTGAGGTTCACAATATGCCACCATGGAAGAGCTAAGGTTCACAATATGCCTCCATGGAGGAGCTAAGGTTCACCATATGCTGCTGGTGCTAGCCCGTAACGTGTCTTGATTTTGTAACGCGTGAACAAGAAGTCACATTGCATCGCTTGAGCCGACTCCATCATCCGGTCGTGATGTGTCGGTTGACATGTGTTGGTGTGCTATATTTGTGTTACTGCAAAATAAATAAGTTTCTCCACGGAAGAGATGATGTGGAAAAATTGATAGAGGCAGTGAGGATCTTTCTTAGCACACGGCTGTATCCAACAAGACATTTAGAGAATGGAAGTTCATTGGAGTTTCATAATTGGGACTCGAAGCATTACAATGCGACCAGGTGGATGTTGTGGACTGCTCGTAGTGAGGCGACCTAAAGGCCTTGTGACATATTGTGACCGGGGAGGGGGTGGGAGGGGCAGGGGGAGGAGGGGAGGGGGAGGGGATATTTCTTACTTCTGCCACTAGAAGGCTGGGTTAAGTAAAGGGCTAGAGGTGTCTGTAAATGAGCATCAAGAAATTGCCGGGAAACTATGGACAACTGTAGCTCATAATAGACGTGGCCATCTTGCCTTGAGCAATGTTTTGTGAAATGTGCTGTCTTGACAGTGAGCCAAGATACGTTGCAGGTCCACATTACTGGGCATGGGCGCCGCGTAGCCTTAGCCCTAGTCCTGGCCCTGTGGTCCTTGTTTTAGTTTTACAACCCTTGCACTATAACCCTAGCCCTAGTCCTATGGCCCTTTTCCTAGCCCTATAACCTTAGCCCTAGTCCTATGGCCCTTTTCCTAGCCCTATAACCCTAGCCCTTGCCCTAGCCCTATAGCCCTAGCTCTAGCCCTATAGCCCTAGCCTATAACCCTAGCCTAGCCCTAACGCCCTTGCCCTACCCTAGCCCTATAGCCCTACCCCTATAGCCTTAGCCCTATACCCTAGCCAGAGTTAGGTAGGCAGGAACACCGGAATTTAGACATCCCTTGGACATACTGGCATTGTCCATGTCTTCATAGGACTGAGGAGATCCCAATGCTTTTGTAAGCACTCTCTAAACAATGTTGTTTATCTAAGAGACTTACGGCGAGTAGATATTCATGCCAAGGTCAATGAACTTTGACTTGTACACAGTCTGGACCACTTGGTAGAGAGGTCGCCATGGCAACATGAGGTCACTTGGAGAGAGCGTCTTTGGCTTCCTTGAGACGACAGAAAGAAAATAACAATGAAATGGATGGAGGGAGATTTCTGATACACCCATGGTCACACCCACCACATACCCACCACATACACACCACATACACACTCACATACACACTCAGCACAAGACAAACCACACTACAGAAAGCAGCCACGGCTGTACTATAACTAACAGAACACCATGACCCCTGTATCTAGCAGTCATGGCTGCACAATACACTAACAGAAAACCATGACCCCTGTATCTAGCAGCCATGGCTGTACATCCCTCCAGCTTTGTTTAAAATAATATCTACAGGGAAGGAAATGTGAAAAGGGAAAAAAGGATGTAATCTCTCGATGGTTTCCCAAACACAGGCATGTATTGACATTAGAACAACATTAACAACAACAACAATAACAACGACAACAATAATAACAACAACAACAAGATACAACGACAGAGAAAGTGGAATGCCCAAAGAGAGAGGGAGGGAAGGGAAGGAGCAGGGGGAAGGAGAGAGAAATAGCCATGAGGAAGAAGGAAGAGGAAGTACAGAGAGACAGAGAGACAAGAGACTAACTTGAGCAAATGGGTAAGGAGAATGGCCCAGCTGTAGAGAAATGAAGACTCCAGCTTGGGAGTTGTGACCAGCTCAAAGAGAAGGTGGATCAGGTTGACGTGGTCCTTCTTGGAGAAGTGCAGCCCGTATATCTTGAGGAAGCTACACACAGCAGGTGCACACGCATACATGACGCATCCAAAACTCCACAACACATGCACATAGGTGGTGGGCATGCCATGTAGTTATTGAGTATTTGAGGGGATACCCTTTACCTCATTACATAATAATAAAAATAGTTAATTGATAAATTACTGGTAACAATAATAGTAACACAACAACAACAACAATTATTATTGTTTTTGTTGTTGTTTCTATTATTATTAATTATTATCATTGTCATTGTCATTGTCAATATCATTATTATTATTATTATTATTATTATTATTATTATTATTATTATTATTATTTATTATTAATAAGTAAGAATTCAATTATAAAAATAATGATGATAATAATAATAATAAGAGTAGTAGTAGAAGTACTAATAATAGTACAAGTGATAATAATGATGATAATGATGATGATGATGATGATGATGATGATGATGATGATGATGATGATGATAATAATAATAATAATAATAGTAATAATTTAGTAATAATAATATAATAATGATGATGTGATGATGATGATGATGATGATGATGATGATGATGATGATGATGATGATGATGATGATAATAGTAATAATAATAGTAATCATAATCATAATCATAATCATAATCATAATCATAATAATAATAATAGTAATAGTAATAGTAATAATATTATTAATGATAATAATAATAATAATAATAATAATAATAATAATAATAATAATAATAATAATAATAATAATAATAATAAATAACAATAAAATAACAATGAAGAACAATAGAATAAAGATAGTAATAACAATAACAACAACAATAAAAATAATACTAACAATAACAATAATAACAACAATAATGACAACGAAATTAAATAATATGCCTTGTCTGTCCGTTAGTGTGTCATGCAAAAACTATTCCTTCGCCATGACTATGGGGACTCCTGGAAAAATGTCCGTTCATCTCTGTGTTTATATCATGATATACACATGCACCCCATTACGGAATCCCGAAGAAAGTGCAGAATGGCTACTCTGCAAGAACAACTATGGAGGTGTAGCAGAAAGCACGAGAGCTGCAGGAGAGAGACAGAGAATGAGAAGGGATGCAGCAAGTGAGACTGCACGAGAAACTGCAGCACCCATGGCAGAGTGCAGGCATATGGCTCCAGCATGGCAGAGTGCAGGCATGGCTCCAGCATGGCAGAGTGCAGACATGGGGCTCCAGCATGGCAGAGTGCAGACATGGGGCTCCAGCATGGCAGAGTGCAGGCATGGCTCCAGCATGGCAGAGTGCAGGCATGGCTCCAGCATGGCAGAGTGCAGGCATATGGCTCCAGCATGGCAGAGTGCAGGCATGGCTCCAGCATGGCAGAGTGCAGACATGGGGCTCCAGCATGGCAGAGTGCAGGCATGGCTCCAGCATGGCAGAGTGCAGGCATATGGCTCCAGCATGGCAGGGTGCAGGCATGGCTCCAGCATGGCAGAGTGCAGGCATGGCTCCAGCATGGCAGAGTGCAGGCATGGCTCCAGCATGGCAGAGTGCAGACATGGGGCTCCAGCATGGCAGAGTGCAGGCATGGCTCCAGCATGGCAGAGTGCAGGCATGGCTCCAGCATGGCAGAGTGCAGGCATGGCTCCAGCATGGCAGAGTGCAGGCATGGCTCCAGCATGGCAGAGTGCAGGCATGGCTCCAGCATGGCAGAGTGCAGACATGGGGCTCCAGCATGGCAGAGTGCAGGCATGGCTCCAGCATGGCAGAGTGCAGGCATGGCTCCAGCATGGCAGAGTGCAGGCATGGCTCCAGCATGGCAGAGTGCAGGCATGGCTCCAGCATGGCAGAGTGCAGGCATGGCTCCAGCATGGCAGAGTGCAGACATGGGGCTCCAGCATGGCAGAGTGCAGGCATGGCTCCAGCATGGCAGAGTGCAGGCATGGCTCCAGCATGGCAGAGTGCAGGCATATGGCTCCAGCATGGCAGAGTGCAGGCATGGCTCCAGCATGGCAGAGTGCAGACATGGGGCTCCAGCATGGCAGAGTGCAGGCATGGCTCCAGCATGGCAGAGTGCAGGCATATGGCTCCAGCATGGCAGGGTGCAGGCATGGCTCCAGCATGGCAGAGTGCAGGCATGGCTCCAGCATGGCAGAGTGCAGGCATGGCTCCAGCATGGCAGAGTGCAGACATGGGGCTCCAGCATGGCAGAGTGCAGGCATGGCTCCAGGATGGCAGAGTGCAGGCATGGCTCCAGCATGGCAGAGTGCAGGCATGGCTCCAGCATGGCAGAGTGCAGGCATGGCTCCAGCATGGCAGAGTGCAGGCATGGCTCCAGCATGGCAGAGTGCAGACATGGGGCTCCAGCATGGCAGAGTGCAGGCATGGCTCCAGCATGGCAGAGTGCAGGCATGGCTCCAGCATGGCAGAGTGCAGGCATGGCTCCAGCATGGCAGAGTGCAGGCATGGCTCCAGCATGGCAGAGTGCAGGCATGGCTCCAGCATGGCAGAGTGCAGGCATGGCTCCAGCATGGCAGAGTGCAGGCATGGCTCCAGCATGGCAGAGTGCAGGCATGGCTCCAGCATGGCAGAGTGCAGACATGGGGCTCCAGCATGGCAGAGTGCAGGCATGGCTCCAGCATGGCAGAGTGCAGGCATGGCTCCAGCATGGCAGAGTGCAGGCATGGCTCCAGCATGGCAGAGTGCAGGCATGGCTCCAGCATGGCAGAGTGCAGGCATGGCTCCAGCATGGCAGAGTGCAGGCATGGCTCCAGCATGGCAGAGTGCAGGCATGGCTCCAGCATGGCAGAGTGCAGGCATGGCTCCAGCATGGCAGAGTGCAGGCATGGCTCCAGCATGGCAGAGTGCAGACATGGGGCTCCAGCATGGCAGAGTGCAGGCATGGCTCCAGCATGGCAGAGTGCAGGCATATGGCTCCAGCATGGCAGAGTGCAGGCATATGGCTCCAGCATGGCAGAGTGCAGGCATATGGCTCCAGCATGGCAGAGTGCAGGCATGGCTCCAGCATGGCAGAGTGCAGGCATGGCTCCAGCATGGCAGAGTGCAGGCATGGCTCCAGCATGGCAGAGTGCAGGCATGGCTCCAGCATGGCAGAGTGCAGGCATGGCTCCAGCATGGCAGAGTGCAGACATGGGGCTCCAGCATGGCAGAGTGCAGGCATGGCTCCAGCATGGCAGAGTGCAGGCATATGGCTCCAGCATGGCAGAGTGCAGGCATGGCTCCAGCATGGCAGAGTGCAGGCATATGGCTCCAGCATGGCAGAGTGCAGGCATATGGCTCCAGCATGGCAGAGTGCAGGCATATGGCTCCAGCATGGCAGAGTGCAGGCATGGCTCCAGCATGGCAGAGTGCAGGCATGGCTCCAGCATGGCAGATGGCTCCAGCATGGCAGACGCAGGCATGGCTCCAGTATGGCAGAGTGTAGGCATGGCTCCAGCATGGCAGAGTGCAGGCTTGGCTCCAGCATGGCAGAGTGCGGACATGGCTCCGGCATGGCAGAGTGCAGACATGCAGCATGGCAGAGTGCAAACATGGCTCCAGCATGGCAGAGCGCAGGCATGGCTCCAGCATGGCAGATGGCTCCAGCATGGCTCCAGCATGGCAGAGCGCAGGCATGGCTCCAGCATGGCAGAGCGCAGGCATGGCTCCAGCATGGCAGAGTGCAGGCATGGCTCCAGCATGGCAGAGTGCAGACATATGGCTCCAGCATGGCAGAGTGCAGGCATGGCTCCAGCATGGCAGAGTGCAGGCATGTCTCCAGCATGGCAGAGTGCAGGCATGGCTCCAGCATGGCAGAGTGCAGGCATGGCTCCAGCATGGCAGAGTGCAAGCATGGCTCCAGCATGGCAGAGTGCAGGCATGGCTCCAGCATGGCAGAGTGCAGGCTTGGCTCCAGCATGGCAGAGTGCGAACATGGCTCCAGCATGGCAGAGTGCGGACATGGCTCCAGCATGGCAGAGTGCGGACATGGCTCCAGCATGGCAGAGTGCAGGCATGGCTCCAGCATGGCAGAGTGCAGGTATGTCTCCAGCATGGCAGAGTGCAGGCATGGCTCCAGCATGGCAGAGTGCAGGCATGGCTCCAGCATGGCAGAGTGCAGGCATGGCTCCAGCATGGCAGAGTGCAGGCATGGCTCCAGCATGGCAGAGTGCAGGCATGGCTCCAGCATGGCAGAGTGCAGGCATGGCTCCAGCATGGCAGAGTGCAGGCATGGCTCCAGCATGGCAGAGTGCAGGCATTGCTCCAGCATGGCAGAGTGCAGGCATGGCTCCAGCATGGCAGAGTGCAGACCTGGGGCTCGAGCATGGCAGAGTGCAGGCATGGCTCCAGCATGGCAGAGTGCAGGCATGGCTCCAGCATGGCAGAGTGCAGACATGGGGCTCCAGCATGGCAGAGTGCAGGCATGGCTCCAGCATGGCAGAGTGTAGACATGGCTCCAGCATGGCAGAGTGCAAGCATGGCTCCAGCATGGCAGAGTGTAGACATGGCTCCAGCATGACAGAGTGCACATGCATGGATCCAGCATGGCAGAGTGCAGGCATGGCTCCAGTATGGCAGAGTGCAGGCATGGCTCCAGCATGGCAGAGTGCAGACATGGGGCTCCAGCATGGCAGAGTGCAGGCATGGCTCCAGCATGGCAGAGTGCAGGCATGGCCACAGCATGGCAGAGTGCAGGCATGGCTCCAGCATGGCAGAGTGCAGGCATGGCTCCAGCATGGCAGAGTGCAGGCATGGCTCCAGCATGGCAGAGTGCAGACATGGGGCTCCAGCATGGCAGAGTGCAAGCATGGCTCCAGCATGGCAGAGTGCAGGCATGGCTCCAGCATGGCAGAGTGCAGGCATGGCTCCAGAGTGCAGACATGGGGCTCCAGCATGGCAGAGTGCAGGCATGGCTCCAGTCATGGCAGAGTGCAGACATGGGGCTCCAGCATGGCAGAGTGCAGGCATGGCTCCAGCATGGCAGAGTGTAGACATGGCTCCAGCATGGCAGAGTGCAGGCATATGGCTCCAGCATGGCAGAGTGCAGGCATGGCTCCAGCATGGCAGAGTGCAGGCATGGCTCCAGCATGGCAGAGTGCAGGCATGGCTCCAGCATGGCAGAGTGCAGGCATGGCTCCAGAGTGCAGACATGGGGCTCCAGCATGGCAGAGTGCAGGCATGGCTCCAGTCATGGCAGAGTGTAGACATGGCTCCATGGCAGATCAAGGGTGTGTGTGAACAGGTGCAACCTAACCACACAGATCAACACACATTAACAGCATGTTAGCACACCATTTGGGTTTCCCACTTCCCACAAGAGCACTTTCTTGACACTAGAGGCGGCAACTTCACAGGTCATAGGGACACGCCCCAAAGTTGGAAGAAGAATTAAAATGCAGACCAAGACATGATCAGTGATCTTAGGAAAGCACTGACTGGAACCACAGCATAGATACCTTACTTCAAGATGGGAGCTCCAGGATCTAATGATGGTGTTTTCATCACCTAATGCACTTAATGGCGGCCATTAAACAAAGAAAGAGATGGGAAAAGAAGGGGAAATGCCACAACAAAGTCTGAGATTGGCATGACGACTGAACAATAGCACCTCCCCCTGAACAATAGCACATACCCCTGAACAATAGCACCTCCCCCTGAACAATAGCACCTCCCCCTGAACAATAGACTTCCCCCTGAACAATAGCACATCTCCCTGAACAATAGCATATCCCCCCTGAACAATAGCACATCCCCCTGAACAATAGCACCTCCCCCTGAACAATAGCATATCCCCCCTGAACAATAGCACATCCCCCTTAACAAAAGCACATCCCCCTGAACAATAGCACATCCCCCCTGAACAATAGCACATCCTCCCTGAACAATAGCACATCCCCCCTGAACAATAGCACACACCCCTTAACAAAAGCACATCCCCCTGAACAATAGCACTCCCCCCTGAACAATAGCACATCCCCCCTGAACAATAGCACATCCCCCCTGAAGAATAGCACATCCCCCTGAACAAAAGCACATCCACCTGAACAAAAGCACATCCCCCTGAACAATAGCACATTCCCTGAACTAGAACATCCCCCCTGAACTTTAATTAAGAGCAGGAAATAAGGTATAAAAATTATTGCACGTAAACGATCATGGCACGTGTTGGTTTTTTCGATCGACGAAACCCAGAGTGCCACATGGCGCTGTTGGAGGTGAGTGGGTTAAAAATGTCAGCCATAGCTGGAGACCCTTCACTGTGGTTGCTTTTCTACGCCTTCTGTCGGAATCTTGCAGAAATTTTTCCCCCTATACATGGCAACATGGAAAGGTAAGGCTGATCCTCACAACCAAGACATGTGACGTAACACGAAAACCATCACGGAAGAGGCCGAGAGTGGAGTGGGAAAAATTGACACCTCCTGGGCAGTGCCAACAAATATCTTTCTTGCATTTTGTTAAGACCGTTTTAATACGAAATAATAAACGCACGGCATGTTGCAGAGCATCAGGACACACAGCATGTTGCGGAGCATCAGGACACACAGCATGTTGCAGAGCATCAGGACACACAGCATGTTGCAGAGCATCGGGACACACAGCATGTTGCAGCATCGGGACACACAGCATGTTGCAGCATCGGGACACACAGCATGTTGCAGGACACACCGCATGTTGCAGGACACACAGCATGTTGCAGGACACACAGCATGTTGCAGAGCATCAGGACGCACTCAAGTTGCTGTTTTTGTCTACTTAATTTAATAAGTTAAGTTGATCCCCCCCCCCCCCCATTGTGAACCTGGCTTACAGCATGCTTGAGTAACTTAATGTGAACGAAGCCATGAAGTAGCTAGAGAATCGGAGGAGTGGCTGACTAGTATCAGGCAAGAAACCTGCACTAGGCCTCTGTGATATATTAGAGGAATCTTGTGCCTGCTTCTTCTAGTGCTTAGCCACCTGCACTATAGTGTCATTTCCTGTTCTCTAGCCACATACTTGTGTAATAGTCCTCCTTACCTCTGTAATCTGTTGGTCCAGTATAAGGTTCCAGGCCACATCTCGTGTTTCTGTACAGCTCGACTAAGGTTCACTTTGATATCCAGAAATAACTGCTCTGCTTCTTCCGTTAGTGACGAATAATAAGGTAAAAACTTGTTGTAGAACAAAGGTTTCTGGAGTTCGCTATCCCCTTCTTCTTCAGATTGACACATTTCTTCCTCAGACCGAGAATTATCCATGGCTTCTGAATCCACGAGATGGAAAAGGAACTGGGTCAGTGTTTGTATAGCCCGTGGGACAACACGCAGTTTTCAGTAGAGTTACTAAGCGTGGATCTTACTGCAACTAGAAGGCTTGTAAAGGTAAAACATGATTCAGCAACGGGTTTTAGAAATGCTGATTGTACAACGCAGTTGTTTTGAAATAAAGCACACCTACACTTTTTTCCTGCCGATATTTTTGTGAAGCGGCACGAGAATGTACTGTAGTAGTGGAAAGTGGAAGAGATAGCAACCGGCCCAAGTAGAAGGAAACTGTGTACATAGGTAGTAGGAAACCGTGTACAAGTAGGGGGGTTTTGGGGGGTTTTTTTTTAGGCTGAACGGTTTATCCAAAGAGCCGAGTTCCCTCGCCACAGGGTTATAGCTAGCCTATGAAACAAATGCCGCGTTGTTTTAGCTGGTGGAATGCCTAGCTGCCGTCGTCCAATGGTCATGATGACTTCGGTAGCCTCATCACCCCACCCTCCAGCGGAAAGTCAAACTTCAACGGCGGTTTATTTTGTAAAAAAATTGCTAGATCACGGTACCCGATCGACCTCAAATGGCCAGACAGGGATCCTTCTCACCCACAGGTTGCCATTCTCTCCCCAGAGGCAGATGGCAAGTCTCTAGAACAAGTGGATGGTTTCTTCAGCTGGAGTCGCGGAAGTCGGGAGCGTTGAAAGCGCTCGTATGTACTGTGACGTATAATTTTTTATTTATTTCATTTTATATTTTATTATTATTTTTTTTTAATAGCACCTGCAGAAACGTATAACGGTTATGCAGCTGCGAAGTTCACGCATTTTGTGGCTCTATTGTTAGACTAGTGTGGTTAACTCTAATAACACTATTGTGCTTCAAGAAGTAAGGTTAGTGTGTGCCTAGAAAAATAAAACTTGTATTCTTCATCAGACACTTGGGGAGAAAGGATATTGTACTTTCGTTGAATAGTGTTGGAGAATTACATGCTGTTCAGTATTTTGCAACTCTATTGGGGCATTTGCTTTGAATTTCTCAATATTCAGAAAATAAATGCCTTCAATTACTACCGAGTGAAGTATAGTTGAACTTCACTTTTCTGCATAAAATCTGCAGCTGCTTTAAAAGGGTACGATAAATTTATAATTTGCATCGTCATGTCAGCTACAGCCTGCAGTTAATTATAACCATCTTAATGACTGGTTGATGCAGTAGCAACATCCACCACCTTGGTTCAAAAAAAATCCTCAAAACTTGTAATAGTATACAATACCACTCGCAATCCGTTTTGGTTGAAGAGGGGGAAAAAGCAAAACAAGCTAGCCGAGAAAGTGAAACTACTAAAAGGAAGAAAAGGGTGCTACATAATGGCGCTAAAAAGGTAAGCATGGCACAATAGTTTGATCATTTATATAATAACACTGGTTTCTGCATGCAGTTGAGGTGTCTCAACAAGATGGGGTATCATCGAATCAGTGGCAGAATAAGACAAGATTGGATAGTGGACACTGTCATCATTGACCACTAGCTTCTAAACAAGGAAGTGTAGTCACAGCTTTGATAACAGGTCCACCATGCTTGTGCAAACTAATCCGCTCTCTCATTCTGGGAGATTGGCCAGAGCACTGCAAAAGGCCGAGGTGACCTCTGCCCCAGCACCATCTTTGATGTAACTAACTGACTTAACATGTGCACTAGATGATGTCACATATTCGAACTATGAAGATTCGAATTTCTTATTCTCATGCGCATCTCTTGGCATATCAGAAGGTGTAATTCCTGGGGGGGATGGGGGAGCCCCAACTTTTGGCAAACAACTATGTTTTCTCTAAGTGACTTCGCACACCACTGAAAGGTACTATCAGAAGTGATGTTGGGGAAAAAAGAGCATATGGTTTTAACACATTCACGGTTAATTAATTGCCAGCTAATTATCGTAAATGTAAAGTGCCAATAGTTCTAGAATATTCTAGGCCACAAGTATTTGAGGCCAACTAGTGCAGAGTGAATCGTGGCTAAAAGACAAGCCCCCTTGTTTGTCAAAGTACACACAAGAGACAAAGGGAGATGATATATACAGCTCAAGACCAACAATCAGATTGCCAAGCTGACAGGTTGATGAAAGTAGCCCAGAATCTGAGCATGAATCGAACATATGCCATGATTCATCACATATGATGTCAACATTGAGCCCCCCTGAAATAGTGAGTCGTTAAACAGTCATACCCTGTGGTGCATTTTGCAAAATTTGACTTTCACTCAAGCTGAAGTATTATGAGAATGTAGCAACAAAAAAAACCAGATATTTATAAATGCTTTGTCTTTCTCAGGTGCAGAAACCTAGAGCCAGTAAAATATCCTCAACTCTGAATATATACCCTTCCTCAAGGTCCAGTTAACATCAAATACTCCAAAACCAAAATGGATTATCAACGAGCTTTTCAACCAGCCTGGTTACTCGAAATTTTCATGGCTGCACTACCTACCAGTTTCAGATTCTGTAATTTGCCACACTCGTGTCACAGCCATTTTAAAGGGACTGCTCCATCTTGAAGATCTGAAGCTCATTCTTATGTTCAGAAATTGGAAAAATGCTCTGTGCAAACCAAGTGTGTTCATAAACATGTGAGTTCGCTAGGCACAAACATGCAGTTACTGTGTTGTGTTACTGTCAACTCAACCAGGTCACATGATGGAATGCCAAGGTTTCTGTCACTGTTCTTCGAGGTATATTGATCAGACAGGGATGCAAGCCTCCATTGGACCAAGGTCACCTAACTAAGCTGCTGTGAAATTGGATTTACAAGTATCTTCACTTCCATGTTGCCATAAGATGCCATCAAGGTATCTTGAGGGTTATGCTCAACCTGAGCACCATTCCAATGTAGAGGACTTTTACTGCCAGATCTACTTTGAAACTATAAACACTAACTGGTTGCATTGCAGAGTGTTTCAATCAAAAGGATTCCACCATGTATGCAAGCTGTGAGCAAGGTTCTTTGAAAGGAGCATTGGGGGAACTTGTCTCACAACATGTTGACAATGTGTGAGCCAAGTACCCTTGGTGGCAGAATCAGTTTCAGTCAAGGTGAAGTGGGAGATACATTGCATAATGTCGTAGATTTTCTCAAAAAGATCTGGTCCCTCATACTAGCGGTCATGTCGGTCAAGATTGCTCTGGTTATGCCAGCAACAAATGCCAGCTCTGAATGTGCCTTCAGTGCACTGAGAAGGGTGAAGTCAACTGCCTCAATCATGTTATGATATGCACAGTGCATGAGGAGCTGGTGAAGGAACTAAGCCTCCAGCAAGTTACCAATGACTTTGTGGACAGAGTATAGAGAGGTGCTGATCCATCTTTGGCCACTTCCACACAGTAGTAATAGATGTGGATGAATGCTTATCTACTCTATAGGTTTTCTGACTCTCTCTATTACTATTTAGATGGTCATATCGGTCATGTCGCATAGTGATATTGGGATAAAACTTCAGTTTAAAAGTCAGTAGAGTTGCAACCCTATTTTTCAAAAAGCACTAGTATACCAGCCCCCCAGTATAGGGTGACTAGCATTACAGCTGCTTTTGGCCCCCCAACATTCAGATGGAAATAACCCCCCTGCATACAAGATGCTGCTGGTCTGCTCCCAGTGCATGCCAGTCAGGAAGAAGTCTGTTAAGGCAGCTGTCCACGCAATATATCAATTGTTTAGCTGAACAGGATGTACAAGGTGTCCTGCTGGTTGATGCCTCCCTTCAATACCATCAACAGGCTAGCAGGCTACACAACATCTATTCTTCCTTTACCAGATCCTCGTGAACACAGGGCCCAGATAAGGTGCGTTACTTGTGGTGACGGGAAGATTACCTCTTCTAAGGGTACTACAAGGTGATCTCATTAGCCATGGCCATGAGCTGAAACCAATGCTCCCAATCTGGAGCTCTCTATGTGCAGGACATCATTGGTGCTGGCACCCTCCGATGACCCGATGATGTTCTGGAATAGTTTGTAAGAACACAGTACTAGATATGTATATCATCCCAATGCTACCAGAACACAACTCACTGTGCCTACTACACTCATGGTCTTGCTAGACACTGGACTTTTCAATCACAAACCATTCTTGATATTGCTATTTGATTCCTGCCTGAACTGGTCTCCTGCTGAGGGATCTGCTGACTCTTGTACAGGTGGCATGGGAATCAACAGCCAGGTATCTACATCACAATGTATCTTCATAGGGGTAGGAAGGGGAGGGGGGAGGGGGGGGGGGGGGGCTGGAGAGGCTGGAGCCCCCCCCCCCCCCCCCCCCCCCCCAATAATACTCAAGGGAGGCCACCCAATATTTCAAGGTGCGAAAGAAGGAACGCGCACGGTTTAATCGCAGGGAGAGAGACCGCCGAGCAATTTATTATGGCTCTACATAGTCTCGTAGAGAACTGCGGGTATGGCACCCTCAAAGATGAGATGATTCGCGACCGACTTGTGGTCGAATCAGAGACACTGCGCTCTCCAAAAAGATGCAGATGGGCGCAAAACTCACTTTACAATCGGCCAAGAAGACGATCCGACAAAGGAGGCAGTCCACGAGCAGAAAAAGGTACCCAAAGGGGTTAAAGAGCCAGCCAGTCTCGAGGCTATCCAGGCTACAGGCCACAGGAGACGCCATGGTGAGGGACCTCAACACAGCAACCACGGTGGGGGACCTCAACACAGCAACCATGGTGGGGGACCTCAACACAGCAACCGAGGAGGCGGAAACGAAAGGCAAAGGTCGTACCCTACTCAAAGTAATTTTTGCACGCGCTGTGGGAAGGAGCAACATCCATTGGGACAAATGCCCCGCACCTCCCACAATCGTCCTGGGATGGCCCAGCCCAGTATTGGGTGAACCTTAGGTTTTAACACCTCAGCACGTCCATGCGCATTTTAATCTTAAAATTCTCAAAGGTACCACGCTCCCCCCTGCACTTTCTCCAGAAGGGAACATACAGCCGGTGTCGGACTAGCCCAGTAGGACCATCCAGTTATGACAGGCGGCAGGCATGAAAGCCTGCAAGCCTAGTCAAGGTGGCACCGTCCTTCCCAAGGCCCCAAGCACGAGGGAGGATGACAGCGTACCTGTCCTACTCCCCATTAGAGTGTCAAGGTCCAAGGACCATTTAAGACATTGAGGGAGGACTCATCAGTGATGAGTGATCCCTACTGGCATGCATAACCATACCAGTAAGGGGGTTAGGTTCTTATTTAGTCAGCGCCGGACCAACGTCCGTACCTGCTGTTACACCCCCGGACCACGATAAGGTAGAACCTAGTTCCGGGGGACGACATGTACCTGCCCTACTCCCCATTAGACGCGCACCTTCTTCATCAACCACAGGGGACTCTACCCTTGAGGAATTAGCAATGGAGACGACTATCGCATACCTACCAGCCGGCTAGACGTGTACCGCAGTGCTCAGAACTCCGACCCAACATGCACTCTAGTCACGAAGTAGCTGTGATGGTTGGCCTGACAAAAATCATGTCCATGCACTGGCCAAGCCATATTGGCAGATGTGGGGGGAACTGACATTGGGTGATAACCTTCTATTGAACGGCAACCGAGTGGTAGTTCACTGAATCACTCAGGAAGGAGACCCTGGATAGACTACATCACAGACACCAAGGAATCGTCAGATGCCGTCTCAGAGCCCAGACGTCCATATGGTGGCCCAAACAGCTCACAGATCTCGTGAAGATATTCCCCGAATGCACTTGAGATGATACACCTAATAAGGAACCCTTGATGCCCACCTCGTTACCACACTATCCTTGGCAGAAATTAGGTTCTGATCTTTTCACCCTCAAAGGAGTGAACTACCTCATTGTCACGGACTGCTTTTCAAGATACCCAGAAGTCATCCAGCTAAACACCATGACATCACAGGGGATTATCGCAGCAATGAAGAGTGTCTTCTCTCGACATGGTATCCCAGAAATCCTTGTTAGTGATAATGGTCCACAATTTAGTTCCCAGGAGTTTGCCGAATTTGCAACTGCCTACAACTTCTGGCATGATACCAGCAGCCCCCACTTCCCACAGAGTAACGGACACGCAGAACGCGCTGTGAAAACTGTGAAGAAACTACTCAAAGACTCATGTGATCCATATCTTTCTCTATTGTCATATCGAGCTACGCCACTTACATGGTGTGGGATCTCTCCGGCCAAATTGCTGGTGGGAAGAAGGATCCATTCTGACTTACCTCTCATCCAGAAAGACTTCACACCTCAATGGTCATACCTTGACAAATTCAGAGTTTGCGATCAAAAGAACAAAGACCGACAGAAGCAAGACTTTAACCAAAGACATCGAGTTCGAGACCTACTAGACATACCCATCGACACTGATGTTTGGGTGACCATGAATGGAAGGCCTATCTCAGGCAGAGTTGTCACACCTGCAAGTGCACCCCTGCAAGAACTGGGGCACCCATAGGCCCTCCCGAAAGGCTTACATCCTAAGAAAGGGAGATGTGGTGTAAACTATAAACGGACTATTATTAGTATGTACTTTCTATTACGTTGTTCTATATTTACTTTGGTTATGGAGCTTTATGTAATGCGCTCCTCACGTGCTGTAAGTTGAGTTGGTTCATTGCCTACATTATAATTGTTGAGCTCAAGATAACACTATAAAAACCAACAGTTGGTCCACTTCAGGTGGTGTGTGTTGATTTTTTTATTGATGTAACAGAAATGCCGGCAATCACGAGGTCCCTTGAGGTGAGAACTGAGAAAAAGAATACGAGGTTTGCTTCAGTATGGAATTCAGCAATGGTTGGGATGTCGATCACATGATCACATGGGGATGATGGAGGAGAGCATTTGTACCTCCCTTAGAGGATGAACCATACCTTTCTCAGACTTAAATTTCTTTATCCTGGGTTCAGAGATCACGTCTACTGACGGGATGAATAAAGGAGGGGATGAGAAGTCTTCGAAGGATCTAGAGCTTATACTCTCCTCGAATGGGAGATGAATCAAAATTGTCCAGAAAGAAACTCATGAATTTCATCTCTTTGACTGCTGTGGGCTAGTTATGGCAGAGAGTGTGCCTTAAGAACTTGGCGAAGCATTTCTTTATCAAGTGGAATTTTTTTAACACCTTCTTGTCATAAATGGGAGGGGGGGAGACACATTTGGACAGCTAAAGCCTCACTACAAACCTTGAATTATTTCATAGCATTGCCAGCAGCAAGGTCCACAGCATGTCCATAACAATGCGTGTACAGCACACACTTTTCCTCAGACGATGACCATCATAACATTGGCCTCAACACTGAGTGAGACTCAAGTTCATGTGAAGTAACATTGTGTCCTTAATGGCATGGACAAGAGTGTCAGCACAGATGTTCTCTACCTCATATCACCCAACAAAGTTTTTATGGGCTGTAAGATCATCGCCAACCCACCTGATAGAGATTGTAAACTGTTTCTTGTTAGATATGTCAGTGCATTCATCTGCCATGATATAGTGAAACATCTACTCTGACACACATTCGTACTCGCCCTCTGATTATGTGAAGTGCCATAATTTTTTGACATTCATTTTCACTGGAAGGTGTTGGTCTTTATCTTTATCCAGCAACAATATCTGGATTGTCCAAATTTCATAGGAGTAGAAATTGCTGTCAACATCACAGAGATTTCTTAAGGGAAAACCTTGACGGGCAAGAAATCTTACGTTCTCTCAAGATGTTAAGACACCTTCTCCCTTTGCCAGTCCTGCCAGGTTGATACTCACAGTGGAATCATCGGAAGGAAAACAGCTTCCCCTTTCAGTGAACTCTCAGTTGACATAATAACATTACAATAATCTTCTCAATAATCAACTTGAAATTGTATTCTCTGACATTTAGACTAGATGCTCTAGCAGGAATAATGAGATGAACATCTCACTAATTTCTGGGAATTGCTACCATAGGTTTCCCTTTAAATAAACTCTCAATGAACTCTCAGTTGACCTATCTAGCCTTCATCAGGAATAATGAGATTCAGTGGACTCAAGGAAAACATTATTCCTGATGAAGGCTAGAGAATCTAGTCGAAACGTTGAGAGAATACAACTTCAAGTTGATTATTGAGAATGTTATCGTAAGCTTCCTCTTTGCTTTGCCAGCTGCCATGTTGATGACTCTCAGTGGGATCTTGGAGGCCAGACAAAGTCCTGCCTCAATATTGGCACAGAACATGTTTCAATCACTTTAAAAAAGTGTTTCTCCTATCCATCCAGCATTCAAGTGAAACTCGTTCCACTCCAGTCTTGCACAGTGGTTCGGGTCAGAATGGCTGTCACTTTCAATAGTTTTGCATACACATGAGCTATAAGTGACTGGCCACTGATGGAGTCATACAGGACGGAAGTTCTGGTTAGTGTGAGAAGTGTAGTCATTGAAGAGACTGTAGACACACTGTATAGTTAGAAGTGCAGTCAAGACCATAGATGCACTGTATAGTTAGAAGTGCAGTCATTGAAGAGACCATAGATGCACTGTATAGTTACAAGTGCAGTCATTGAAGAGACTGTAGATGCACTGTATAGTTACAAGTGCAGTCATTGAAGAGACAGTAGATCCACTGTATAGTTACAAGTGCAGTCATTGAAGAGACTGTAGATGCACTGTATAGTTACAAGTGCAGTCATTGAAGAGACAGTAGATCCACTGTATAGTTACAAGTGCAGTCATTGAAGAGACTGTAGATGCACTGTATAGTTACAAGTGCAGTCATTGAAGAGACTGTAGATGCACTGTATAGTTACAAGTGCAGTCATTGAAGAGACTGTAGATGCACTGTATAGTTAGAAGTGCAGTCATTGAAGAGACTGTAGATGCACTGTATAGTTACAAGTGCAGTCATTGAAGAGACTATAGACACACTGTATAGTTAGAAGTGCAGTCATTGAAGAAATAGCTCAGTGTGGAGTTAGAATTCTGTTGAATGTTGATGGGAGGAATGGTGACAGGTTTGGATTGTTGAATGTGGAATTAGAATTCTGTTGTATGTTGATGGGAACAATGGTTGACAGGTTTGGGCTGTTGAATGTGGAATTGGAAAGGATTGAAAAGAGTGGCCTAGGAAATGTCAGAGTTGGATGTCAAGTCGCTGAGGTGCACTATTGCTGGAATGGAATTTTTTGGAAATGATATTGCTGATGTAGAGATTATCTTGTTGTCTTTAGTCACAAAATTGTTGACTGATTTACCTTCGAGGTAGATTTGGCCAGGGTTATTATTATTTTGTGTGTGTGTGGGGGGGGGGGGGGTGGGGGGGGGGGGGGGGGGTGGGAGTTGCTCAAAAGTTTCAAGTTTGCGTGTTTTAATAGGAGATGAGTGAGATCTGAGCCTGTCTTTAAGTGTGGGGGGAAAAAATCAATGAATATCAGGAGAGTACCACTTTGGACATTGGTGGGAACATATGGTTACCTTAGGAATAAAGAGATTACCCTTCAGGAGATTCCAGACAACATAAACTGAATTATGCTAACAAATTTGGAGAGTCCAAGAGGCCTTCCCAGTCTGCTTGCAGTAGTCATAGACAGAGTGAGAAATGATGGGCTCTGGTCTCATCAGAAGCACAGATATTTGAGCAGAGAATGTGATTGGAAAGTTTCAACTTGATCCCCAGATTTTGTAGGGAGGCTACCATAAGACCTTTGATGTGGTCTGTTAAAATCTCTGACAGAGACTTATGATATAAATTTATCAAACAAAGTCACAGAAATTAGAAGAGGAGCTTGTAAGGTGGACCAGTTGATGTCAGGGAAGTTAAAGTCAACCACTATAAATTACTGGTTCATCAAAAGAAAAACTATTGAGGCAGTCGAGCTAATCATACAAGAAGTTAGTGTCAGCACAGATGAGAGTGGGTAGGAGACTGTTGGGGGCAAGTAACAGAGTAGCAGGAGTGGCAATATGGGGAGACATAGGGTGGAGGAAGCTAGAGGAGAGGAGGGAAGAGATGAAGGTTTTGTTAGATAAGAGATTAGAGGTGTTGAAACAGAGCAGATTGGTAGGATGGAGGAATTGGATGGTGGGAAGAATATGAGGAGATAATACGAGATAAACAACGAGCAAGTGGAAAGTGAGAAATGAGAAGGACTGGAGGAGGAAGTAAATGGCAAGAGTACGCTGAATTTTCATAAATCAGCAAAGAATGGTGTAGGTGTGGAGAGGTATGTGAGGTCCATATGGTCAGGAAGGTGTGGTTGCAATTTCGGCATCAGTTGGGTTGTTAGAGGATAAGAAGAGATGTGGGATAGTTAGGGATGAGGTGTATAATAGTGGAGCAGGGGAAGATGTGGAACATTTCTTGGTGATGTGCAGGGTATTTGAGAGGGATTGGCTGGCTGATGTGAGGTGTGCAGAATTGTAGGAGCAGGACAATGGCTGGATGAATTTAGAAGAGTGGGTAAGGATGGAAAGTGGCATTGCTTTTGGGGAATGATGTGGAGGGAGTAGGTGGGAGTGTCTTATGTATTGGGTAGGGAAGTGGTGGCAGAGGAGAAAGGAACTGTTGTATGGTGAGCTGAGGAATGATCCTCTCCTTGAGCAGGACACTCATATTGTGGATATTTTTATTAATGTAAGTATCAACGGGCTCAGCACTATCAAGATTATATTATAACTGGCGTTTGAAAGTGGAGATGAAATTTGACGAGTATTGTCAAACTTTGATTGTACTCTAGATAAGATGGAGAAGAGACTGAAGCCAATCAGTACTATTTTTAATTCATTTCAATGCTAATAGCTGCTAGAACATTCCGACAGAATACGCAAGACCAAAACGTACATCGTTTGCCTCTGGGTCTTGCCCCAGCTTCTTCCGAGATCCTGGAGGAGATGGTGGCTAAACACCCACAATCTCCCCCTCCTCCCACCCCTCCCTCACCTGCCCCACCTCCACCCAATATCAGTGAAATTGACGTCGTGAAGGCCATACGATCTTTCCCAGGTGACTCGGCCCCAGGCCCTTCTAACTTCAGAGCTAACCACTTTAAGGAAGCAGTTTTCTGCCCTTCTCCCGACTGCGGCAACAAGGCCCTTCAGGCAATCACTGGAACTGTGAGACACCTGTGTGGGGGCAGGGCACCCCCAGAGATTACAACCAACCTCTGTGGTGCCACCTTGCTTGCCTGCCGGAAGAAGGGAGGTGGCCACCGTCCAATTGCGGTTGGTGAAGTACTCCGTCGCCTCACATCAAAGTGTCTGTCCCGGGCGGTTCAATCAGAGGCCCTCCGTGTCCTTACACCCTTACAGGTTGGGGTTGGGGTGAAAGTGGGATGTGAAGCTATTGTGCACTCGGTCACTCGTACCTTAGAAGATCCTAATCTCCCTCCCAACTCCCGGTGGTCCCTAATGTTGGATTTTTCTAACGCCTTCAATAGTGTCAGGCGGGAGTACATGTTTGAGGAGGTGAGAGCACACATCCCTGCGCTGGCAGCCTGGGCGGAGTCTTGCTATGGCACCCAACCACTCCTCCACTTTGGGAATAACACCATCCTTAGCAAGTGTGGAGTACAGCAAGGAGATCCACTTGGTCCCCTGTTCTTTTCCCTAACTCTTCATCCCATTGTGGAGAAAATTAAGAGAGAGGTACCAAATTTGGGTATCAATGTGTGGTATTTGGATGACGGGATCTTATGTGGCTCTCCTGACGACCTGCTGAAGGCTTTGAGGATCGTTGAAGAAGAAGGTCCCACCAGGGGTCTGCTCCTAAACAGGGCAAAATCCCTCCTCTTCATCCCTGGAGATGCAGACGCTTCCGTCAACCCACTTCCTCTTGAAATTCCCATCTCAAGATCTGGCTTCTGCCTCCTTGGTGCTCCCATCGGCCCTATGGAGTATTGCGAATCCACAGTTAAGAAGCGAGTCGAGAAGATCAGGGCCTCCGTGTCCAAACTACGCGACCTCGAGGACTCGCAAATGGAGACTACCCTCCTCCGCTCCTGTCTCTCCATACCCAAATTCAATTTCGCCCTCAGATCCTGCCCTCCTTCCCACATTCACCAAGCAAAGCTTTTGATGAACTTATGAGAGAGACCCTGTCGGATCTGGTTGGAGGACCCCTGACACACTGGGCATGGCAAAAAGCATCTCTCCCAAGCTTCTTTGGTGGCATCAGCCTAAGATCAGCATCTCTCCATGCCCCTGCTGCCTACATTGGCTCCCTGGATCAGTCACGAGCCTTGATTGCCCGGATCATGGGCCGTCCAACTCCTACCTCCAAACACCTCGCAGATACTGTCACCAACTTGGCTAGGGCTGCGGTGATGCCTGAGTGGGCCACTGTGGATGACATCGAGGTTCCTCTCCGCCAACGCCCACTGTCCTGCAAGATAGACCAGGCCTCCTACAATACCCTCCTGGAGTCTGCTCCTGACACCCGCTTCCGAGCCCTTGCTCTATCTTCAGCAATCCCCCACGCAGGTGACTGGCTGGACGTAGTCCCATCGCGAGCCCTAGGCTTGCACCTCCATAACTTGGAATTCAGACTGTGTTTGAGTTATTGGCTGGGTCTCAGGATGGCGGACACTGAATACAAGTGCCCTTTCTGTGCCCAGGACAAAGTGGCTGACCCCCTTGGTGACCACCAAGTAGGCTGTGGAGGAAACGGTGAGCGGATCCACAGACATGATGCCCTCAGAGATACCATCTTCTCCGCAGCACAGTCAGCTGCTCTGGCCCCAAGGAAAGAAGTCCCATCCCTGATTCCAGGAACAAGGAGCCGCCCAGCAGACATCTTCCTCCCAAACTGGTGCGACGGTCGACCAGCAGCATTAGATGTCTCGGTCATCTCTACACTACAACCACGCACAGTAACGGGAGCAGCTGAACACCAAGGACATGCGCTGAAAGTAGGTGAGGAGAGGAAGATGACTGCCCACCACGAGGCATGCCAGTCTGTCGGGGTTGTCTTCGTCCCACTCATTATGGAGACACTAGGAGGCTGGAGTGAGGGGGCTGCCCACACCATTGCGAGAATTGGTCGTCTCCTTGGGCAGCGCTCAGGATCACCACCGCAGAGACAACCCGCCACTTGTTCCAACGCCTCTCCATTACACTATGGAGAGGAAATTCCACTCTGTGGACAAGTAGGCTCCCCATATGCTCTGCTTGGGTGGACGGAACTATATAACTCTTCCCCCCCCCCCCCCCCCCCCAAAAAATGTACTTGAAATTGTGCTTTAGTTATTGCAATTAAAAAATTATATAAAAAAAAAAATTAAAAAAAAAAAAAAAAAATTTGCCTCTAAACTTTTGGTGCCAATGCGCACTCACCTCCGCAACCACCAAAATAAATAGCCAAACATATATACAATTTTGCTTTATTAATTAATGGAAAGCCAGGGGATGCGCGAACGCAATCCCCCACTAACAAAAATTGTACATCCGAGTTTCCCACGTTTGGGGAAATCGCAGGCCTCAACTCAGCGAAGTGCAATGCTGAGTCTCCACCTGGAACAACCGCCTGTTTGATCGCGGTATCTTCTATGCCAGGTAAGTTAATCTATAAAGTCTCGGCACATCATTTATATACTTACCTATAGAAGTAAAAGTATGCTGGGTTAGATACAACCTCATGAATATCATTTGTTGTAGAAAGCGAAACTTTAAAACTAGATGATCCTTTACCACAAATTTGGACATCAAACTCACAATCTTTCCCACCCCAACACCAACACATAAAATATTGAAAAATATATGAATATTATTATAAGACAAAAATGTTTTATTTAAAAACAAAAGAAATATTTTTATATTTCTTAATTTTTTAAAAATTATTATTATTATTATTATTATTATTATGGTTATTATTTACATTAAACAATATGATGAGGTGTCAGATGCCTGTGCTGCCCAGTACAGACGTGCAGTTCCCCCGCAGGTACTCTGTCGATTTGGGCTCGCCCGACTCTGTTTTAATGAGCTCCTTCAGTGACTTCGAAATATTTATTTCTTAAATTAAATTTATGCAGATTCATTCTCTCCGACTGCCTTCATTTTATACATTTCGGATCTAGCTGATACCCTCAGGTCAGATGATATAGGGCTCTCCTTTTATGCTGACGATCTTGTGTTCTACTCAGCAAACCTGACAACCATTCAAGCCACAATGGATAAACTCTCTGACTGGTGTGACCTGAATAAAATGGAAGTAAACATAGACAAGACAAAGTGCATAAAATTTCTGGAAAGGTGGCAGGCTCTCCAGCAAGGATGTAGTTATATATCGGAATCACCCTATAGAATTTGTCAGAAGCTATGAATATCTTGGTCTAACCATGCAGTCTCGCCTCACATTCACTGATCACATCGAGAAAAAGAAACAGAAGGCACTCTCTGTGATTGCCATAATGAAAGAGCTATCACTTGTAAGCATAGCAACTGCACTCGAGATCTACTCGATGAAAATTTTCCCGATTGTTAATTACCTTATGGACGTGATAGCCTTGTATCTTTCTGCCAGACATCTAATTGAACTCGACAAAGTCAAGTCTGCATTTCTAAAAAGAGCCCTGGTTGTCCATCAATCTGCATCTGTGCATGGTGGGCACCTCATGGCTATAGTGCAACAGGGCATCTACTTCCAAGAATGTCAAAAATGGCAATTAAATATATTTTATTTATGAACAATGTTTAGAAGAAAAATATTATTACCATATTAATGTACACTAGGGCAAACATTCATAAAAAATTGGATGTTACCATGGTAACGACCTTTGAACCAAAATGGCAGCATTTTTGTACATAACCAATTTTCGTATGTACTTCCATATAACGTGATATTAACTTTTATCTTTTTTTCTCATTGGTTTATTGAAGATAGAAAAAAGTTACGTGATGACTTTATTATTTTTGTTGACTTCATATTTTAAATTGATTTACCAATTATCACTATTTTATGTAAAAATGTATGTATATATTCAATATTTTTTATTGAAATTTCATATTTGGTATACATAAAGCTTAAAGATAAGAAAACAAAGTTACGTGAACAATTTTGGAAAAAGTGCAATATTGTGATTTACACAATTTCGTGAATATATTACTGCATTTCGGAAATCCGTCTGTGTGATCGAACTTCTTGTTTGTACAGTTTTACACGAGTTTCCATCTCTGTTCCAATAGGAATGCCTTCTAGATAAGCAAACATGTATTCTCTGGCCTTTCTGAAATATTTCTGAATATTTTCAGTAGTTACCGAATCCAAGCCTTTGGGTATATTGTCATGTAAACTATGGAGTGTGTATTTGCAGTATGCTTTTGTATATCGTTTGGATTGAGCCCACACACGTTCGATCGGGTTCAATTCACAATGATATTTGGGTAAAAAGTATCCCACATGTCCTTTCGATTCAAGGAAGATCTCAACTTTGGACTTCTGATTTTTTAAATCTGGGAAAGATGCTAAACATTCCTTCATTTCAGCAGCCACCATCACATTTGTGTTTACACCTCTTTCTGTAAGAACTTGCCTTATTCCTTTCTGAACACCTATATTAAAATTCATTGTCTGAGGCTTCCCATCCCACCAGCCATCTCTCATGATTCTTTGTTTCCCCCCTGGGTTGACGTTCATATAGTTAACATCTAAGGCATCTTCTGGTACACAAGTGTGACAACTTGAATGGTCAAAAACCCAAAAACACTGCCATCCCTCACTTCTTGGATATTTGTAATCAGCTATTTTGACTGCCAACTCCATTTGTTTCATGAACTTCTTACTAGTCCAGTACCCTTCCTTGTCTCCCCCATATTCCAGAAACTGACGAGCCTGAAAGGCAATACTTGGGTCATGTTTCTTTGCCTCTTGAAACTGGTCATACGTAAGCCGTAAATAGCCTTCTCTTTCCTACACAAAATCGGAAACCATAATTCCTGCTCCTTTACTTTTTGGTTTCAATACATGGGTATTCTTATCTCCCCAAAAAGTAGGCTGATCTTCATTTACATGATAAATGGATTCATCATGCATGAAAACAACTCTCTTAGCAAGCACACCTGGTGAGGGATGTTCCAGATCCGATGGAAGGGCAGATCTTGCTTCCTCAGTAGGAGCATTAGATTTGTTGATGAAACCTAGGCCTGCCATTTTACGAAGAAACTTGCCACGGTACTGGACTACATCATCCCTCTCATGGCCATCCACAAAAGTTCCTTTGTGAGATTCTACGACAGAGAAACCCAGCTCATGCAGCCAGCAGCGTGCAGTCTCAACAGAGACTCGACGAGGAAAACCAGGTGTGAGGGTTGAATTTGGCAAGAGTCTCTCATTGATCCATTGGCAGAAACTTGCTGTTGTGAGGTTAGGACACCCCTTGATGACAGTATGTGACCTCACATAGTCAGTTGCTTTCCTGTTAAGCTCCTCTTCTCTCCAAAGTACTCCAGTTCTCTGGTACTTTCCTTGTGTGCTCTCAGGTAATTCACAATCGATCTCCATAAACCTTTTCATCCACTCTCTAACAGTTCTATCTGACTTTCCAATCATAATGCTAGTTAACTCTGCAGCTTCTGTTTCACCCTTTCCCAGAAGGTTCTTCAGCTGGCACATAAGAAAAATACCAAGAGAAACACGATTATCTCGATCTAATTGAAGAACCCATTCCCCACAAAAACGTTCTCTCTGATGGTAACTGTCTGAGAGCACACTTGAGTCTAAATCAAAACTTGGGTCTACAGACTCATCATCATCATCAGGAGCAGGTGTAGCGATAAGCAAGTCCGCAGGTTGGAGTGTTTCACGTGAAAAAGCTGGCTCTTCTTGTGCTTCTGCTTCATTTAATGCTCTAGAAACACGAGCAAGCTTCACTCTACCACAAGTCAATGCCTTCTGGGACTGAACCCTCCTTTTGCTCTTTGGTGGCATAACTAAGAACGAGAAATAGGGCTATTAACTACACGAAACAACTCGGTTCAAGACTTAAACGTATTCTTCTCCACTTAACCCCGCAAATGCGCGCGTCAGTAATTGTCAGTAAATTTATCCGTTTACCTGCACAAATTGGTGGCGATGCCGAAATACATAGTTCTATTACTCGGAATGAAATAAATGTTGAAATAAATGGAAGAACTATGAATTTTGATACCAGAAAGAGGTCTGTAGTCCGCGGCAGTCAGGAGTTACGGCGGTAAGTAAATTTTGGAAGTAGATGCCCTGTTGCACTAGTGATGATCTGCGGACAGCAGGAGTGAAATTTGAGACCTCAGTTTGGAATAATTATATGGAAGACAGAGAGGAGAGGGGCATGAAGTTTTGCTTGGAAATTACACGAATGGGCGACTTTTCATTTTGATGAATGGAGAAGACGAGGACAAAAGACAAGACATCTTTACACACGAGCGACCATCCATGGGTTTCATCATAAATTATGTATACATACGGACTGTTATGAGGTGGGCGATGACTGCCAGTGCATTTTATGCAATATTCACCTAACTGAAAAATATCATGTAATGACTTGTGGAGCA
Source organism: Cladorhizidae sp. MBARI D1340-BT2 (assembly GCA_028752905.1). Lineage (NCBI taxonomy): Eukaryota > Metazoa > Porifera > Demospongiae > Poecilosclerida > Cladorhizidae > Cladorhizidae sp. MBARI D1340-BT2. Next base: position 10,316,710 of record JAQNBH010000013.1, read on the forward strand.
CGCTATCCTCTGGAAAGTTTGACAGACTTTATTAGGTCTGTGGACAGTATGTGAGGTTTTTTATATACATTACTCATTTATTTTAGTTGTACCATTTTTGCTCATTATGAGTGTCTCTTTAACCCTTTCATGGTCGGGTTTTTAAAAAAAATATTGGGTACCATTACTAAAATTAACTGTATTGTCTCAAATATTTATTAAAGTCCTTAGCAACCATATATTTTTGGAATCACACATAGTTACTTAATATGTAGGTGTGGTTTATGTTGCCTAGCAACAAAGTATGTGATTGTGGTTTTAGTAATTAATTTTTGAATTTCAAGGCAATTATTGTTCTATTTTCAAGTATATTTTATGATAACATGTTTTATACATTTGCAGGTACACAAATTTCAACCATAATGACCATAATGACCAGACTGCAGCATGGAATTATGAAAAACAGAAGAAAGCTTACATTTCAATAAACGAAGTACAACCAAAAATTACACAAAGAAAACAGTTACTATAGATATGAAATTAGCAATAATCTACTTCTGTATGATACTTTTTGCTGTATGATACTTTTTGTAGCAGTTTCGACCTTTACTAAGACACAGATGCACGTGACATGTACTACATTTGATGCAGCTCTCATGTCTGTATTCTTGTCTCGTAAGACCCTTCATTTCTCGTACTTTTGAGCAGACAATACAATCCCGTTTGAATGCAACACATTCTGGCAAATGACTTTGGGAATTGTCTAGTCTTAGAAGTTGCCTATGGTCAAAAGTTCGAGGTCGACCACCCTGAGATCTCCTGCTGGTACCCACAAGCTCTACCGCTAAAACCAGACGAAAATTCAGATAGTCCTGTTCCTTCCCACCCGTGTTACTGGACTTTTTCAAAATGTACGCATTCAAAACAGAGACTTCTAAAAGGTACGCAAAAACACGTTTCCACCACTTCTTTGACCTTCTACCTACATTATAGTAACCCATTAGCTGATCTCCTCTGTCTATGCCTCTCATAAATGACTGATAATCTGGAAGTAACGGCGGACATTCCACATTTCTTTTTGTGCCATCCTTCTCACGCCTTTGTACTGTTACAGGTGAACTAGCTTGAGCCACATGTATAGTAGACAGGAAGTGAATAATTCTTTTGTCTTTCCAAACAGAAGCTAAGAGTGGACCACTAGATCTAAAATCACAATATCCTACACTAACATTTTTATCTACTTTCAGTTCATTAGGATAATACTTCCTGTTGGATCTTGCAGTTCCACACGCATTCACTTTCTTATTATACAATGCTAAAAATAGTTCAGGGGATGTATAATAGTTGTCCATATAAAGTTTTGGACACTTGTCTTCAAGACCATCCAATAACTCCAGAACTACTCGTGAACACAATCCCAAATCAGAACTTGACAAATTGGAATTTTTTCCAGCATAAATTTGGAGGCGAACAGTATAGCCATTTCTGGAATCAGCAAGAACAAAAACTTTGATTCCCCACTTGGTGGGCTTATCTTTCATGTACTGCTTTATCCTAAGCCTACCCTTGAAAGGAATCATCGCTTCATCCACTGACAGTTCCTCATGTGTGTTGTATTGAGATAGAAAGCGAGGGGATAACAAATCTAAAAGATTCCTAACTTTGAATAGATAATCATATCCAGGCTGACTTATTGTTGGGATCAAAAATTGGTGTGAATTCTGTATGTTGCTTTATTTTCCTTCCGAGTTCCTTTAGGAAGGCCAATGACTTTGCCAATGGCACCTAGGGTCTCTACCGCAACTGGCACAAAAAAAAATTTCCGTATTATTATACTATTGCACATAATTATGATAAACAGGCAATATCAGATCAGAGTCCTTTTACAGTCCTTTTACACCTAATCGAATTATATATATTTTTTAAATTAATTAATAATAAAATAATAATGATAATAATAATTATAATAATAAGTTAAAAGTAGTCCGAGGTGTCCGAGATGTTCCCAGCACAGCAGCAGCGTTTCCACGCTGTATTGCTACTGACACAAGTAGAAATCGGCCTTAGCCTCCCTATAATTCTCCTGCCCCCCCCCCCCCCCCCCCCCCAAATAAATAAAGGTGTTTCAGTCGGGAGTTGAACTTGTAGTTATTTATTTTATGTATTTATTATGTATTTATTGTTAATGAGTTATTTATTATTAAATTTATTATTTATTATTTTTTAAATTTATTATTAAAATAAAAAATAATCAAAATAAATTCCAAAAATTCCAAAATAAAAGTAAAATTGTTATGCTATAATAAAAAATAATAATAATCTGTCCTGTAATAATCTGTCCTGTATAATAAAGGCTCCTGTAAATATTTGTTGTCCATATTTCTAAATAAGATATTTTTGTCTTGTGTGTAACACACAACCTTCCATACATACTTACAATGCATCCATGCATCTTGGTGGCTGCAATCACTTGAGGTGGCATCTTGCGATAAAGTCTATATACAACTGAGTCATGAAATAGTGGGTGTGGTTTAAATGCTAATGCTGGAACTATCTCGGCTTTGTTGAGTACCTTATCTGTTTAGTGACAATCCTAGCATTGCCACACTGTATAGCTAGATCATTATTGGAACAAGCCTTCAGCTAGCGTTAGGGCTAGAGTGGTTAGGGATAGGACCAGGTCTACGGCTAGGCTTAGTGCTAGGTCAATGGCTAGGGTGTTAGGATCTAGAAGTAGCGGTTAGGGGTGTAGCTAGAGCTAGGGTTGGGGTTAGGGGTGTAGCTAGAGCTAGGGTTGGGATTAGGGGTGCAGCTAGAGCTAGTGTTGAGGTTAGGGGTGTAGCTAGAGCTAGGGTTGGGGTTAGGGGTGCAGCTAGAGCTAGGGTTGGGGTTAGGGTGTAGCTAGAGCTAGGGTTGGGGTGTAGCTAGGGGTGTAGCTAGAGCTAAGGTTGGGGTTAGGGTGTAGCTAGAGCTAGGGTTGGGGTTAGGGGTGTAGCTAGAGCTAGGGTTGGGGTTAGGGGTGTAGCTAGAGCTAGTGTTGGGGTTAGGGGTGTAGCTAGAGCTAGGGTTAGGGGTGTAGCTAGAGCTAGGGTTGGGGTGTAGCTAGGGGTGTAGCTAGGGTTGGGTTAGGGGTGTAGCTAGGGTTAGGGGTGTAGCTAGGGTTAGGGGTGTAGCTAGGGTTAGGTGTGTAGCTAGAGCTAGGGTTAGGGCTGTAGCTAGGGTTAGAGTCAGTGCAGTAGATAGGGTTAAGGCCAGAGCTGCAACTAGGGCCACTGCTAGGGCAGTAGCTAGGATTAGGGGCAAGGATGTCGTGTTTCTGAGACTCAAATTCACTCTGCACTTTCCCTAATCCTTCAGCCTTACGCTACTAGTGCAACCTTACGCAGTGCAACAACTTGAAACTGCAAGATGGCGACAGTTCTGTGTGTCCTGGCCATCACACACAGGAGGAGTGTGTGATTATTATTATTATTATTATTATTATTATTATGACTTGACAATGAAGTGCGATATTAGAACATGGATGATAAATGGAGTCAAGATGAGGTTGATGGACATTCACCAACTTGTGGTGAAGCCATTAAATTAATTAAATAAAATAACTTAATTAAGGTGCAGGTTTAGTTAGGTGGCAAGAAGAGCACGGACGTGTACAGAGAGTGAAGGAGGGAGGGAAGACTACTGGAGGAGTGTGGAGTACAGCTGCTGGAGATGCACCTGGAGGTCGTGATGCTTGTGGGGAAGATAACCATCCCCCAGAAAGACACAGCAAAACTCAAATGCTGACCTGAACTTAGTCGAGGACTGCTGATGGGAGTGGCTGTCACTACCATCACCTCCATCACAGGTACATCTACATGTCTATTATAACCACATTCTATACACCACGGCAGCCCCCACACCAAAGTTCCCCCCAACCCCCTACCTCTCACACACTGATGGCAGCCCCCCCACACCAAAGTTTCCCCAAACCCCCTACCTCTCACACACTGATGGCAGCCCCCACACCAAAGTTCCCCCCAACCCCCTACCTCTCACACAGTGATGGCAGCCCCCCCACACCAAAGTTTCCCCAACCCCCTACCTCTCACACACTGATGGCAGCCCCCCCACACCAAAGTTTCCCCAAACCCCCTACCTCTCACACACTGATGGCAGCCCCCACACCAAAGTTTCCCCCAACCCCCTGCCTCTCACATATGTACCTGATGGCTTAGCTTGGAGTTCAGCCAGGCATGGGCCGGTGGTGGGGGGGGGGGGGAATAAATGCATCATTCACCTCCGGTGGAGATGACCAATCACTTGCATAATTCCTCAGAATCTAACAGCTTGTGGGAAGGCAACAGCTTCTTGGCGTGCATGGAGGAGAGGAAATCTTTACTGGGAGAGTGACTGCGTCAAAGTTGAAGGCGAGATAGTCAATTAGCTTTTATACCTCTACTTCCCCCTCCCCATGCTCCCTCCCTCTCCCTCCCCCCAGTAGGGAACCACAGAATAATCGTGAACTTTCAATCACTAGTGAGTATGTCTACTAATCCTACAAATGAGCCACATTTGGGTGCTGAACAACAGCTAACAAAAACTTCTGGTTACAAGTTTGCACACATTTCACTTTATATACAGTACAGCTCAAAGGATAGGGCTCTCTGTGTGCTCTCTTTTGATACTAACAATTATTGTATAGGTATAACCATGCCAAAGTTACTGGAGCTAAAGTGGGGGTGAAATCTTGAAGGCTTGTTGAGGGGAGACAGTTGCATTTTTTTATACTTTTAAATTTTTTTTACTTGTCGTTACAACTTTAGAGCTCCGTAGATTCTGCAAACTTCATGGTATGGACTTGATATATAGCTCAAAAGATAGGTCTCTTTGTGTGCTCTCTTTTGATACTAAAATATGTTTCATAGGATAACTATAGGCAAGTTACTAGACCCTAAAGTGGAGGGACCTCAAAAACCTGCATCCCAAAGTCCCCATCCAGAATAACTCCAGATTGCTAAGTGCAAAAAAATTGAAATTGGTACGAGTGGCTAGAGGAAGCCCTAGAGCATTCAATCACTTCTTTTTTTATTATTTATGACGTGGTCAAGCGCGCGGGTGGAAAATTGAGGGCGTTGAGTTTACTGCAAGTGTGGGAAAGTTAAAATTGATCTGTGGCACGCTATGAGAGTTGTTTTTATTAGCCTGTAAACATTAGGAAGAGGTCAAGCCAGTGGCCATTGGATTCCCTTGGAAGAAGATTGATTTCCAACTAGCACTTGACCACACCTAACAACTGCAGCTGACCACACCTAACAAAAGCAGCTGACCACATGCTGGCTACACATGAGCTGGTTACCACAGCTGCACATGAGCTGGATATGTCCTGATAATCTTCATTATGTCTGACAACCTTTTCTTCCCTCCACCCACCCCTCCCCCCCCTCTCCCCCTAGTAACGTACAATAATTGGAATTTTTTTGAGGCTCTGGTACTAAAATTGCGATGAATGTACTTAACACTCAAGCAATGGAGGAGGTGTAAGAAAAAACCCCGAAGATGAGTTCCACCTTTCCCCACTTCTTTTCAAATATACTTTCATTACATGGTGAGGCACAGAAATGCTACAACAATACTGCAACAGCAACAACACAGCAAGTAACACAGAAACAACACAGCAACATCAACAACAGTATAGCAACACAACAAAGTGTCCACTGTCACCTGCTGGCCTTTATTATGCTCAACATGTCTGCTATGGAAACTATCTTCTCCCTAGGCTTCTGGCCATCGACATTTGACCTCTCCACTTTGTCAATCGCTTTCCAATCCGAGAAGAAAGTTGGGAAAACACCTACAGAGGAATAATTGGTTATTGTCAATGACAGGAATTTTTTTAGGCAGCAAATTTTACCACAATATAGACAGTTTTTCCTATCTATTGTTGAGGTAGGGTTGCCAGGATAGGAAGGGAAAGGCAGAAGTTAACAGCTGGAGCAGGAAAGGGTTATTTTCTAGATAAGAGTTATGGCTAGGACAGGTAAGTGTTATCCATAGCTAGGGAAGGCAAACGTTATAGCTAGGTCAGGAAGAGGTTATGGTTGGGGCAGGGAAGGGTTATAGCTAGGGCAGACAAGGTTTAATGCAGGAAATGGTTACAACTAGGTAAGGAAAGGGTTACAACTAGGTAAGGAAAGGGTTACAACTAGGTAAGGAAAGGGTTACAACTAGGTAAGGAAAGGGTTACAACTAGGGAAGGGAAGGGTTAAAACTAGGAAAGGAAAGGGTTACAACTAGGAAAGGAAAGGGTTACAACTAGGGAAGGCAAGGGTTACACTAGGGAAGGCAAGGGTTATAACTAGGGAAGGAAAGGGTTACAACTAGGGAAGGCAAGGGTTACAACTAGGAAAGGAAAGGGTTACAACTAGGGAAGGAAAGGGTTACAAGGGAAGGCAAGGGTTATAACTAGGAAAGGAAAGGGTTACAACCATAGAAGGAAAGGGTTACAAAGAGCACAATGTAACTGACTTGATATTGACTGTATACATACCACAAAGTGCATATTCAGTGCCCATGGGGGGTTAACCTTTCACCTCATAACATGGTGAGGCGCTTGCTACATGTAGTGGGTGCATGGTGGCACCAGCAATTCCAAGTGATGCACACCCCACTATTCCCTTTCGCAAGATCATTTGTAATGAAGTTAGGAAGCCAGAGCAAGCTCTAGGTGAGGATTCGCAAGCCCTTGGACAAGTTTTGGCGAGAGGTCCTGTGTTTGTGACTCGGGGCACTCCAAGTGCCCACATCATTTTATTTGTTGACCACGCCCATTTAAATAGTTATATCACACCTATTTGCTTGTCGAACACGCCCATCATCCAACAATGTGATTCTTCTCAATAAGTAGCGCCCACTTTCCATTTGCTAGTCACGCTGGCCAGTGCAGTGACTGTGAGCTCGCAGCGCTCACCTGCAGTGCAGTGACTGGTGCACACATCCTCGTGCGGCACTCACCTGCAATGCAGTGACTGTTGCAAGCACAATAATGGAGGAAAGACGCTGTTATTGCTACAGCAGAGGTGACAAGTGTGAAGTCTGCTAGCACATCCGCTCCATTGCACCATTTAGCAGCACCAAGATCTTTGTGGACAATTGGTCCTCGTCATTGTCTTCCTGAAGCACATCAGCTGCAGGCTCCGGAGAACAGAAGGCCTGCTGGTATATATCTTCTGCAGCAGTTTTCAGTGACTCTACACAGAGCTGGGCAGTGGACACCCACTCAGAAGACGAAGGGGTCTCCTGATGTTAGACGCTTTACCCAGTGGTATTCGGTGCTTCTGAGACGAGTACTTCAGCGGTGACCAGCCTGGAGGCCTCTGGAATTCTCCCTCTTCCCAGCAAGCCTCGACTTCAATTCACTACAGCTCTCAGTCACAAGCAATCAATCCCTCATGTCAGTACTGACAGAAAATGCCCAATCACCTTGCGCACTCATCTGCTGACGTACTCTAGTATTCATTCCGTGACGCTGAAGGCAAAACAAACTGTGCTTAAGATAGAAAGTTTTCACCGAGCCCATCGACCCCTGGATAAGCGCCTATTTCGGCCGTTGTTTTAAACCAGCCAGTGCCTCTGCTTCAGTAGCTATTAATATTCTTTGATTCTAAGGCTCTCTAAAACAACGAAGTCGTCTAACTTCACCTCCTCAAAGTCTGCAAATGGATTTTGTCAGCTTCTAGGGTTTTCCCCCAATGTTTCAACCAGTACGATGGAAACATTGAGGGGGGGGGGATTGAAAAAAAGGGGGGAGAAAGTGAAAGTGTAAGATAAATCTTCAGTCCTTAGCCCTCTCATCAGCTCTGACTATCAAACTCTTTATACTGGGAAGTTGTACATGTGCCCTGCCTAGTACTAGATCACTGCCTAGTGGGTGCTTGCTACATGTGCCCTGCCTAATCCTAGATCACTGACAAGAGCCTAGTGGGTGCTTGCTACATGTGCCCTGCCTAATCCTAGATCACCGACAAGAGTCTAGTGGGTGCTTGCTACATGTGCCCTGCCTAATCCTAGATCACTGACAAGAGCCTAGTGGGTGCTTGCTACATGTGCCCTGCCAAATCCTAGATCACTGACAAGAGCACAGTGGGTGCTTGCTACATGTGTCCTGCCTAATCGTAGATCATGACAAGAGCACAGTGGGTGCTTGCTACATGTGCCCTGCCTAATCCTAGATCACTGACAAGAGCACAGTGGGTGCTTGCTACATGTGCCCTGCCCAATCCTAGATCACTGACAAGAACCTAGTGGGTGCTTGCTAAATGTGCCCTGCCAAATCCTAGATCACCGACAAGAGCCTAGTGGGTGCTTGCTACATGTGCCCTGCCTAGTCCTAGATCACTGACAAGAGCTCAGTGGGTGCTTGCTACATGTGCCCTGCCTAGTCCTAGATCACTGACAAGAGCCTAGTGGGTGCTTGCTACATGTGCCCTGCCTAGTCCTAGATCACTGACAAGAGCCTAGTGGGTGCTTGCTACATGTGCCCTGCCTAATCCTAGATCACCGACAAGAGCCTAGTGGGTGCTTGCTACATGTGCCCTGCCTAATCCTAGATCACTGACAACAGCACAGTGGGTGCTTGCTACATGTGCCCTGCCCAATCCTAGATCACTGACAAGAGCCTAGTGGGTGCTTGCTACATGTGCCCTGCCAAATCCTAGATCACTGACAAGAGCACAGTGGGTGCTTGCTACATGTGTCCTGCCTAATCGTAGATCATGACAAGAGCACAGTGGGTGCTTGCTACATGTGCCCTGCCTAATCGTAGATCACTGACAAGAGCCTAGTGGGTGCTTGCTACATGTGCCCTGGATCACTGACAACAGCACAGTGGGTGCTTGCTACATGTGCCCTGCCTAATCCTAGATCACTGACAACAGCACAGCGAGACCTGGAGGATCTGCCCTACACACTTTGCAGTATACATACACACTGTACATGGATACCTGGTTTAGACTGCAGCAAAGTGATGATGTCACCAGATTCTGGGGAGGGTACCAAGCTGCCTGTAATGAAGACGGAAATAAATAAATATTAATTTAATCACCATATTCATTATTATGATTATGACCACGATTATAAAAATAATATATATTTTTTAATTATCTCATTCCAGGGATTTGTTGGATAAGCTTGCATATTGACTATAGCTTTGGGACGACCATTGTTAGGATGCTCACTATGTGTGAGGGGTGACCATTGTTAGGATGCTCACTATGTGTGAGGGGTGACCATTGTTAGGATGCTCACTATGTGTGAGGGGTGACCATTGTTAGGATGCTCACTATGTGTGAGGGGTGACCATTGCTAGGATGCTCACTATGTGTGAGGGGTGACCATTGCTAGGATGCTCACTATGTGTGAGGGGTGACCATTGCTAGGATGCTCACTATGTGTGAGGGGTGACCATTGTTAGGATGCTCACTATGTGTGAGGGGTGACCATTGTTAGGATGCTCACTATGTGTGAGGGGTGACCATTGTTATGATGCTCACTATGTGTGAGGGGTGACCATTGTTAGGATGCTCACTATGTGTGAGGGGTGACCATTGTTAGGATGCTCACTATGTGTGAGGGGTGACCATTGTTAGGATGCTCACTATGTGTGAGGGTGACCATTGTTAGGATGCTCACTATGTGTGAGGGGTGACCATTGTTAGGATGCTCACTATGTGTGAGGGGTGACCATTGTTAGGATGCTCACTATGTGTGAGGGGTGACCATTGTTAGGATGCTCACTATGTGTGAGGGGTGACCATTGTTAGGATGCTCACTATGTGTGAGGGGTGACCATTGTTAGGATGCTCACTATGTGTGAGGGGTGACCATTGTTAGGATGCTGACTATGTGTGAGGGGTGACCATTGTTAGGATGCTAACTATGTGTGAGGGGTGACCATTGTTAGGATGCTCACTATGTGTGAGGGGTGACCATTGTTAGGATGCTCACTATGTGTGAGGGGTGACCATTGTTAGGATGCTCACTATGTGTGAGGGGCGACCATTGCTAGGATGCTCACTATGTGTGAGGGGTGACCATTGTTAGGATGCTGACTATGTGTGAGGGGTGACCATTGTTAGGATGCTCACTATGTGTGAGGGGCGACCATTGTTAGGATGCTCACTATGTGTGAGGGTGACCATTGTTAGGATGCTCACTATATGTGAGGGGTGACCATTGTTAGGATGCTCACTATGGACTCTTGAAACTAACCTTGTTTCCTCGGGAGCATAAGCCACACAAGTCTGACTAAGACTTCTGAACTTCTAACATGTATATAGATAGCACTACATGAATCATCTACTTATTGTTATGATGATGATAATTAATTTATTATTATTAATAATATAAAAAATTATAAAAATAAAAATAAAAATACTACTACTACTACTACTACTACTACTACTACTACTACTACTACTACTACTAATACTAATAATAATAAACAATAAACTTGACGATTATTTTTAGCTGATCAATTAGTTCAGGGTTTCTCTTTCATTTAAGTGCAAAAGTTTCAACCACCAGCCTTCATCAGGTCTTCATCAGGTCTTCATCAGGTCTTCATCAGGTCTTCATCAGGTCTTCATCAGGTCTTCATCAGGTCTTCATCAGGTCTTCATCAGGTCTTCATCAGGTCTTCATCAGGGTAAATGCTTCAACCAGTCTTCATCAGGGTAAATGCTTCAACCAGTCTTCATCAGGGTAAATGCTTCAACCAGTCTTCATCAGGGTAAATGCTTCAACCAGTCTTCATGAGGTCTTCATCAGGGTAAATGCTTCAACCAGTCTTCATCAGGGTAAATGCTTCAACCAGTCTTCATCAGGTCTTCATCAGGGTAAATGCTTCAACCAGTCTTCATCAGGGTAAATGCTTCAACCAGTCTTCATGAGGTCTTCATCAGGGTAAATGCTTCAACCAGTCTTCATCAGGGTAAATGCTTCAACCAGTCTTCATCAGGCTTCAACCAGTCTTCATCAGGGTAAATGCTTCAACCAGTCTCTTCATCAGGGTAAATGCTTCAACCAGTCTTCATCAGGGTAAATGCTTCAACCAGTCTTCATCAGGTCTTCATCAGGGTAAATGCTTTAACCAGTCTTCATGAGGTCTTCATCAGGGTAAATTCTTCAACCAGTCTTCATCAGGTCTTCATCAGGGTAAATGCTTCAACCAGTCTTCATCTGGTCTTCATCAGGGTAAATGCTTCAACCAGTCTTCATCAGGTCTTCATCAGGGTAAATGCTTCAACCAGTCTCTTCATCAGGTCTTCATCAGGGTAAATGCTTCAACCAGTCTTCATCAGGTCTTCATCAGGGTAAATGCTTCAACCAGTCTTCATCAGGTCTTCATCAGGGTAAATGCTTCAACCAGTCTTCATCAGGGTAAATGCTTCAACCAGTCTTCATCAGATCTTCATCAGGGTAAATGCTTCAACCAGTCTTCATCAGGGTAAATGCTTCAACCAGTCTTCATCAGGTCTTCATCAGGGTAAATGCTTCAACCAGTCTTCATCAGGTCTTCATCAGGGTAAATGCTTCAACCAGTCTTCATCAGGTCTTCATCAGGGTAAATGCTTCAACCAGTCTTCATCAGGTCTTCATCAGGGTAAATGCTTCAACCAGTCTTCATCAGGTCTTCATCAGGGTAAATGCTTCAACCAGTCTTCATCAGGTCTTCATCAGGGTAAATGCTTCAACCAGTCTTCATCAGGTCTTCATCAGGGTAAATGCTTCAACCAATCTTCATCAGGTCTTCATCAGGGTAAATGCTTCAACCAATCTTCATCAGAGTAAATGGTCTTCATCAGGTCTTCATCAGGGTAAATGCTTCAACCAGTCTTCATCAGGTCTTCATCAGGGTAAATGCTTCAACCAGTCTTCATCAGGTCTTCAGGGTAAATGCTTCAACCAGTCTTCATCAGGTCTTCATCAGGGTAAATGCTTCAACCAGTCTTCATCAGGTCTTCATCAGGTAAATGCTTCAACCAATCTTCATCAGGTCTTCATCAGGGTAAATGCTTCAACCAGTCTTCATCAAGTCTTCATCAGGTAAATGCTTCAACCAGTCTTAATAATTATATGTATATGTATGTATATTTAGATTCCTAAGATCAGTTCTAGATACTCAGAAGAGTTACTTTTAGCTATTTGTAGGCATAGATACGCCAATTTATTAGTGGTGTACATGCATGTGTGAGTGTGTATGTGTGAAGACGTGTGAGTGTATATGTGTGAGTGTCTGTGTGTGGGGGGAGGGAGTGTGAGTGAGCACACATGCAAAAAAAACTAGGTGATGTGTGTATGTACAGAGCACATATGTACCTTTCTTGTAGTCGTTCAAGATGGTCTCGGCAGTTTCAAAGGAGTCGTCAATGGTGTTAAGAATCACGCCCACAGGCCCAGTCTTGACCCACCCACTGCAGTAAAGCCCTGAGGGAAAATACAATTATCAGGCAAGGCGAGCAATGAAATTATGCACAGGTAATGTTACTATAGCAATGCAAGTAATGTTACTATAGCAATGCAATTATGCACACTATAGCAATGCAATTATGCACAGGTAATGTTACTATAGCAATGCAATTATGCACTGGTATAATGGCACTATAGCAATGCAATTATGCACAGGTAATGTTACTATAGCAATGCAATTAGGTAATGACACTAGCAATGCAATTATGCACAGGTAATGTTACTATAGCAGTGCCATTATGCACAGGTAATGTTACTATAGCAATGCAATTATGCACAGGTAATGGCACTATAGCAATGCAATTATGCACTGGTAATGACACTATAGCAATGAATAATTGCATAATCAGGTCACCAACACCCAACATTGTTCATGAACTCCAACCCCCAGAAGTCTGAAGGTGAATGACTTCCAGTAAAAGGTTTCCCACCATTGTGGCTGGAGGAAGGAGGCAGGTCAGGCACCATAATCTTTTCCCCCCCGAGACATCTTATGCTCGGGCCTATGCCAGAGTCTCCTTAAAGAGGGTGACTGACCTCACCTCATCCCAGAATATACCCAGAGACAACTCTTGCCCTCTAAACCACCTAGCCGTAGAACACCCTAGCCCTAGAACATCCTAACCCTGGAACACCTCTAGCCCTAGAACACCCTAGCCCTAGAATACCCCTAGCCATAGAACATCCATAGCCCTAGAACACCCTGGCCCTAGAACACCCCTAGCCCTAGAACACCCTGGCCCTACTCTGCACTTGACCTAGGCCCAGGTGTAGTTCTGGTACCAAGATCCAGAATGCATGGCCAGTCACCTTCACCCACCCAGGGCAGTCACCTTCACTGGGGACATCCCACCCAGGACAGTCTCCAGTATCCTGGGATGTCCTAGGAAAGCTTGTGGCAGCCCTGGGCATGTACGGGAGAGACAGAGGCACTGATGCCCCGTCCTTCCTTTTCCATCCTCCATCTCCTCAAGCAGATGCTCCTGTTTTGGTCGGCTGTTTCAGCATGTATCGAGACTCCTCCTATCCTCTCCTGTGCCACAACCTATCCTGGCTGGCTGTTATCAAACTGAAACTTGTTTACGAAACATGGTCTCTTTAGCAGTTTAGTTAGATATCTTTTTAAGCTGTTTGGTAATGAATGGTCTGTTTGGTAATGGTCCTCATATTTACAAACTCATCATGTGGCAATCCCCATTTGACACCAGTGAGAATGGGAATAGGGAGGACCCTCAGGCACCTGGTTGTCACAAAACCACAGAGTCTAACTTGTCTCAATTATTGCATGCCACACCCACTAGGCCACACCCACTATCCATACACACCTTGTGATATCCTGCCCGCTGTGTTGGGGATGGTGCCTGCCTCATCGTCAAAGGGAACACCTTCAACAGGAAGACTGCGATATCCGATGCTTCTCATCACCTAGGCAACATATTACACATGTGCTTATATGTATGTATGTATACACAGCTAGTGTTCATGCAAGTCCAGTACAGACCCCACTGGGACACTACACATGTATGTAGGTCATCACCTAGGCAACGTATTACACATGTGCTCGTGTATACACAGCTAGTGTTCATGCCAGTCCTGTACAGACCCCATTGGGACACTACACATGTACTGTATGTAGGTCATCACCTAGTCAAGGTATTACACAAGTGCTTGTGCTGTGTCAGTATGACCTTTGAACTGGTGGAGCTTCATGTAGAACAGTACACATGCTAACAGCTGTTATGGACCTATCTCTGTCAAGCACACCTTCTTTCTCTTTTAAGTGGCTACAAGTTCACAGTGCAAAGGAGGCCTTTGTTTAGAGCCTTAAGGCTTGTCCACACTGCACAATAACTGGATGCGCATTGAGATACACTAGCTACCAAGAGAGTCTCAATGCGCGTCCAGTCACGACGTCGCGTCCACACTGACATGACAATAAACCAAACGCGCATAAAAACCACTCCAAGAAAACTGCACCCACGTCACGTGAGTAGTCGCCTTTGCAATGGATACGTTGGATTTCTTCTGTTATGGACGAGATACCTACAGACGCGAAGGAAGCATATGCTGCAGAGGAGAAGGATTTATAAATAGAAAAAGGCAATACAGTAGACGGATGGCGCTCCATGAACTCCATAAAAGAAGGCTGCGGAGGTAAAATTTTCGAAGTCTATTTTAGCTATAATAGTATTTAGCTTGATCTTTGCCTTTGACCTTTGATTGTGGCAATGATGGCTGGCTACCAGCATCCATCTGTGCGCCAGGTTTGGTGCAAGCCACGCAGTAAGCACTGGTGGGAATCAGCTACAACTTCATAGATGATTCTGTTTCTTTGTACTCCGTCGAGTAGCTCCTGGACACTGGCATGGCTCCACACACTGATCAGCGCTCTTGTTTCTTCATAGTTTCAGCCTGCAGCCATCACCAATCTGATGTCCTGTAAAGCAATAATAATAATAATAATAATAATAAATACCGCCAGCGTGGTTATCTTTTAACGCGCACCCGCGTAATTAATTTTACGCTTGGATTTGTTGCTCTGGCTCACTCAAACCACCTATCGAGGTGGACTGGACCTAATGCGCGTTAGGTCCAAGATATCTAATTCGCATTCAGTGTGGACGCAACGAACGCGCATTCGTTGAGATCTAACGCGCATTCAGTGTGCAGTGTGGACAGGCCTTTAGTGTGGGCATGCTTGAATTTTGAACCTTTTCTTACGTGCCACACTCGTTCCGCATTTAAGGATGTGAATGTCTGAGGCAATGATGGGAAGAGATGTGCAATAGCTAATTAGCATTCCGTAATGGAGGCTTTTGAAGACAAGTTACATGTAGCAGAAGTTCACAGAGAGAGGGGGGGGGAGGGAGAGAGGGGGAGGAAGGATAGAGGGAGGGTGGCAGAGGGAAGTATCTCTCTGACTACACAGCATGACATCTTATTGGGAGGGAGAGGAGAGGGAGAGAGGGAGGGAGAAAGGGAGGAAGATGGGGGGGAGAGGAGAGGGAGAAGATGGGGGGGGGGGGGAGAGGGAGAAATGGAGGGAGAAAGGGAGGAAGATGGAGAGAGGAGAGAGGGAGGGAGGCAGAGGGAAGCACTTCCTTGACTTACACATCATGACACATCGTATTGCGCAATATATTATCATTGTATTTAAAACACACCCAACATCACATGTTACTGTTGTAGTGATTAGACGTGCATGGATTACTGCACAATGGTTGTCATGCCACTAGTGTGCAAGAGTCTGTGCAAAACCTCCCGTGAGCATGCAGCCCCTGCATGACCAGTGTTTCCAGGAAAGTGGGTGTGTCACTGCCACCATGACAACACCAACTTCTAGGCAAGTGAGTGTGTCACAGCCACCATGACAGCACCAACTTCTAGGCAAGTGAGTGTGTCACAGCCACCATGACAGCATCAACTTCTAGGCAAGTGAGTGAGTCACAGCCACCATGACAACACCAACTTCTAGGCAAGTGAGTGAGTCACAGCCACCATGACAGCACCAACTTCTAGGCAAGTGAGTATGTCACAGCCACCATGACAGCACCAACTTCTAGGCAAGTGAGTGTGTCACAGCCACCATGACAGCACCAACTTCTAGGCAAGTGAGTGTGTCACAGCCACCATGACAGCACCAACTTCTAGGCAAGGGAGTGTGTCACAGCCACCATGACAGCACCAACTTCTAGGCAAGGGAGTGTATCACAGCCACCATGACAGCACCAACTTCTAGGCAAGTGAGTGTGTCACAGCCACCATGACAGCACCAACTTCTAGGCAAGTGAGTGAGTCACAGCCACCATGACAGCACCAACTTCTAGGCAAGGGAGTGTGTCACAGCCACCATGACAGCACCAACTTCTAGGCAAGTGAGTGTGTCACAGCCACCATGACAGCACCAACTTCTAGGCAAGTGAGTGTGTCACAGCCACCATGACAGCACCAACTTCTAGGCAAGGGAGTGTGTCACAGCCACCATGACAGCACCAACTTCTAGGCAAGGGAGTGTGTCACAGCCACCATGACAGCACCAACTTCTAGGCAAGGGAGTGTATCACAGCCACCATGACAGCACCAACTTCTAGGCAAGTGAGTGTGTCACAGCCACCATGACAGCACCAACTTCTAGGCAAGTGAGTGTGTCACAGCCACCATGACAGCACCAACTTCTAGGCAAGTGAGTGTGTCACAGCCACCATGACAGCACCAACTTCTAGGCAAGGGAGTGTATCACAGCCACCATGACAGCACCAACTTCTAGGCAAGTGAGTGTGTCACAGCCACCATGACAGCACCAACTTCTAGGCAAGGGAGTGTGTCACAGCCACCATGACAGCACCAACTTCTAGGCAAGGGAGTGTGTCACTGCCACCATGACAGCACCAACTTCTAGGCAAGTGAGTGTGTCACAGCCACCATGACAGCACCAACTTCTAGGCAAGTGAGTGTGTCACTGCCACCATGACAGCACCAACTTCTAGGTAAGTGAGTGTGTCACAGCCACCATGACAGCACCAACTTCTAGGCAAGTGAGTGTGTCACAGCCACCATGACAGCACCAACTTCTAGGCAAGTGAGTGTGTCACAGCCACCATGACAGTACCAACTTCTAGGCAAGTGAGTGTGTCACAGCCACCATGACAGCACCAACTTCTAGGCAAGTGAGTGCGTCACAGCCACCATGACAGCACCAACTTCTAGGCAAGTGAGTGTGTCACAGCCACCATGACAGCACCAACTTCTAGGCAAGTGAGTGTGTCACAGCCACCATGACAGAACTTCTAGGCAAGTGGGTATGTCACAGCCACCATGACAGCACCAACTTCTAGGCAAGGGAGTGTGTCACAGCCACCATGACAGCACCAACTTCTAGGCAAGTGAGTGTGTCACAGTCACCATGACAGCACCAACTTCTAGGCAAGGGAGTGTGTCACAGCCACCATGACAGCACCAACTTCTAGGCAAGGGAGTGTGCCACAGTCACCATGACAGCACCAACTTCTAGGTAAGTGAGTGTGTCACAGCCACCATGACAGCACCAACTTCTAGGCAAGGGAGTGTGTCACAGTCACCATGACAGCACCAACTTCTAGGCAAGGGAGTGTGTCACAGCCACCATGACAGCACCAACTTCTAGGCAAGTGAGTGTGTCACTGCCACCATGACAGCACCAACTTCTAGGTAAGTGAGTGTGTCACAGCCACCATGACAGCACCAACTTCTAGGCAAGGGAGTGTGTCACTGCCACCATGACAGCACCAACTTCTAGGCAAGTGAGTGTGTCACAGCCACCATGACAGCACCAACTTCTAGGCAAGTGAGTGTGTCACAGCCACCATGACAGCACCAACTTCTAGGCAAGTGAGTGTGTCACAGCCACCATGACAGCACCAACTTCTAGGCAAGTGAGTGTGTCACTGCCACCATGACAGCACCAACTTCTAGGCAAGTGAGTGTGCCACAGCCACCATGACAGCACCAACTTCTAGGTAAGTGAGTGTGTCACAGCCACCATGACAGCACCAACTTCTAGGCAAGTGAGTGTGTCACTGCCACCATGACAGCACCAACTTCTAGGCAAGGGATTGTGTCACAGCCACCATGACAGCACCAACTTCTAGGCAAGGGAGTGTGTCACAGCCACCATGACAGCACCAACTTCTATGCAAGTGAGTGTGTCACAGTCACCATGACAGCACCAACTTCTAGGCAAGTGAGTGTGTCACAGCCACCATGACAGCACCAACTTCTAGGCAAGTGAGTGTGTCACAGCCACCATGACAGCACCAACTTCTAGGCAAGTGAGTGTGTCACAGCCACCATGACAGCACCAACTTCTAGGCAAGGGAGTGTGTCACAGTCACCATGACAGCAGATATCATTCCACCACCAAACACAATAAATAATAAACCAACTCAAGCATGCTCACCATGTTGCAGTGCAGCTCTTCATAGTGGCCCATGCCAACAGCCCTGCTAGACTTCCAGTCTCCCTGCAAAATGGGGTTGTTATTAAAATGACTTTCTCGATAATCAACTCAAATTACTTGAACCTCCTGTACATGCAACAACACACAGCTTGTGTTTTACTACTACTACTACTACTACTACTATTATTACTACTACTATTAATATTATTATTATTATTATTATTATTATTATTATTATTATTATTATTATTATTATTATTATTGTTGTTATTATTATAACTACTTCAACTACTACCATCGTCATCATCATCATCATCATCATTATTATTATTACTACTACTACTATAACTGTACTATTCTATTATTATTATTATTATTATTATTATTATTATTATTATTATTATTATTATTATTATTATTATTATTATTACTACTATTATTACTACTACTATTATTACTATTATTATTACTTCTATTATATATTATTATTATTATTATTATTATTACTATTATTATTATGATTATTATCATCATTATTACTATTATTACTACTACTATTATTATTATTACTACTACTACTACTACTACTATTACTATTACTATTTTTATTATTATAATTATAATAATAATTATAATAATAATAATTATTATTATTATTGCTACTACTATTATTACTATTATTATTATTTAATAATTATTACTATTATTATTACTATTACTTATTATTATTATTATTATTATTATTATTATTATTATTATTATTATTATTATTATTATTATTATTATTATTATTATTATATTATTATTATTATTATTATTATCATCATTATTATATTATTACTATTACTACTACTACTAATACTACTATTATTATTACTACTACTACTACTACTATTACTGTCATCATAACTAGTTTGTTAGTTTTCTTATCAAAGGGAAAAAACTGCTAGCACCAATTATGATTGCAGAGAGCATCTCTATATACATGTAGTTACAGTGTCCGAACCTCAAGTTTGTTCAGTTCCAGCCTGATGCCAGTGACGTGGCTGCGTGCCGGGTCTGTCAGGACTTCCACCGGACTCTTCAGGTACGACAGACTGCACTCTTTGAAGACTTCGCTTCGTCTTGGCTCGTCCTCCATTGCTACCTGCTCACTGAGATGGAGGCACAAGCAAGCAAAGAAACGATGGAAGGTGAGAGAGAGTGGAGAGAGAGGGGGGGGGGGGGGGAGGGATGGTGGGAGGGTAAAGAGAAAGGAGGGGAAAAAAGAGAAGAAAATGGAGAAGGGGTAGGAAGATGGTGATCAAATCTCTGGAGTAAAAGTTAATGCCGAGTGTATCTAAGAAGTGAAGTTTAACTAGCAGAGTGCAAAGTCCAGACTCCATTTAGTGCTTTCTGTGGCCAAGCGTGTAACAGTTTCCCGCTGAAGCTGAACTACGACCTCTGCCTATGTGGACTACATAACCTTCTCTGAAGCCCCCCCCCCCAACTCTCAGCTTAAAGACTGCAGCACAGCCGGGACTCTTCCTGACGAAAACCATGAAAACTTGGTACAATCGAAATTACTTGAGGAACCATACTCACTCTGATATCTTCAAGAGCAGTTCTGTCAATCTCTTCCGAGGCCGGGACAGACCTGAAATGATGTGCAAGATTACAGTATTCTGCATACACACTATATATACATCACATGCTCGACTGTGTCCTGGAAACCACACCCACCAGAAATGACGTCTCTGATGTCATCCGAGCAACTGTGATTGGACCAGAACTTGCAGTTGGGTAAGCGCGTCATCTCTCGCAGCTCTTTGATGGTGAAGGCAACCTGCAGAGGACCTCGTCGACCAATCAGATGCACCCGTTTGATGCGGCTCTCACGCAGTGCCTTGAGGGCATGGTCACAGATGTCTGTACTCTGAGTGGAGACGGAGACAAAAGAAGAGGATGAGGGGGAGAGGTAAGAGCAGGAGAACAGGAGAGGAGACAGGAGAGGAGAGAGGGAGAACAGGAGAGGAGAGAGAGGGGAGAACAGGAGAGGAGAGAGGGAGAACAGGAGAGGAGAGAGGGGAGAACAGGAGAGGAGAGAGAGGAGAACAGGAGAGGAGAGAGGGAGAACAGGAGAGGAGAGAGGGAAGAACAAGAGAGGAGAGAAGGAGAACAGGAGAGGAGAGAGGGAAGAACAAGAGAGGAGAGAAGGAGAACAGGAGAGGAGAGAGGGAGAACAGGAGAGGAGAGAGGGAGAACAGGGGAGAACAGGAGAGGAGAGAGGGAGAACAGGGGAGAACAGGAGAGGAGAGAGGGAGAACAGAGAGGAGAGAGGGAGAACAGGAGAGGAGAGAGGGGAGAACAGGAGAGGAGAGAGGGGAGAACAGGAGAGGAGAACAGGAGAGAAGAGAGAGGAGAGAGGGGAGAACAGGAGAGGAGAGAGGGAGAACAGGAGAGGAGAGAGGAGAGAACAGGAGAGGAGAGAGGGAGAACAGGAGAGGAGAGAGAGGAGAACAGGAGAGGAGAGAGGGGAGAACAGGAGAGGAGAGGGAGAACAGGAGAGGAGAGGGAGAACAGGAGAGGAGAGAGGGAGAACAGGAGAGGAGAGAGGGACAACAGGAGAGGAGAGAGGGAGAACAGGAGAGGAGAGAGAGGGGAGAACAGGAGAGGAGAGAGGGAGAACAGGAGAGGAGAGAGGGAGAACAGGAGAGGAGAGAGGGGAGAACAGGAGAGGAGAGAGGGAGAACAGGAGAGGAGAGAGGGAGAACAGGAGAGGAGAGAGGGAGAACAGGAGAGGAGAGAGAGGAGAACAGGAGAGGAGAGAGGGAGAACAGGAGAGGAGAGAGGGGAGAACAGGAGAGGAGATAGGGAGAACAGGAGAGGAGAGAGGAGAACAGGAGAGGAGAGAGGGGAGAACAGGAGAGGAGAGAGGGGAGAACAGGAGAGGAGAGAGGGAGAACAGGAGAGGAGAGAGGGAGAACAGGAGAGGAGAGAGGGAGAACAGGAGAGGAGAGAGGAGAACAGGAGAGGAGAGAGGGAGAACAGGAGAGGAGAGAGGGAGAACAGGAGAGGAGAGAGGGGAGAACAGGAGAGGAGAGAGGGAGAACAGGAGAGGAGAGAGAGGGGAGAACAGGAGAGGAGAGAGGGAGAACAGGAGAGGAGAGAGGGAGAACAGGAGAGGAGAGAGGGGAGAACAGGAGAGGAGAGAGGGAGAACAGGAGAGGAGAGAGGGAGAACAGGAGAGGAGAGAGGGAGGAGAGGAGAGAGGGAGAACAGGAGAGAAGAGAGGGAGAGCAGGAGAGGAGAGAGGGGAGAACAGGAGAGGAGAGAGGGGAGAACAGGAGAGGAGAGAGGGGAGAACAGGAGAGGAGAGAGGGGAGAACAGGAGAGGAGAGAGGGAGAACAGGAGAGGAGAGAGGGAGAATAGGAGAGGAGAGAGGGAGAACAGGAGAGGAGAGAGGGAGAGCAGGAGAGGAGAGAGGGAGAACAGGAGAGGAGAGAGAGGAGAACAGGAGAGGAGAGAGGGAGAACAGGAGAGGAGAGAGGGAGAACAGGAGAGGAGAGAGGGAGAACAGGAGAGGAGAGAGAGGGGAGAACAGGAGAGGAGAGAGGGAGAACAGGAGAGGAGAGAGGGAGAACAGGAGAGGAGAGAGGGAGAACAGGAGATGAGAGAGGGAGAACAGGAGAGGAGAGAGAGAACAGGAGAGGAGAGAAGGAGAACAGGAGAGGAGAGAGGGGAGAACAGGAGAGGAGAGAGGGAGAACAGGAGTAGTGGGTGAGAAGGGCATAGGGGACAAGACAGTTAAGAACAGGAGGAGAGGGGAACATGGATGAGAGAGGAGAGAAGGAAGGGGAGAAGCAGAGGGGGGAGAAGTGGAGAACAGGAGGGGTGAGGTCCAAGGGTGAGGAGAGGGTAGAGTAATGAGGGAAGGAGAAATGGAGAAAGGGGAAAGATGAAAGACGGAGAAGTAGGAAATGGGGAGCAGGATGTGAAGGATAAAGAGGAGGGGGAGAGGGCAGAGTTACATGTGAGCCAAGAGAGGAGATAATGAAGGAACAGAGAGGCAGGAACACACGCCAATACGTACCTCCAACAGCCTGGTGGGCGTCAGAAGTATCCTAGCAACATCCAGAGCCACGTTGCCATGGCCAATGAGGACGGCCACCTCTCCAGATAAATCAGGATTGAGCTGAGGTGGTTAATTAACAAGATAAAAAGGAGGAGAGGATTTAGTGAGAAGATTGGCTGGCGAGTAAGCATGGAAACACATCTCAAAGGAAGAAGAAAATAATTAGGCAAGATTTTCTGTACATATATATACATACATATATAGACAGATAGATAGAAAGATAGACAGATAGATAACAAGGACCACACCTCCTGATGTGCTGGTAGGCCGTTGTACCATCCCACAAAGTCCCGGGCAGAATACACTCCGGGTAGTTCCTGCATGAGATAGGGAGAGCAAAATTCCACCATTGAAAGGAAGAGAGCTGAGTACTAGGTGCAGATCACCTCTCCTGGTATGTGTAGCTTGCGATCTCCTTCTGCCCCGTAGGCCTGCAAAACACAGATCATCTCAACATGAAGCATGACAAGCATCTCTCTGTGGCTGCACCATGTAGCATGACAATAGATCTTTAAAAGCTATTCTCTGTCGTTGCACAATGCACATCAGAGGAAGCTACAGAAAGAGAACGCTTAGGGATTGTTATTAAAACTGTTATTATTATTGTTGTTGTTGTTGTTGTTGTTGTTTATTAATAATAATTATTATTAAATAATAATATTTTCCTAGGGCTGGGGCTAATATTTCTGCTCTCTGAAACCCCCCCCCCCCCTCGGAAGATTTTTCTGTATTCATGCAAATTTTCAACCTACTTCAACCTGCCAGTGTGGTGTTGGTCCAGTGTGTGTCCCCATAGAGCTATTGTCAACCTACAGTACTTCAACCTATCTGAACCCAGTGTGGTGTTGGTCCAGTGTGTGTCCTCAAAGAGCTATTGTCAACCTGCTTCAACCCAGTGTGGTGCTGGTCCAGTGTGTGTGCTATTGTCAACCTGCTTCAACCTGCCTCAACCCAGTGTGTGCTGGTCCAATGTGTGTCCTCATAGAGCTATTGTCAACCTACTTCAACCTGCCTGAACCCAGTGTGGTGTTGGTCCAGTGTGTGTCCTCATAGAGCTATTGTCAACCTACTTCCACCTGCCTCCACCCAGTATGGGTGTGGTCCAGTGTGTGTTCCCCTGTGCACCTGTGCAACTATTAAAGAGTGTGCTGGATTATAATAACCACTGAGGCCTGAACTACTGTACATATCATCTCATCTGAACCTGAGAATACAGACCATGACAACAGCGTGGTAGAAGGGCATCAGCTGTGAGAGGTCAAAGTCCTTGCCCAGTGCTATATTCCCTATGAATCTGCAGTTCCCTGACTCAGCCAGTGTGGTAAACTGGTTGATGCAATTCTGGGAAATGAACATATATAGAGAAGGAGAAGGGTTATTCTCCACAAAGTGATACACATATATACCGAAGGTGGGTTATTCTCCACAAAGTGTTACATATATACAGAAGGAGAAGGTTTATTATCCACAAAGTAATACATATATACAGAAGGAGAAGGGTTATTCTCCACAAAGTGTTACATATATACAGAAGGAGAAGGGTTATTCTCGACAAAGTGATACATATATACAGAAGGAGAAGGGTTATTCTCAACAAAGTGATACATATATACAGTTCTAAGAAGAAGGGTTATTCTCCACAAAGTAATACATATATACAGAAGGAGAAGGGTTATTCTCTGCAAAGTATACATATATACAGAAGGAGAAGGGTTATTCTCCGCAAAGTGATACATATATACAGAAGGAGAATGGTTATTCTCTACACAGTGACAACACCTGTCTCTGAGATATGCTGAGAGAGACAGAAACTGAACCTAAGCCATGTGGCTGGAATAAAGATAGATAGGTTAGGTGGCTAAACTATATACTTGCCCCAACTCCACCCACATCCTAATGATGTATATGTCTCATGCATGCATGTCAAGTGCTGTTATGGAGGATCCTGGAATCATCCCGGATCATCTTTATCATCATTGGATCATCTCAGATCATCCCTGGATCATCCTGGGATCATCTCTTGATCCACCCCAAGGTCATCTCCTGATCATCCCGGCAAGATCTTGAGATTGTACATTCATGTCATTGTGCCCCACATTGCCACCAAAATCTGTACCCCCACATTGCCACCAAAATCTGTACCCCCACATTGCCACCAAAATCTGTACCCCCACATTGCCACCAAAATCTGTACCCCCACATTGCCACCAAAATCTGTACCCCACATTGCCATCAAAATCTGTACCCCCACATTGCCACCAAAATCTGTACCCCCACATTGCCACCAATATCTGTACCCCCATATTGCCACCAAAATCTGTACCCCCACATTGCCACCAAAATCTGTACCCCACATTGCCACCAAAATCTGTACCCCCACATTGCCACCAAAATCTGTACCCCCACATTGCCACCAAAATCTGTAGTCCCATATTGCCACCAAAATCTGCACCCCACATTGCCACCAAAATCTGTACCCCCACATTGCCACCAAAATCTGCACCCCACATTGCCACCAAAATCTGTACCCCCACATTGCCACCAAAATCTGTACCCCACATTGCCACCAAAATCTGTACCCCCATATTGCCACCAAAATATGTACCCCCACATTGCACCAAAATCCATACCCACGACTGCCATAGACCTTAATTATCGTAATAATTCCGTACTTGCTGCTATGCATACCTTAACCTCCGGGTGGTCAGGGGCGACACCAAAACGTACGAGTCCGAATGGGACGGGAAATCTCTCCAGAATGTCCACCTTAGCATCTTCATGACGCTGGTGGAGAGAGATAACAACATTAGATCACAACTCCTGACTCCCACTAGGTGTGTAACTTTTTAAGAAATACAACACATGCCCACGCAAGGAAACAGGTACCCCCCACATGATATTAGGAACCCCTGCCCCCCACCTCTAGCCCTAACCCCCAGAAGTAGTAGTTCAAGGAAATTAGACCGGTGTCAATGTGTCTCTCCTTATTTAGAGGGGAAGATCGTGACTTGTCAACACTTGCCTAATGACAATATCTGCATACCTGCATACGCTTCATACCATACCAGACATAGGACGAGGAATTCAATTAAGAGGATCATTATGACCATCCTTGAAGGAGGTTGGTGAAAGTGGACTCTTAAAGGGGTTGGTTGGTTAAAGTGGACTCTTAAAGAGGTTGGTGGAAGTGGACTCTTAAAGAAGTTGGTGAAAGTGGACTCTTATAGAGGTTGGTTAGAGTGGACTCTTAAAGAGGTTGGTGGAAGTGGACTCTTAAAGAAGTTGGTGAAAGTGGACTCTTATAGAGGTTGGTTAGAGTGGACTCTTAAAGAGGTTGGTTAAAGTTGACTCTTAAAGAGGTTTGTTAAAGTGGACTCTTAAAGAGGTTGGTGAAAGTGGACTCTTAAAGAGGTTGGTTAAGTGGACTCTTAAAGAGGTTGGTGAAAGTGGACTCTTAAAGAGGTTGGTTAAAGTGGACTCTTAAAGAGGTTGGTTAAAGTGGACTCTTAAAGAGGTTGGTTAAGTGGACTCTTAAAGAGGTTTGTTAAAGTGGACTCTTAAAGAGGTTTGTTAAAGTGGACTCTTAAAGAGGTTTGTTAAAGTGGACTCTTAAAGAGGTTGGTTCAAGTGGACTCTTAAAGAGGTTGGTTAAAGTGGACTCTTAAAAGAAGTTTGTTAAAGTGGACTCTTAAAGAGGTTTGTTAAAGTGGACTCTTAAAGAGGTTTGTTAAAGTGGACTCTTAAAGAGGTTGGTTAAAGTGGATTCTTAAAGTGGTTGGTTAAAGTGGACTCTTAAAGAGGATGGTTAAAGTGGACTCTTAAAGTGGACTCTTAAAGAGGTTGGTAAGTGGACTCTTAAAGAGGTTGGTTAAAGTGGACTCTTAAAGAGGTTTGTTAAAGTGGACTCTTAAAGAGGTTGGTTAAAGTGGACTCTTAAAGTGGACTCTTAAAGAGGTTGGTTAAGTGGACTCTTAAGAGGTTGGTTCAAGTGGACTCTTAAAGAGGTTTGTTAAAGTGGACTCTTAAAGAGGTTGGTTCAAGTGGACTCTTAAAGAGGTTGGTTAAAGTGGACTCTTAAAGAGGTTTGTTAAAGTGGACTCTTAAAGAGGTTGGTTCAAGTGGACTCTTAAAGAGGTTTGTTAAAGTGGACTCTTAAAGTGGTTGGTTAAAGTGGACTCTTAAAGTGGTTGGTTAAAGTGGACTCTTAAAGAGGTTTGTTAAAGTGGACTCTTAAAGAGGTTGGTTAAAGTGGACTCTTAATGTTAGTTAAAGTGGACTCTTATAGAGGTTGGTTAAAGTGGTCTCTTAACGTTGGTTAAAGTGGCCTCTTAATGGTTCAAGTGGTCTCTTAATGTTAGTTAAAGTGGACTCTTAAAGAGATTGGTTAAAGTCGACTCTTAAAGAGGTTGGTTAAAGTGGATGAAGTGGACTCATGCTCCCAAACAGACCTTGTGTTGCAACGTACATAAGCAATGGACAATGTCACATTCTTCAGCCACACCTCTATTCCTGCCATTCTAAAAGCCCAGGTGTTCAAAGAGTTCAAAGGTCATTCCATCCATGCTTTGCAACAGTTCAAAGAGGGAGTCGCTAGAGCATAGCAAAAGTGCAAGAGAATTTGGGAGTAGCTCAGCTAACTGTTTTCAAAAAGGGATTGATGCAGAGATTGGTTCGGCAAAGTACACCTCATCTCCTTCAAATATTTAGAAACATTGCAGTTTCCATAGAGGGGGGTTGGGGGGAGGGAGGGTTTGGGGGGAGGGGGATGAGCTGGAAGAAGGTGGTGAAAGATTTTTGTTTTGTTTTTTCATTTTGAAGAAAGAAATCCTTGGTATTGACAGCACTCAGTTATTTCAGGTGCGGGAGGGAGGGGTCTCGTCCCCTTTCTAGAGAGGTCAGAGCCTGCCAGCCAGTTCGCGTATCTTAATTTAATTTTTCTTCATGACGCTGTCAAAATTGGAGTCCAGCATGGAACTTACATGTACTCCCTTTCAAGTCTCACCAAAAATGTTTGGGACATTTTCTTCGCTGGACTGACTTCTGGGGCATGGACTAGGCACACTCTCCTCTTGTCCATGATGGCTGACATTCACACCTCTGGCAGCTAGGAAAAACAAACCCCACTGGTCACCGCGCATTTAAGAACGTCACCTTGGAGCCAAGAGCTACCTCATGCAGAGTCTCCCCGAGGCCCTCCTGAAATGCTGCACGCAATGCTGGGAACCACCTCCTTGGCTACTAATCATTATTTAACTCGAAGTAGTTAGTTGTCTTTCTTTATAATTTATTTGTAAAAAAGATATATCGGAGAAAATGGAAGATTTAAAAAAAAACTCACTTAACATTGTTTTATATTAATGTCACTAAAATATATCCCAGAAAAGACTATCCATGGCAATGGTATCAGTACTGGGTAGCCAGAGAGTTTCAGTGATATTTCTATACAGATAGAGGCTTTGCTGTCTTCTTGTAGTAGTAGCAGTAGTAGCAGTAGTAGTAGTAGTAGTAGTAGTAGTAGTAGTAGTAGTAGTAGTAGTAGCAGTAGTAGTATCAGTAGTAACTTTAATTATTATTATTTTGTTAGTTGTTTGTGTTGGTTATTTTTACTTATTAAATCATAATAACTAATAAATGATAACTAATAAATGATAATTATTTTATTAGGTGTTTGTGTTATATAGTTATAATTTACAGTATAATCATTATTATTATATACAATGACCTTATCAAAAAAAATTAATTCTCTCGATGGATGTCTTCCTTAGGAATAATAATTCATCAGGAATAATAATAATAATAATAATAATAATAATAGTAGTAGTAGTAGTAGTAGTAGTAGTAGTAGTAGTAGTAGTAGTAGTAGTAGTAGTAGTAGTAGTAATAATAATAATAATAATAATAATAATAATAATAATAATAATAATAATAATAAACAATACCACAACAACACACTTTTAGAATATTGTACTGTTTGGTTGATTCTCTTTCTATATAGCAGTTGGAATAATCAGACATTCCTTAGCAATTATAGATAATTTCCCACTATTTTACATGCCATTGACCCCTTACCTA
Organism: Cladorhizidae sp. MBARI D1340-BT2; assembly: GCA_028752905.1. Taxonomy (NCBI): domain Eukaryota; kingdom Metazoa; phylum Porifera; class Demospongiae; order Poecilosclerida; family Cladorhizidae; species Cladorhizidae sp. MBARI D1340-BT2. Next base: position 10,345,318 of record JAQNBH010000013.1, read on the forward strand.
CTCCTCCCCACTCATATTTTGTGCCAATTTTTTTAAACACACAGAGAAGTCTATCTTGGACACCAGGCATGGGGAAGAAGTCATGGCTTCCTGAAAATCTTAAGGTCGCTCTCACTTCAAACTAACAAACAAAGTCCAGGAAGACGGCATACAAGTGGGAAAATAGCTGGAGCAATTTGGCCCTTTCAAACCATCTGGTCAGGTGAAGGAGCCATGGCAACGGTGCCTGGTGCAAGTGCTGTAATGATATTCATAGGATAATAATCCCACACACTTCTATAGACATGCAGTTTGTCTATTGCTGCTGAGATGGGCCATCATGGAGCATGCTGGTGAGAGTGGGGTGCAGCTTTCTCCCAATGTACACATGGAAACTTGTGATGATCAAGCAGCACCCACAAGTAAAGTAAGTCTAGGGAGGGGGCCAGCAGGAAACACTGCGGTCGCTAGCACAGAGTGGTCGAGTTGGCAGGATCAGACAGAAGTCACTTGATCTTCAGCAACTACTGGTTAAGGTTCAACCAAGTATACTGACAGTGTGGGATAGCACGCAATAGCTCCTTTAACAGTAAAGCTAGTTCTCTGTAAATAGGCATTCCATTCTGAGCATGCATTATCAGTCAAAATGTCAGCTATTCGTGTTAAGACTATGCTCATATTGAATATCGACCTATTTTTAGAACTATCCCTGTAGCCATGGCATGCTGACCTTCATAGGTGAAAAGAACACTCTACCTTGAGCAGATGGCGGGCGGTGTAGAATCCTGCTGGACCGCTGCCTATCACACAGACTCTGAGTGGCCCAGGACGAGCAGCTACTTCCGCCGTATCACAAGAAAATGGAGAAAAGGGGATGGAGGAAGTAATACGGTTCAGGAAATGTCTGGTGAAACCATCAACTTGAAGCAGCCGTGGTATTCTCATCATTGCAACTTTGAGGGAAAGGTCATCAAGGGTACAGTATCAGTTGAAGCTTGGTCCCCACCCCTTTACCTTGTTCAGGTAAACGCACTCGCGGACAATAATTTTCTTAGAAAATGTTTAGGAGGCTTGCAAAGCGTATATATTTTTCCTGGACTCTCAAGGTAACTCTGATATATCTCTGCTAGCTGGTCACATATTATCTTAATACCAGTCAGTATTTTGCCGTCAGCTAGCTATTTTTTATTATTATTTTTTTTTTAAAGATCTACTCAGCCAAGATGTTGAGTAAAAATAAGCAAACAAATGCATGGAGGGATATGATTATAGTTAAGTAGTTGAAAGTTAAGTGATGATAAGGGATATTGAATATAGTGCTTAAATTGTCCAAGTGAATTAGTTTCTTTAGTGTAATTGGGGAGAGAGTTCCAGTAGTAGTAGGGGCAAATGAAAGGTAAATTCTGTATGGGATTAGCAGACGATTACTGGGGTCGAAGGATTGGAGGTTGTAGTAGGGAGTTGGTTGGCATGGTGGGAGGTTTGAAGGAAAATCTGTTATTGTGAATAAGTTTGAAGAAAAAGATAAGTTTAACATTATGGTGGTGAGGATAGAAATGGAATATGAAGCTTGGTGAGAAGAGAAGTGTAGTCCGAGGACCATTGCTTACTATGTAAATAACATGTAAAGTATTGTATTCTCTCAAGATGAGAAGAAAGATGGGATGATTGAAGGTCCCAGAGAAAAGAACAGTACTCCAGATGGGGGCAGATAAGGGAAGTGTAGAGGCAAAGAAGAGTACAAGTGTATGAATAGCAGTAGAAATGACAGCAGAGATGGCCAAGTAATTTACGGGTCTTGGAGATGTAAAAAAGGACTGTGTTAGTTCCAGGTAGAGATGAAGAAAAGAGGATTCCCAGGTACTTGTACTCAGTCACTAACTGAATTGGAGAACCAGAGATGCACAGAAGCGGCAGAGACTTAGTAAGAAGAGATTGTAAGAAATAAGCATGTATTTTGACTTCATTAGATTAAGTGTGAGAGGTTGGGAAGCATTTACGATCGAGGTAACTCAAGCCAGACTAGACAGGACCTGAAACTGCCCTACTCTACTTTACTCAACGTACTTTTGACTATGTATCTGTCAAATCAGAGGAAACAATTCAAGGAATTAGTCTCATTGTTATCGCAAGCTGACTACATATTCTTCACAACCTATATTTGAAGTTTAAAGGTGCAGTCCCACAACTTCACTCACTTCAAAGTCTACCAAGTATGCAATGTTTCTTCAGGGAAAAAAACTTCAGATACACTTACTTCAGATGGCACCCATAACCAGATACTGAATATATATACAAATTCATAGAAGAGATTTCATGTAATCATTTTTGGTGTAGAAAATCCCTACAGGGGACTTCGAGAGCTACTAGACAGGAAAGTGATCTGGCGAACATCTCTATGATTACCTCTAAAATTAACTCTTCAATTCGATCCAATTCCATCACTTCCAGTTGGGGAAGTACAGAGCGAAGTCTTCTATATAGATCAGGGAGTATGGGAATGCTTTTTTTTGTTCAATTTGAACCATTTTTGAGTGTTTTGAGGAAAAACGATCTCATTCTTGTCAAATGGGCACATTAAGTTCCTTTTTAACATTATGAAACTCTTTGTACTTTTTAAATAAGAAAACTGCTTTTCGAGTCCTTTTTTAATTAACCGAAAGAATCTCTTTTTAGCTCAATTTGAGGAGATCTTGTCAAAATGGGCGCATTCAGTTGCTTTTCAACATCTTTAAATGACAGAAAACTGCTTTTGGAGAAAATTTCTCCTCTTTTTAACTGAAAGATGCTCTTTTTTTGGTGCTCAATTTGGGACATGGTCCCAACTTGACTGCCTGTACCTTGGGCAGCCATTTTTAGTATCAAAATAGAGCACACAGAGAGACCTATCTTTGTGCTATATATAAAGTCCATAGAATGAAGTGTGCAAAATTTATGGAGCTCCAAAGTCATAACCACGGGTTTTTTAACACTTCATAAAAAATGGTGTCCTTGCAAGACAACATTTTTCGAAGATTAAGTACAGCATACACCAAGTCTAAGCACATACTGCAGCAAAAGCAAACAATAAATGGAAGGCTATCACAAAGTTATATTCAAAAGTTGTGAATCCAAATCATGACGTCGATACAAGGTCTTGGAAGAGAATGAGCTCAACATCAAGATCAATGGGGAAATTGTAATGAATGTGCATCAATGCCAATGCATAATCCGCAGGAAAGTTCAAGTTACTATTGACCCTCCCATTTTCACCCGATGTGACTGGACTAGTAGTGCATGCAATGCACAGCATATATATATATGAATAGTATATGTACTATTATAATATATATGTATAGTACATAAGGGTTAGGAAAGTAATCCTCATCATACTCCTTCAAAGCAGATGGAAGGGAGGATGGCACACCACCTTTCAAAAGCGTATCTTACTTATCTTTTGAAGCCAGTCTGTCCCTCCCTACACCTCTGCTTCATTCTTCACCATGTCTTCTTGTTACTGTCACTCACTTAGTCCGTCTTACATTTTGTTGATATTTGTTGTCTTGTTGTTGGTTCTTTGTGGGTCACTTTCACATTAACTAACTAGTTGCATGATCCCTCGTGCATCTTCAGATTAAAATTGAACTGAAGAAAAAAAGGGGAAAAAACTTCTATATAGCTAGACTCAATATTGCACAATATTGCACATATTTGAGTGGAGTTATGTCAGCTACTGAATCAGATTAGTCATCGCTAGGCATTGGAAAATTTGTGGTTTCCTGTTGAAATTGTAACATTAGTCAGTTGTGAGGTGAGAAGAGAAGACACTTGAAGGCAAATTTCACAGTTCCTCAGGTCTGCCATTTATTTACTTCAAGGCACAATGGAAATGTTTTGAAACTAAAAATGACTGACCATCATTTAGGATGCTAAGAAGCTGTCAAAGTGAGTTTTCCTTAGATGAGAAATGTATGTCCATGTGTGTTGTGTGTGTGTGTGGTGGTGTGGTGTGTGTGTGTGTTTTATGTTTTTGGAGGGGCATCCAACATTTTCAAACAAGGGATCAAACCAACATAGGGGGTCCTGATAACCTGGCCGTCTCCACCCAGCCGAGCCTTTCTCAAGTGAGATAAGGAAAAGGGTTCTCAAAACAACATGCTGAGGGAAGCAACAAACAGGAAAACTTCATGGATATATACATAATAATAAAGGCCAATACAACTATATATATATATATACAGATGAAAACTGCAACTGCACTATTTTACTCGTGGTATAAAAACAATTGACACATAACACATATAAAATCTTGAAGTACATACATTCTAAATATCTCTGTACACATGTAGTGTTCTCATGTCTATCACCAAGAATTCCTAAAAGAAAGAGGTGGGGAACATTATATATATATCTAATTTTAAGAAACACTATATACGATATACATATAGGAATAAAATACTGGGCACTTTATATACTGTATTATATTACACACGGGAATAAAATATTGGACACATACTATATACACATAGGAATAAAATACTAGACATTTATACACTATACACACATATAATAAAACTTTATATACTATATTACACATAGGAATAAAGTACTGGACACTTTATATACTATATACACATAGAAATAAAATACTGGACACTTTATATACTTATAATCACCTTCTCAATAATCAACTTCAAATTGTATTCACTCGACGTTTCGACTAGATGCTCTAGCCTTTATCAGGAATCGATTATTGAGAAGGTGATTATAAGTTATTATGTCAACTAAGAGTTCATTAGACTATATACACATAGGAATAAAAGACTGGGCATTTTCATCAGCAGGGATGATGCTAAAGTCACAAGGCTTGGATGATGATAAAGTCACAAGGCTTGGATGATGATAAAGTCACAAGGCAGGGATGATGCTAAAGTCACAAGGCTTGGATGATGATAAAGTCACAAGGCTTGGATGATGATAAAGTCATGGATGATGATAAAGTCACAAGGCTGGGATGATGCTAAAGTCACAAAGCTTGGATGATGATAAAGTCACAAGGCTTGGATGATGATAAAGTCACAAGGCTGGGATGATGCTAAAGTCACAAGGCTTGGATGATGATAAAGTCACAAGGCTTGGATGATGATAAAGTCACAAGGCTTGGATGATGATAAAGTCACAAGGCTTGGATGATGATAAAGTCACAAGGCTTGGATGATGATAAAGTCACAAGGCTTGGATGATGATAAAGTCACAAGGCTTGGATGATGATAAAGTCACAAGGCTGGGATGATGATAAAGTCACAAGGCTTGGACGATGATAAAGTCACAAGGCTGGGATGATGTTAAAGTCACAAGGATTGGATGATGATAAAGTCACAAGGCTGGGATGATGTTAAAGTCACAAGGCTTGGATGATGACAAAGTCACAAGGCTTGGATGATGATAAAGTCACAAGGCTTGGATGATGACAAAGTCACAAGGCTGGGATGATGATAAGGATGCCAATAGTCACAAGGCTGGGATGATGATAAGCATGCCGATAGTCACAAGGCTGAGATGATGTTATGAATGGCGATAATGATGAGAATGACAGAGTTGATACCAGTGACAATAAAATAAGCATTTGTGCAGAATAAACAATCATACACAACAAAAATAGAGTAAACATCTTCTGCGTCATAGCTATGGCAACACTTACTATTTTATGATACCATATATGCTGAAGTAGGTTCATATGATGACCCTCAGCAAGAAGCTGGCTCCTTGGAATTACAGCTGTCCCAGGCTTGTTCGTCCAAGAAGGGAATCAGGTTTAGTCTTGAACACAGCAGAGATAGGCAAGATCAACATCAACAATATATAGTGTGCAACTAGATTAGCACACACAGTCTCTATTCTATATATTCCTCATCTATTTATAGATCTACAGCCATTTATTCCTCATTAATTTTATAATTCCTCAATTAATTACAGCTCGATTAATACTTCTCCATCTCTGGCTATACAAATATAAGCCATACTGTTAAACTTGAACTCTGGTAGAAGCAACTTGAACTCGTCACTCACCCTTGTGCATTCTGAAATTCGACCAGAAGTCCGTAACAGCATCCTATGTTGGAGACCACCCATTCCTCCGCCTACTTGAAACATACGTGATAAAATAAAAACTCCTTGCTAGAACACACCAAACATCTGCTATTAGGAACTTTAAGGATTCTCTTCAAAAACAACTTTTTGTTTTAGTGCCAGCAAATCAGGACCACACCCTTCTGATTGTAACCGTGTAGCTTAGTGTCATTTGGTTATATATAAGAAGTGCCCCTCCAATAATAACCGGCCCTCCAGCAGTGACCGCATCATATATTTTAGCCTGTCCAGCTGCAACTTGTTCTCAACATTAGAAGAATGCAGATACGACAAGCTACAATTCCGTTGGATCAGCTCCATTGAAGTAAGAGAATAAAAGCTACGTCATGTTAGGTCTAGAACAGAACTCACAGCAAGGAAGCATCTAGATGCACGTCCTGTCTCAAAGATGAGGATCCAGCGTGTTTTCTGGTAGGCATAAGTGCATGTGCAGCTCTCCTCAACAGAAAAAAGCTTCCAGAAACATTACAATTGGGCAAGAGTCGATCAAAGGTGGCACTTGGAATCAGCAGTTATCATCGACAATTTTTCGCAACAAAAACAACAAAAAAAAAAAGCAAAAAAAACTTCCACACTAGTAATCGCCCTCAATTGTAGCCATCCTTACAGTGGTAAGGCAGGTAGAGAGAACTGGAATAACTAGTGACCATGGGTTCTTGCTAGAGAATATTGGATATATGCAGTGCTTGACAGGCAGGGGAATTAAATTGTAATTAACATCACCACCTCACCTCCATTACCAAACTCCATCACCACCATATCACCACCATCACTACTACCAGCATCACTACATCACATCATCATCATGTCATTAACACCATCATCACCATCCTCACCATCTGTGAAGGACTTAATTAACTCTTGGCCCTATCATCACTGTGAACACTTCGTATTATTATGTTATTCTAGAGGACATTGGACTTTATTTAGCTGGCTATTATTTTTGTGTGTGTTCTATAGTGAAAGTTCATGTAGACTTGTGCATAGTTACTGCACATGACTATTTCCAGGGAGTGTGGTGGTTTTTATCGAGTATTCAATAAGTCCTATTCCGTATATATCAGACTAAATTGTAACCAGTGCTGACTTACTTGGTTCACCACAATATCCCACCATCACCACACAACCATCATCATCCCACCATCATCTTCCCCCATGATCATCACCACCTTGACCCATCACCATCATCACCATCATCATTATCTCATTATCATCATCACCACACCCACCATCTCCATCCCCACCATCATCATCATCATCATACATCAACACCAATACCACCAGCACCATCTTCACCACTACCATAGCAACACTATCATACAGAACTCACCTTCTTGCAGCTATCTGGACAAGCAGAATTTGGATTGAAGTATTTCTCACAATTCTATATACAAATATATGATATTCTAGTTAGCAGATGACACATACTAGGGCATTCCAAAGATATGACACTCTCTAGTTAACAGCTGACACATACCAGGGCATTCCAAAGATATGATGCTCTCTAGTTAACAGCTGACACATACCAGGGCATTCCAAAGATATGATGCTCTCAGTTGACACATACCAGGGCATTCCAAAGATATGACACTCTCTAGTTAACAGCTGACACATACCAGGGCATTCCAAAGATATGACACTCTCTAGTTAACAGCTGACACATACCAGGGCATTCCAAAGATATGACACTCTCTAGTTAACAGCTGACACATACCAGGGCATTCCAAAGATATGACACTCTCTAGTTAACAGCTGACACATACCAGGGCATTCCAAAGTTATGACACTCTAGTTAACAGCTGACTCATACCAGGGCATTTTCAAAGATATGACACTCACTAGTTAACAGCTGACACATACCAGGGCATTCCAACTTTATCACCAAACAGATATTCCTACACTCTTGTGCACACACACATGCACTTCATTATATTTCTTGCATCTCTTCTGGAAGCTACTCTGTACACTTTCATCCACAAACATGCTTAGGACGAAAGGATCAAGTATGGAAGGGTTAAGGATCAATGGCTAAGGGTTGAAGGGTTATGGCAAAATGGTTAAGAATGGAAGGGTTAAGAATGAAAGGGTTAAGGATGGAAGGGTCAATGAGGAAGGGTTAAGTATGTGTTTTGAGAACTTCAAACTTCCCCTTGCTGCCTATGAGATCGCTTGCCAGATGCCACACACTTACTAGATAGTCTGATGATGTGGTGTTTTTCAGGCTTAACCAGGACTCCAGGCAGGTTCGTCTGGCAGAGTTCACAAAACACACCTTGCCAACAAACTCCGCCATGCCAGATGGCTACATGCAGAACAGAGAAATAGTAGCACTGTCAACAGACTACAACAGCTTCAACAAGAACTAGCAACCACATCATCATCAATACAACAACAGCATCAACAAGGACTAGCAACCACAACATCATCAATATAACAACAGCATCAACAAGAACCAGCAACCACAACATCAACACAACAACAGCATCAACAACAATACATAGTTCGACAATAAAGATAAGAGAAACATAACTTGCCTCACCAAGCTACATTAGCCACTTACTATGGGATACTCACAATCCCGTAACAAACTCTCCAACAGATTCGGCAGGAGCTTCTGGCAGTTGTACTGGCAGAACCTCCTAGCACTTTCCAAGTCATAACTTAACAAGTCATTAAGATTACTGCCACCTTGGAATAGCTGCTGGCACCTGCGTATCTTATGAGACTCTAACTCGGACATATCAATGATACACTTGAACGGATCGTTGCCCACATCAGCACTAAGCACAAACAGATAAAGGAAAAGGTGTATATAGCACAACCTTATTGTGTGTGTGGGGAGGGGGGGGGGGGGGGGGGGGGGGGGAGGGGAGCAGGCATGACACATGTCTTGTCATTTCCAAGGAAGGGCACATTGGTTCAATGGAGGTGGGAAAATGACACCTGGCCCATCTTGTACATAAATATGGCAGTGTTTATATACATCAACATTGCACAACAATTTTCTATCAACATAACAAACAATACCTAAACAGATGTTTCTCTTCCCGTTAACAAACCATACCTTAACAGATGGTTTCTCTTCCCTTAACAAACCATACCTTAAAAGATGGTTTCTCTTGCATGAAAGCAAGTCTAGCTCTAAGGACGTGAACGCGATTACTTGGAAAGTTGTATGAGTTTCATTTTGTGCATAATTTCCCCCCCATATTGCTGTGAATGTGGCGCTCACCAGGACATCTCAAATCAGTCTCATGTCTGCCCCCCATCATTTCAGCCCCTGAGATCACCCGATTTGATAAAATCTCTCTGGATTCATACACAAAGAAAACTTAGAACAAGTAATTTAGCTCCTTCCACTAATCAACCCCCAAAAATTGACATACATTTCAAAAAGTATTTGTTAGAGAATTCCCCACATCCTTTGGGCCAAAAAAACACAAAAAACACATCGCTATAAATCAGAGTTCGCAGGTTTTACCCAAGGGCTTGGGGGTTTAACCCTGGTTGGGTTAAATACCTTTTACCCGGGTTTTACCCAGGTTTTACTCAAACATGGATACACAGGATAAAATAATAGACACAATTGATTTATTATAAACTGTAAAGATATTATAAGAAATTAACTCTGTAATCAGGAAGTAAGACATTCAATAAATGGCAACTGTAAAGAACTAGACAGAAACAGGAGCTGTGTTTCACTCAGCATTTATTTACCAACAAGGTTGTCTACTAGAGTATATATTTTTTTTAAATTTAAATATTTAAACAAGATTCATGGGATTAATGTCCAATTGATATGCAAGTTAAACAGATTTAATAGTCCATCTCCTGAGATCCTCGCAGGAGCCTGTGGCAGAAGATGAGTTTCTGGGCTTTCTCATTTTTGTAATTGCAGTACACTGTAAGCAGTGAATGATGACCTGTGGTATTTGCTTGCCTTTTAAATAGCCATGGTGTCCAGACACTTGTGGTTCTGGGACAGGGGGCTACAAATAAGTGTTTTATATTACTGGGTAATACCTGGGTAAAACCCGGGTAAAAAACTGAAGTAAAACCTGGACAAAATACCTAAACCAGAGGTTTTACCCACTGGGTTGGGTTAAATAGGTTTTACCCGGGTAAAATGCAAACACAGCTATAAATTATTCATATCATGGATGATTCATGCTCATACCTCTGGGCTTACATCGAAGAGTGGGAAGTAATGGTTGAAATTGTCTCGGTGAGGTGTGCATTACAATCTCTACAGAGTCCTGGCAGTAGTGGCTACGGACACTACTAGCTAGTGAGCGCTGAAACAACATTTAGAGGCTGACACATTCATTAAAATATCTGGGCCTCTTGTGGTGGAGAGCAGCTGCTAAAATGTCAGAGAGAGAGAGTGAGACTACCAACACTGCTGATCATTTTGTTAAGATATGCCATGAACAATGGACTGATGTATAAAATTTAAATGTTCGTCTGATTTGATAATGAACAAAAAATTTCGCCTTCCAAAAATTTCCTTCAATATGTGATATCCTCCATAATAGTGTAACACTGTTTGACAACTCACTCCCATTTAGTCAGCCAGCAGACTTTGACTGTTGATTGTCATGGCAAACCTTAACACTCGGCCGACCCAGGCTACCGTCTAGAGCTAACTACATACAGTACAGGTGGATTGCGGGCATGCCACGCACAGAGAAGTGGCCGACATGTAATACAATAAGAAATACGTGAGTAAAAATCGGTGGAGTTAAACAGTTGTCGGTCTACTCTCGCACGGTCAGACTTGGATAATAGATGGCTTAAATCACATCACTGCTTGAAGTTTGTCAGACAACTTCAGCTTTTGCAAGGCACTGCCACAGACTTAATGCAAAAGGCAGTAAGGCATCAATCAGAGACTACTATGCTAAAGCTTAGCTCAGCAAGAAGAGCACAGTCTCCTCTCGCTTCTCCTCGAGTACTTTTGCATGATCTCTCTAACACTTGTGGCTAATTACCTTTTCTTTTCAGGTATCTAGCCTCGGCCTTGCTCGAGTCCTGTAGATGTCTTTTACATTATTCATCACTTAGTCTTGCGGTTTTGGTGGTTTGTGTCCCCTACTTGTGCAGAGCAGGTGCACCATTTGCCAGCCTATAGTCTCACTCCTCCTCCTCAGCGGATGTGTATAGCAATAGCCTGCCCATGTGGGTATAGTTGGTGTAAGTGAGCCCACTCCGGACTGTTGAGGTCTGACTGGTGGGGAATTGGCCAGGTATATCTGCTTTGATGGCTTCTTTATCTGTACGTTAGTACGATTATCCCCAAATTACGGATAGATTTTTTTACGGACATGTTAGGCATGATGGGTCAAAGTCCAGGCCATTAAATGTTGGTCCTTATTCCGGATAATTTCTTAACCACTGCAAGTTAGGGGGCACCTATTCATATTTCCATCAATAACTCCGTCAAAATTGTTGGGGGGGTGGCAGAGGTTCGGAGTCTCTAATTGCTCTCGTCACCTCTAATTTCATAAAAACTGATCACATTCTCTTGATTCTTGACTCAAACCCCAATCCAGGTTTTAAGGCCCAGGGAATGCGATTGGATATATTCTATATTATAGACAAAAATAATACATATTTTTCCAAATACTTTTAACTTTTTTTTATACATGATTATCACTAGCTGTTCATTACAGCAATCAGCTGGACACTGGCAAAGCACTGTGCATAGCAACCTGTTCTTATGCCAAGAGCAGCGTATGAATGAGCAGTCCATCCTGATTTGTGCTGGACATCCTCAATGATTACTAGTGGAGCAGGAAGGTTTAGAGGTATCTCGGGTGAGATATCGCTATTTCATCTTTATAGTATCAACTAGAGCAATGGCCAAAGGTTTACAGATATCACGGGTGAGATATCACCAATTCATCTTCATAGTATCCACTAGAACAATGGCTAAAGGTTTACAGATATCACGGGTGAGATATCACCATCTCTTCTTTGTAGTATCCATTAGAGCAATGGCCAAATGAGCTCGACCCAAGATTCTGGCACAAACTATTGCTCTAAGTAAGTGCTTCTACAAGTGTGTGCCTGATGTGGTAGTCAGTTTTCCTGTTTCAGCCACTATTCAAGGTCTGAATTGTGACACCTATCAGCCACTATTCAAGGTCTGAATTGTGACACCTATCAGCCACTATTCAAGGTCTGAATTGTGACACCTATCAGCCACTATTCAAGGTCTGAATTGTGACACCTATCAGCCACTATTCAAGGTCTGAATTGTGACACCTATGGACCTGTATGCCTCACAGATAAAAGCTTCCAGTGCCAGAAACTGATCCTCAGAGACATCATTCTCTACACTGAGCATGACCAAGGCATTGATGGCCATTCCACCAGTCTCCATGAAGCATTTAAACCAACTTGTCTTGCTGAAGCCATCAAACTTCCCAGCATCATCAGTGTACCAGTCACAGGATGAAAACCCAGCAGGGCTTTTGATCCTTGACCTGCCCTCTCCCGAGACTTCCCGAATTGGTCTGTTGGCGATGACTGAAGTACCTCTGAAATAGCGTCTGGCGCTTGTTTTTCGACGAGCTCAAGTTTCAAGGACGACTGTAAAAAAATTGTTTCGTAGAATACTTTTCAAGATTATCGCGAACCCTTACGGGACCTTACTATTGTACCAAATCTTTGGAGGGTAGGGTACAATTTTCACGTCCAGGATCGAGCCCGCAAAAACCTCAAAAATTTAGCTGGATGAAAAAAACATTATTATGGTTGTATTTACAGGTAAGGAAGTGTAGTAGGCTACTGTCAATATGAATAAATTGTGTCCGTTGACAAGATGTTCAATTTCACAGCTCAAGGGTGTCTGACTTTTGCTTGGGGTGTTCCATGGATTCCTTGGTAAATCACGAGAATGTCAGCTTCTTTGTGATTGCTCCATGCCACAAACCCAGTTTGAATTCCCCCCCCCCCCCCCCATCCTCCCCCCCATTGCTCATGCAATGATTATAGTGGCAGAATTTCTTGTTGTTTGAATCACTTTCTCTGCAAGAAACTCGGTGATGTCATTATAATTTTTTCTTTCACTGTGGGATAAGAACTGTTATCGGCCAGTACGTCTCATCCCTTACTAGGAATTGAACGGCTTTGACTCGAGCCTTCCACCTCGCTGCTCTTGTGGAACTCTTTAGGGAGTCCGGTTTGCATGTATCGAACAACTTTCTATAGACTCTTAGAAATACTGAGAGATGTTCTGGACTGCTCTGACAAAGGCAGCACCTATATCCTGAAGTGTGGAGTGATGATGTTTAAGATTACATTTTTACAAAGGTTTTCATTGACAGCTGCAATTATGCGACCAGGCTCGTTGACTGTAGCTGTCTTCCCCATTACCTGAACTTTCTGCCAAACCAGTCAGACCTCCTTATCTTTGCTTGCAACAATGGAGTCATTTGGATGCAAGAGAACTCTCAGGGCGAGTGCGAAATTCATGGTTCACAATTGCATCCTTTTGATCGATGCCCCGATGTGACCGACTTTAGAATCATTAACCAGCCATATAAGTCCTTTTGTTTCTCCGAGATTCATGTTGTCACCATGCAACTGGATCATGGACTTCACACAGCCAGCAGCAATACACTTCCCTTTTCACAGGCGACGACAGACAGTGCGTCCATTGACACTGTCAGCAACATATTATTCAAACAGACCTTAACCAGATATCCATTTAAAAAATAGTGGGGACACATGAGAGTCACTAGGTTGTTGTGTAGCCCCCCCCCCCCCCCAGGGGTTCCCATGTTCTCGAGCTGAAGCCTTCATCTTTGCTGCCATCAGATCGTCTCTTTTAATGGTGCAGACCCATTATGATGATGTACTTATGGTGTGCATATTGTCATCATGCTGTCAACAAACTGAGTCTTGAACAGCAGGCAAGAACATCCTCTAGCCACAGATGACAAACTGGCAGCACTGCACTCCGCCAGGAACCAGAACTACAAACACTCAGTACCCCACTTTGGCTTGGCTGCATGTAATTAATCAACATTTTTAGTCGTCTTTTGCATTATTTATCACTTAGTCTTGTGGCTTTGGTGGTTGATTTACACACTGCACCAGTCAACATTATGGTAGTAGTATGACTTGCTCTGTGGGGTGCAGAATACATGCATGTGCTCAACCTGAATTTATATCAGCATGCACTAGTAATACTTAACTTCTGTGGGGTGCAGAATACATGTATGTGCTCAACCTGAATTTATAGCAGGCATATTCTAATGGGCACTAGTAATACTTAACTTCTGTGAGGTGCAGAATACATGTGTGTGCTCAACCTGAATTTATATCAGCATGCTAGTAAAACTTAACTTCTGTGGGGTGCAGAATACATGTATGTGCTCAACCTGAATTTATAGCAGGCATATTCTAATGTGCACTAGCAATACTTAACTTCTGTGGGGTGCAGAATACATGTATGTGCTCAACCTGAATTTATGGCAGGCATATTCTAATGTGCACTAGCAATACTTAACTTCTGTGGGGTGCAGAATACATGTGTGTTCTCAACCTGAATTTATAGCAGGCATATTCTAATGTGCACTAGCTTCTGTGGGGTGCAGAATACATGCATGTGCTCAACTTGAATTTATAGCAGCATATTCTAATGTGCACTAGCAATACTTAACTTCTGTGGGGTGCAGAATACATGTATGTGCTCAACCTGAATTTATGGCAGGCATATTCTAATGTGTACTAGCAATACTTAACTTCTGTGGGATGTATGTGCTCAACCTGAATTTATAGCAGGCATATTCTAATGTGCACTAGCAATACTTAACTCAACCCATCACAACAGAGTGGTCTCCTGATCAAGGCTGGTCAGTCCACATACACAAGGCAGACATTTGTACACTTCATCCTTATCACCATTGTGTGGTTTCTGCATTCCCTGCCTATATCTAGGTTGCTAGGCTCTCTCTGCTTGTTTGAATGTTTCAGGTGCTGGTGAAGGCCACAAGATTAATTACATAGACATTTTAATTACATAGACAGTTCAGGTAACTGCAGCAGACGTCGGATATGCAGTCATGCTTGCAGAACTCGAGGTACCCGTGACTACGGCAGATCATATCGGTGAAGAGAAATATCCTCGACTCCGATATTGCCATAGGGAATCACGGTGCAAGAACGAAAACTGCATGCATCATCTCATCCTCTCAGACCTAAAGTGAATATGTAGTGGCCATTAAACAGCCATACTCTCCACATTACTCATGCCTCCAGTGATACTAGACTATCCAAAATGAATCCTTTGGCGGACAACTACGTATGAGCAGGACGGCAGTCACCCAGCCATTCCTGGACTTGTACCTCACTAGTAGGGAGGACGCTGGCAAGGCAAAAGACATCTGCGACGTGCACAGGAGAGGGAGTCACATGCAGTTCCTTAACCACCTTCAGTATGTCTCACTAGTAGGGGGGATGCTGGCAAAGCAAGGAGAGAGCGAAAGTAAATTTCAAGTTGATTATTGAGAAGGTCGTTGCACTACTTTCAGGATTGACATCACAATACCAACATCGGGGCAAGAAACCCCATTAAGTCCAGAACATTAGAGAAACCCCCTGTAATTTACTCTGTGGGATGCCAGATGCCCATGTTAAATCACCCACAATGCTGTTCAGAACATTAGAGAAAGCCCCTGCAATTTACTCTGTGGGATGCCTGATGCCCATGATAAATCACCCACAATGCTGTTCAGAACATGGGAGATGCATTCAGCAAGGCGACAGAATTTCTTGACATCGAGGAGTGTTGCAGTGACCATTTCTTCTGGTCTGACAAAAGCACTAGAAGAAAGGGAGGGAGGGAGGGAATATGCTGAGTTCTGCACAGAGTACTTCACCAAGCAGCGCATGAATGTTTGTTGGTTATCCCTCCATAAGTATTGGATCCTGAAGCTGTTTCTCCTTGCCAGGACATACTTCTTGTCTGAAGTCATGAAACAGAGAAGATTCATTTAACGTTATGAAGACTCCACGAGATCTACTTGCGCTTATATGAAGCATTTCTGCCAGCATTCGTGACCTTCAACCCTGTACTTATAGAGGGAGGCACCACAAATGTAAGCACTTCATAGACAGATGAGAACAATGCATCAAAATTCACACTGCCAATAGTGATCAGAGCTACCCCTGACCTGACTTGTGTGAATTATGCAGACGCTCCAGGAATGTGCAGTTCTACACTGCTGTAAGAGCATTCCAGACTGTAACAATTGCTCAAGTGGGTTTCCACTGAAAGAATCTATTGTGAAGGAGAGCCTGTTCATAGGTTTCATTACGAAGAGGAGTGTGACTTCTCCTATGGTTTTGACGTTTGTCGAGAGGTATCCAGCACTCCTGAACTTCAAAGATGTGAACTTCAAAGTTGATTGAATGAACAGTTTGTCAGTTGACACACTCACTCTCTCACACGAGGATATCCCAAAGTCTGCTTGGGATGAAGCATCTAAATGTGTAGATGCAGAGGGCACAGTCCACTGGAGGACGGCAATATTGAAGGATGAAATTTCTTGATGTCGATGTGGGGAGATTCTCCATGCTCTCCCCGGTTGCAAAGTGGTGCTTATCATTCATTCCACACTCGAATGCTGGAGAAGAAAGAGTGTTTTTAGTCATTCGCAAGCTCAAGAGAGATAACCGCGGCAGGAGACAGTTTGAGGGAACTCTCTCTTCCATAAATCTTCCAAGGCCATGTGATACAAACTCTCTGAAAATGCTGAAAGATGCCAAGCATTCCACAAGCATACAAAAGCTGACTAGATGGAACTTGACCGGGCATCAGGCACAATTGACTTTTTTGTGGCATGCACTCTGTCACGAGCCAATAAGTTTACCCCAAAATAGCACTAGAATCCACCCAGTAAAAGAATCAAAATTCTCTCCCCCCACCCCCTGCCTCCTCAACCCCATGGTGGATAGAACCAATGCCATGTCCTTTCAGTCTGGTTCACATATATTCTTTTGTTGCCACATGCCAGGTAGTATATATCTGCTTTTATCAATAACTGCATGACATGGTGGCACCAGGTTGGGAACGCTTGGGATCAGCAGTTATAGAAACAGTCAACTGACGGGGATATTCAGTAAGCAAACAACATTTGGAAATATAGGCCGAGTAGGTCATAGATTTGTCACCGCTAAGAGAAATACAGTTATTCATCTCACTTTTGCTTGGGATTAGCCCCTTTCAAGAAGTTAGAAAAATCCTGAAAAGGATTGGTCTT
This sequence comes from Cladorhizidae sp. MBARI D1340-BT2, assembly GCA_028752905.1. Taxonomy (NCBI): domain Eukaryota; kingdom Metazoa; phylum Porifera; class Demospongiae; order Poecilosclerida; family Cladorhizidae; species Cladorhizidae sp. MBARI D1340-BT2. The sequence continues at coordinate 10,362,699 of JAQNBH010000013.1, forward strand.
CTGTTTGTATAAATCCCATTTTCCCTCCTCGTAAGAAGACGACTGGTAGACTACCGATGCCAAAAGTAGGATAGTGAACCTCATTCTGTTTCTACACCAAAACAATCACAGCTAGTGGGTAACTGTGGGCGTGTACGCTTGTTTAGCTGACGAACAGGCGCGCTAGCCCTTAGAAATAAGTTAGGCCATTTATCCTTTACCGAATCATTTGCGTGGGACATAAAGTGACCGCCTTCAGTACGCCTGAAGCTCTGACTGGAATTTGAAGAGCTACGACTATCATCTACCCTAAAGCAAAGCAGTGCCTTGGCTACAAGATTATGAAAACAATTTTGTCTGCCACGCTTTAGAGATCGTTTGGAATGAGTGCTTCTCAATCTCAAAAGCAATGTTATAAAGAACTGAGGGGGCAGCACTCCATAAAGGAGCATAAATGAATTTATGTTCTCTGAAGTTACTATAGGTGCTCTCTGGGATGTGGTAATACAGTACATGTTTTAGAACAAAACAGGTCAACACTAAAACTCTGGTGTATGGTACACAATGTAGTATGCACTGCCAGCAAATGTCACATCCATGGATCTTCATCACTATTAACATCCAAGAGAATATATGGCCCCAGACAAGTTTTACTGCTACTGCATCTTGATCATTATGACAGGCTTTATAAACATCTAATGAAAAGCATAAATCAAGAGGTAATGTGTTGATTAAAATCACAGAACCGATTGCATCATTCTAAAGTGTGCTATATATATACACTAAGAAGTGTGTGATGCACTTTCTTTAAACAGCACACTTATATATATAGCAAATAAGTGTGCCATGTATAAAATTGGTGTGTATTACACGCTACTTGCCGCAGCATGCTAGGCATTTAGTATGCTGTACACACTCCAGTTTTTACAGTGTAGAGCATGCATCTGAAGTATGGTGGACAGGAGGAAAGACAGCGTACAAGAATTTGGAAAGAATTCAAGAGAACGCTGGGAGGAAACTGGTTGGAGAGAGTAATTCAGTTGTAGGGGTGGCAGTAAGAGGGTACCTGGGCTGGAGGAAGCTGGAGCAGAGAAGGGAAGATAAGAAAGTGTTATTTGGATGGAAGTTGCAGATAATAAGTGAAGATATGCTAGTGAAAGGGGTGTGGCACTGTTAAGAGCTTGTCCAGGTTGGGGGGCAGCGTTTTGTGAGCTGAAAAGGAAGTTTGGGGGTTGGGGGGTGGAGTGTTAGGCTCGAGTGCAACATGGAGGAATTTTGTAAGGGATGTTCATAAGAAAACATGGTGGGAAGAAGTGGGAGGGAAATCCAGCCTCAAGTGGTATAAGCTAGCTAAAGAATAGTTTGGACAAGAAAGGTATGTGATAGGATTCAGTAACATGGGAAGTGAGGCTGAGATTTAAGTTAAAGGTAGCATCAGCGGGACTCTTGGGTGACAAGGTTAGGTGTAGTATGTGTAGATGTGAGCTATGTGATGAGAGGTGTTGTGGAAGATGTTGTGCATTTCTGTTGTACTGTGGGGAGTTTGCTGGTGACTGAGGAAGATTATTGGACATGGGGGCATTGAAGGGTCTGAAGAGTGGGTGGGAAATTAAGATGATAAAGGGCCTAATGTTGGGTAGATGAGTAGCAGGGGTGAAGGAAGAGGTGTTGGGTAGGGTAGACAGAAGGGAAATATACTCAAGAGGTGGAAAATACCTAATGTTTGGCACCTAGGGCCCCATCGTCATCCCAAACTGTAATCCACTAAATTCACTGTACCCTTAGTAATCATTATTTTGCTATAATTTTTTTTCCTTCTCTAGTAATCATTGTCATTAATTATTTGTACGTACAGCGATGGCCTATCTCAAGGCTCAACAGATTATTATAGAAGCTACTGGTTATGATAGTTATGGTAGGATAGGATGAGAGAAGTGCAATACTTAAAGGGTATATAGTAGGTGGACTATTTGTTAGTGAAAGGATTGCCTAAAGACTGAGGGTTAAGAATCTGCCAGCCTCAATGATAATAATCTTACAAGAGTTCTCTAGTCTGTCTTCCTTTTTCTCTCTCCCTCTCGGTCTCTCTCACTCTTCCTCAAGGTGTACGATTTTCTGCAATTGCAGTGAAGCTTCTGTAATCGAGTTTTAAAAGATTTTCAAATTTATTTTCGTAGATTTCTGCAATCTATTTTTTTCAAACAATTTTCTGCGATAAATTTTCCAGAAATGAAAATGTATTCATTTTACCACAAGCTAAAATGTACTATTTCTGTTAACAATAATATCAGTACAAAAGCATATTCATACCTATGGCTTCCAGAGTAAACCCACTGCATATTGAACCATGTTATGCATAGTTCTATTTTCTGCCTAATCAATGCCATTCTCACTTGCCGGAGCAGCCAGTTATTCGTTTAACGTGCTCATGTTGTGATTTACTGCTGAGCCTGTTAAGGCCACCACATATACTACAACATAGTGTGAGACTATCTAACAGTAACTTAATAACAATCTAATTATCCAAATACTAATACTTATGAGTGTCCCACTGTCAAGGAGGGGGAGGGACCAAAGATCATTCCTCAGCTCTGCCATACAGTTCCTTTCTCCTCTGCCACCACTTCCCTACCCAATACATAACACACTCGCCCACCTCCTCCATCACTGCATCACTTACTCCCTCCACATCTTTCCCCAACAGCAATGCCACCTTTCCATCCTTACCCACTCTTCTAAATTCATCTAGCCACTGTCCTGCCCCATCAATTCTGTACACCTCATCCATCAGTACCAGCCGATCCCTCTCAAATTCCCCGCACATCACCAAGAAATGTTCCACATCCTCCCCTGCTCCACTATCACACATTATACACCTCTCATGCCTAACTATCCCACTTCTCTTCTTATCCTCTAACAACCCAGCTGATGCAGTCCTCAGTCTAAATTGCAACCGCACACCTTCCTGACCATGCATGGACCTCACATACCTCTCCACCCCTGCACCATTCTTTGCTGATTTATAAAACTTCAGCACACTCTTGCCATTTACTTCCTCCTCCCAGTCCTTCTCATTTCTCATTTTCATTTCCCCCTTGCACTTACGTACTGACCCAACCTCGTTGTTTAGCTCGTATTATCTCTTCAAGATCTAATCTTCTTCCCACCATCCAATTCCTCCATCCTCTCTATTTACAACAACTTTTACCAACCTGCTCTGTTCCAATACCTCTAATCTCTTACCAAACAAAATCTTCATCTCTTCCCTCCTCTCCTCTAGCTTCCTCCATCCCATATTGCCACTCCTGCTACTGTATTACTTGCCCCCAACAATCTCCTACCCACTCTCATCTGTGCTGACTCCAACTTCTTGCAAGCATTATGTCCTCCTGTCCACCACACTTCGACTGCATATTCCATACTAGGTCTCACTAGAAGCTCCCACACCATTCTTCCTCTGTCTACTTCTACCTGCCCATTCACTCTACTCATCCATGTCACCTTTCCAACCCACTCTTCTGCCTTCTTTGCCATCTTCTCTAACTGAACATTACCCTTTAGCTTCCTATCAAACCAAGTACTTGAATTCTTTGACCTCTTCCAATATCTCCTCACCAATCCTCCAATGCACTCCTGCTTCCTTCTTCCCTACTACCACAACCATGCTCTGCTTACTATTAAACTTCTTCATCCACCTTAACACATAAGCCTGTTCGACGTCCAACATAGCTTGTAGTTCCATCCCTGAGTTGAAAGAACAACATCGTGTGCATATGCAGGCTTATGTGTTAAGTGTCAGTAATACCCCTCTGTGTTGAACCTTCTGACTAAGGTCAACCGGTATTCACTGCGCTAACTAGCTTAATATTGGTTCCCTCCAATATCCTCATTAGCCCAAATCTACCACACTAGGCTTTAGACAGCCTTTGCTCGCCCGAAATGGTTTAGTGGTCAAACAGTAATTGCTTGTACATATCTTCATACATCAGACAATAATACTGGTCAGTTCAGTCTGTTATTCACTGACGCTAACGTTCTCTCTCTCTCTCTCTAGCTGTCTAGCTCTCTCTAGCTCTTAAATACACTGTTCTTGCACCCCAATTTGCACATGTGTTGTGGTCTTGTGGTCTTTTGCACCCCCAATTTTCACACCCCAACCTTATAGTCTTGTTCCTTGTTATCTGTGGTTGCGTAGTAGCTATTCGCATCTGTCAAGTCAGTCACTCATGTTTCTATATATATATATATATATATGTGTACTGTAAAGTGATAATAATAATAAAAAAGTCCTGACCTCCTTCCGTTCAATATCACCAATCATCTCCATCCCACTATACAATCCTACGCATGTCCTCACAAGTTTCTCCTCTACTCCATACTGCCTCAACTTCTGCCACAGTCCCTCCCTCCACACACTGTCATGTGCCTTACTTATGTCCAGGAAAACCAGATATGAAGCTTTCTTCTTGCTCTTACTTCAAAAACTCCTCTTAACACCAACCACTCCTCCGGCTCCTAAATCCTCCTTGCCGTCAAAATCCTATCAGCAAACCCGCTCAACCTCTTCGCCAACACTCTCGCAAACACCTTCACCACACTACAACATAATGCAATTCCTATAATTCCCTACTTCGTCCTCATCGCCATCCTTGTGGAGAGGTATTAATACACTCGTCTTCCAGTCCACTGGGCAGCACTCAATCCTCATCACCACATTCATCACCTGCACCATTACCTCCACCAACCTTCTACTTCCATACATCAGCATCTTATTCAACATTCCATCAGGGCCTGGAGCCTTTCCTCTCTTCAAACACTTCATTACCTCTACTACTTCTTCCCAACTTACTTCTTCACACATACCCAGCTCATGCCCACCCACTGCTCCTATCTCTAATTCTTGTACTGTGGCATCCTCTTTTTTCCTCCCCAGCTCTTCCCAGTTTTTTGCCATCACCTCCAACTCCTCGTCTTCCTCCTCCACCATCTTTCCTCATCATCTTTCACTACTTTTATCCTTCTCTCCTTCCTCTTTCCTCTTTACTCATTCCAAAACAGCTTACAACCTGTTTCACCCTGCCCTCTAATCTTCTTTATAGTTCTCTTCCCTAATTTCCTTCTTCTCTTTCCCAATAGTCTTTTTCGCTTCCTTTCTTGCTTCTCTATAGTCATCCCATAGTTGTCTTAATGTAGCCTCTCTCTGCCCTCTCTTCCTGGCTTCCCTCAGCCTCTTACATTTCTCCTTCCTAATGCCAATTATCCACTCCACATCCTCTGACCACCAATCCTCTGACCTCTCTGTAATCTTCTTCCTTCCAATTACTTTCTCTGCTGCAGTCAGAACTTTCTTCTTCCACCAACCCCACACCTCTTCAACTATGTTTCCTCCCAACTCTTGCTCAAGCTCTCTCACCTCCTCTTCCTACCCCATGAACATTTCCTCATCTGCCTCCTGATACTCCACCCAGTCCAGCCTATTGTCAACTCTCCATTTATGTCGATCTCTTCTCACTTGTACATCTCATCTACCCCACATAATTTCTCCCCAAATAATGTTATGGTCCAACCCCACATCCAGCTTGCCGGAGTCCTCAACTACCACCCTAGCTACATCCATGTCCTCACTAAACAACATAGTCTATGACTGACTTTCTCTCCCCACATTCCCATGTGCACCTGCCCTCAGAGCACTGCAACTCGTTCCCTACAAACAGACATCCAGCCCTAACCAACTCCAACAACCCCCTTCCATTACTGTTTGGGTTGTCCTCCACTCCTAATCCAATCTTTGCATTGAAGTCCCCCATCATAACAACAACGAAACCTTTCTCTTCATACTTCAACACATCCTCCTACAATACCTCAAACAAACCCCCCATCTCTCTGACTCCCACTCCTTCTGGGTTCACGTACACCACCCCTACCATAGTTTTCTTCTCCCCACTCTGCTCAACTCCACCCACAGCAAACCTTCTCTTGACTTCCTCACCCTAGAATCCAAATTGTCATGCACCAGAACTCCCACCACCTCCACCTGCCACCTTCTCTATTCCTGCCGTACCACTCATATCCTGCCACGCTCACCTCGTACTCCTTCTGCAAAAATGTCTCCGCTAATTCCAGCACATCAAACTTCTTCGTCCCAACACTACCTTCAAATCCACCTCCCTTGACCACCATCCTCTACAATTAACAAATGCCACACTCAACCTCCCAGTATCCCTATCTTTGGTCCTTCTCCCAACCCCCACCCTCCTTAACAAACTTTTTGCATTCACAGCTTGGATTTGTTCATGATCATCGACATCTTTTCTTTGGCCAACAGGTGCTCCTTCCATGGGAGGATCCCCTTCCCGGTGCTCCTCCACCTGATGGTTCTTGCCTCTCTCAACCCCCTCTATGTTGTCCGCCAGAGTGTCTCCTCGCCCAGGCAGCCCACATGTACCAAGCTGCAGTGAACACGATGTTCCCCTTGACTTTTCCTTCTGGCCTCCATCCACACGACTCCCTCTCCCCACCACCCTTTTGCATACCGACTTCTTTCCCTGCGTGCCTTCTCCTGCTGTTTCACTTGCTGGAGACTCTTCATTGCTACTGCTGGTTCATCCCCTGCACCATATATGCAGCTCCATTTCCCACCAGACTCTCTTTCCTCCTCTTGTATCTTCCTCTCTTTTTCATAATGATTGGCCTCTCTACCAGTTTGCTCAAGACCTCCTGAAAATTTTCTTCTCTCCTCTTCATAAAAACCTCATATATATTGCCTCCATCCTTCACCAACTTTTCTTGTCCTATTTCCTTTACCACCTTCTCTGTTTTATCTTCCTTACCCACTTCCTCTACAACCCCCAACTGATTTAGCTTCCTCCCCAAAACTTCGATCCTTCTCTGCTTGTATTCCACTTGTTTCTCCAACTCTTCCACCCTGAGCAATATATTCATGAGTACACCTCCCATTTCATGGCTTTCATTATATTAAAGTTAATCCACACACCAGCATTCTCCATGTTCCAGTTGCTTTAGCAGCTCCCTCATCAGCAGCTGTATTGTGCTAGTAGTATTAGTGTCTATAAATCCTACGCCATCCCTTTCTGCCTGATACTGTTCTTTTATGTAGTTAACAGTTTAAAAACAACCTTGTCCTTAAAAAAAACTTATTACCTTTTCCATTGTTCTGTCTCGTGCCTCCTTTCGAGCCTTCAAATAGGCTGGAAAAACCCCGATTTGAATCGTGTTGGAGAGTAATATTGGACGGGAAAAACATTTGAAGCATGTTTTGAGTCTAATATTTTCGCTGAAAATGGATTTGAATAATACTAGGAGTCTAATATAGGCTTTAAAAATATTTAAAGCATGTTTTGAGTCTAATATTGGCTAGAAAAAAGGATTTGAAGCATGTTTGGAATCGTTGAAAAAAGGATTTGAAGCATGTTTTGGAGTCTAATATTGTCCATCCAAAGATCTGTAGGGTATATACCAGTATAAGAATCTATGATCCAACATTGATGGCTCAGAAGAAGATTAGACACTTCTTTAAAGTTGTTTCAGCAGTCAGGATCAAACAAATGAATTGGATTCATCAGGAACAGGTAGGATAACTGGCTAAATCAGTGTACTGTAAGTGTTTCTAATTTGAGATTATATATCATGTATAGTGAAGGATGAAATGCCATCTACTTCAGCTGTGATACCCAATTGACGAACCAGTTGACCTTTCATCTACTTCCAGCAGTACATGCCAGTGCTAATGTTGCTCTGATCTGTGCACTCCATATTAACCATACAGTGTAGGTGATTCTAAAACAAGTTTTTCCTATCACACTGTCACAAGGATTACGACAATAAAAAATGTCATTCAAGAAAGATACAAACCAATTGGTACAAAATCCATCCTTGGATAACTGTATGCACATCACAGTACAAAGTTTATTGTGCCACTTGTCGTTGTGCTGACAATCAAGTCCTTCTCAACTTTCCAAAACATAGCCAATCTGCATTCACTCATCTCGACTTTTCAAATTGGAAGAAAGCACTACAGAAATTTCGGAACATGAAGCCAGTAGGAAGCTACTCTAAAAGTTGCAGCAAACTCTCATGGTCTAGGTACAGATGTTCAGCTCAACACAGCACTGACCAAAGCCATCATAGATGGATGCTCATAAAGCTTCTCCACTGTGTTCAATTTCTATCTCGTCAGGGTTTACCCCTTCGTGGGCACAAGGAAGATATGGAGACTTTCAGTGGAAATCTGTATCAATTACTACAGGCTAAGGATTTCCCTGAAATGATGCCCTGGCTACGACAGAGAGAATATATTTCCCCAGAGATAGTTAATGAAATAATTACAATTATGGGTCTCTCTGTTCTTCAATTTTTCTTGACTGAAATCAATGCCGCTTCTTGGTTTTCAATAATAGTTGATGAAAAATATAGCTGGCGATGAACAAATGTCATTATCAATTTGTTGGGTAGATCATGACTACAACATTCATGAGACTACCCTAGGCCTTATTAAACTTCCTGATACTAAAGCAATGATGATATTTTCTTTAATAAAATATGTCTTGTTGGGGAGCTCATTGCCCATCAGTAAATTTTGAGATTAAGCATTTGATGGTGCTGCCAATATGAGCAGAATCAGGAATGGAGTTCAAGCTTTAGTAAGAAGGAAGAACCAAAGGCACTCTATGTCATTGCCTGGCCCACAACCTCAATCTATGTGTGAAAGGATGTAACTAAAACCTGTGATATAGTGAGAGATGCTATGAATTTTGTGTTTGAATTAACCTTGCTTATTAAATCTCCTAAATGGCATACCTTGTTTGAAAATTTAAGAAGGGAGGTAACAATTAACACTGGTCAACTATCTCCTAAATTAAGAATGTTGTGCCCTACACATTGGACTGTGAGGCATGCATCCATAGCACGCATTTTAAAGAACTACGATACCTTACAAAATGCTTTGGAGGAGATGAGTCAGGGGCACGATGAATATGCTGCAAAAGCAAGTGGAATGGCAACCAAAATGGATACTTTTGATACCTATTATGGCCTCAAACTAGCTTATCTGGTATTTTCAGCATCTGATCAATTGTCAACCAATTTGCAGGCACAAGACATTACAGTTCAAGAGGCTATATATAAAGGGAGCTAAATGCCTTGTTTCTTATATGCAATCCCTGAGAAGTGAGGAAAAGTTCGATTCATTTTATGATCAGGTCCTTTATGATTCCAAGGACTTCACAGCAGCACCAACTCTTTCGCGAAGAAGGAAGATGCCCAGAAGATTTGATGATGGTGCAAGCCCACATATATTATATGCAAATCCTAAAGAAAGATAGCGTCATATGTATTTTGAAGTGACTGAGTTAATTAAGTGCAGGAGAGGTTGAAAGGCGTTTTCATCAGAAAGATCTTCACACTATACAAAACATTGAATCACTTCTTCTTGGTTTTGCCAATGGAAACAATGCTACAGTGATGTCGGCTGCATTAAATGAAGAAGATTTTGACCTAGAGATTGAAGGTACAACTTTTTGATGATTCCCGATGTTATCAGGACAGCATTTTCAGGAACTATGACTACTATTACAAAAGTAACCAGTATAAGAACCATTTCTGCTGCTATGAATGAAAGTGAAATCTACAAAGGCATGCTTCAGGAAGTAGATACCTGACATATCCTGTCACTTCAGCCACAGCAGAACGTTTATTTCCTTCCCTCCGTCAAATAAAGATGTATTTAAGAAGCACCATGACTGAATGTTAGTTGAATAACTTGTTCTTGTTATATGTACACCAAAAACTAACAGATTATTTAGATTTAACTGAAATAGCTAGAACTTTTGTGTCTGTTAATAAACGCAGAATGAACTATTTCGGAATATTTTTAAATCATTGCATTTTAAACTCATTATAGTTCTATAAAAAATATAAAAATGCAACGGTCTCCCCATAACACCTGACCTAAAGCGTTCTGATTGAAACTGCTTCATATTCTTTTTAGGTGGTGGACAAAATCCAGATTGCTCAGCCATGCTGTCACAATCTTGACCATGTGCCAGGGTTTTAATCGTGTGGTCAAAGTTCAAGGGTGTGGTTAAAGGTCAAGCATGTGGTTAAACCACAGCTCATTGTTAACTATCCCACTCAATCAGTGCTGCTGGCTTTGCTTATTTTTTCTGCTATTCTTTTATGCCCCAAGTGGACTGTTAACCAATTATGCTATATAGAGTATATCAATTATGCTCCCAGCATACCCAAAATTATGCTACCTAATCATACATAATTGGAAAGCCATAGGACAGGATAACTGAGTGTGATTTTTACCAGGGCAAGTTTAGTATAGCAGCCTGTACTGAGTGCAATTTTTACCAGGGCCAGTGCCCTGGTTGCCCTTATGGTAGCTACTCCACTGGACTTGGGTCAGACACTTCCTCCCCCCACACACACAGACTTGGGTTAGGCACTTGCTCCCCCACACATACTGTAACGTTATGTGTCTAGAGCTAAACAACTTGGCTAACAATCAATTCATACAACAGCAAGTCATGGTGGGCACCGACAAGGAATGATGGAGGGAGTGTCCAATGACATCATACATAACTACTCGTGACATCCCTCCTTGTATACAAAATTAGCAAACAATATGGGTGCATGATTGTGAAGTAACAAGCTATAGTAAGTATCTTATGATGCTGTCAATATGGAACGTAATCGGCTGCCCAATGTGGAGGCCTGCGAACTTGGTCAGATCTTCGAGGAGGTGCAGGATCCGTACTCTGTGATGCCACAGGAGGTTCACTTTGTGATGAACCGTTAGGGTGTTGCTCGCTCTCTGGTACTCTTGGCACTCCAGCTGGCCGCACAGATTCCTCTCTCTGTGGTGATGATTCATCTCTCTGTGGTGCTAAGTCTACCCAAGGATGATCTTGGAGTGGTACCGTAGGTTGTCGGAATGGATGAGTTGGAGGCGGTTGCGTCTGAATACTCTTCCTGCCATTTTGACTGCATAACTTCTTGGGCCAGCTGTACCTTTACAGATTCCAGCACTCCATGTGGTTTGGCCAGGAAGACGCATCCAGACTGTATCCCCAGATTCAATAGGTGGGAGATTTTTTGCATGTTGGTCATAGTAATGTTTTGCAGCTCCTTTCGGGCGCCCAGTGCTTGCATATCCTCTCTTGTCGAATAACGTGGCTGCAAGAGTTGTCCGGAGACTGGTAGTAGGGTTTTATAGTGACGACCTAGGAAACGTTGTGCTGGACTGATTCCCATACCTTCTGAGGGTGTGTTACGCCAGTCTAGGAGGGCCAGATACTCTGATTGCCTGATTCCCGGCATTTTGTGAACAGCCTTTTTACTGTCTTCACTGCATTTTCTGCTTTACCGTTTGACTGTGGGTAGTGTGGTGATGAGGTGATATGGTCAAACCCCCATGATTTGGAGAAAATGGCAAATTCCGCATAGGCAAACTGAGGGCCATTGTCTGTGACCAGCTCATTCGGTGCACCATATCTTGAAAACAGAGTATTCAGTGCTTTGCTCACGCCACGAGTGGTGACTTTCTGGATGTTCTCCACTTCAATGAAATTACTGAAATAGTCACAAACAACCAGTAAGGTGCGTCCCTGGAGAACACACAAGTCAGCTCCTACTTTGGACCATGGACGAGCTATGAAATTATGTTGCTGGAGTGGCTCTTTATCCAGTAGGGCAGGATGTGCGATACAGATGTCACATTTGCTGATGTACTCCTTCAATTCTGTAGACATACGAGGCCAAAACATGGTCTCCCGGGTCCTGCGAATACAACCCTCAACTCCGATATGTGTTTTATGAGCAATGCCAATCATCTCCTTATGCATGGAGGCTGGAACAACCACAAGTGGCCCCTTAAACAAAAGGTTCTCTTGGGTGGTTAGCTTGTCACGAAAATCATAGTAGGCATGGAGAACGCTGGGGATGTCTGATTTACTCTCTGGCCAACCCTGATGAATACCCTGCGAAGTACTTGCAGCACAGGATCATCTGCTGAGACATGCTTGAATTGTTGCAAACGTTCGTTAGAGAGTTCCAGTGACTTTGTGTGATCAATGCTTCCAAAGTCTTCCGACGAACTGCACACGTGAACTTCAGGAAGATAAGCACGGCTGAGTGTGTCAGCCAGGAACATGTGTTTGCCTTTTTTGTACTTAACGATGAGGCTATATTTTTGCAATTGGAGGAGCATATGCTGTAGCCTTTTGGGTGCACTCTTCAGATTAGCTCCAGTGGCTGATGGTCGGTTTCCACATGGACATCATTCCTCCCGTAGATGTACATAGCCAATAGCTCATTTTCTATCTGTGCATATCGGGTCTCTGCAGAAGTTAAAGCCCGTGACGCATAGGCGTACTGGTTGGCCATTCTGCATTAGGGCTGCCCCAAGGCCAAACTGGGATGCATCGCATTGGAGTGTAACCTCTTCCTTCAGGTTATAATAGCGGAGCACGTGGTGACATCCTTCTTTTAAGTGTCCAGTGCTTGCTGCTGTGCATGATCCCAGACCCATGCTACATCCTTCTGTGTAAGCTCTCTCAATGGCTTTGTCAGGTCAGAGAGATGTGGTAGGAACTTACTCAGGTACTGAGTAAACCCCAACGGACGCTGTACTGCGGCCACATCGGTAGGAGGAAACATCTCCCTGATAGCACGCACTTTGTTGGGGTCCACACACAACCCATCTGCTGCCCAATAAATGGTCCCTTTGTCATCCTGAGCCGGACCTTCTCAGCATTCACTCTGATATTCCGTCCTACACACCGCTTTAGAAAGGCTTCCAAGTTCTGGTTATGGTCGTGAATAGCCTTCGATTGTGTGTCTCCAAAACCAACCACCACAAAATCATCATCTACCACTTCAACTCCGTGCAGTTCCTCAATCAACTCATGCATGCGGCGCTGAAATACTTCTGGTGCCGAACTAATTCCAAATGGCATACGCTTCCAGCGGTATCTCCCAAATGGAGTGTGGAAGGTGGTTAGAAATGATGATGGCTCGTCCAGTGGGACATGCCAAAATCCCTTACTCACATCTAGGATGGTAAACAACTTCGCTCCATGAAGGCGTGTTGCGATATCTTCGATGGTTGGCAATGGATAGTGTTCTCTTAGGATGGCCTTGTTGAGGTCCTTGGGATCAAGGCAAATACGCAATGTCCCATTCTTCTTGGGTACCACCACCATGGAACTAATCCATGGTGTGGGTTCTGTCACTGGTGCGATGATGTCCTGCTTGACAAGGTCCCCCAATGCTGTCTTGAGGTTGTCCCTTAGTGGAACCTGGATACGCCGTGGAGAATGCTGCATAGGGTCAATGCTTGCAAGTCGGATGTGGTAGCTTCCCTCTAGCAAGCCAACTCCTTCACTGAACACCTTGGGATACTTCTTAGTAAACTGCTCAGTTGATATAGGACATGAGTCTTCTAGAGTATACACAGTGGAGTTCCCTGTGTTGGGTCGGTTTAATTGGTCATTGTCTAGATATGTCACAATCTTTAACCCCAGGCATGCTTTCCTTCCTAACAGTGGCCTAATGTCCCTATGATCAACCAATTTGCAGGCTAACCGACACTGGAGGTCACCACGTTGCACCCGCAGGAGGACAGTCCCAATTACAGGGAGTGTAGTGCCCCCATATGGCAGTGATCCCTGTTTTGGTGCGAGTCACCTTGGCTAGCTAGTGATCCTTGGTTGCTTTCTTATAGAGTCTAAGGGTATCACATTACACTGGGCTCCTGTGTCGGCTTGGAAACGCATAAAGTTACCAGACTCTAACCCCAATGTGACAAACTGAGACTCATCTATGTTAGCAACAGATACCTGAAAGACAGTGTTGTCCTTTGTGTCATCGACAGCCTTTATGTGCCGGGTTCCTCATACACCACGACATTTTGCTGCAAATTTAGCTTGTGGCACTTTGTGCAAGTCTTGCCGTATGCAGGGCAGAGTTCCTTTTGATGGTATTCATGTTTGCGGCCACAGTTCCAGCCTTCTCGGATGCGCTTTCCTTCCATTGGGTTGCTCCTTGCCCACCACACTCACCATTCCCTCTGAGCTCTCCTCAACAACCCTCAGCTGAGTGAGCATGCTTTCTGCAGCATGGCAGATCTCATCCGTTTTGGCCAGAGTAAGCCTGGTCTCCCTGAGTAACCTCTCTCTAACCTTGGAATCTCTGACTCCAAACACAACCCTGTCCCTCAGGATTTCATCGGGTGTGATTGTCTGGAAGTCACACCCTGCTGCCAGCTTACGTAGTGCTGTGCGGTACTGATCGTAGGTTCTCCTGCCTCTTGTACACGACGGTTAAACCGATATCTCTCGAACGTCACATTTCTGTGAGGCTCACAGTACTGTTCAATTATTGCTTCGTTTTCTGCAGCACCCAGTCAGTGAATGTGGAAAAGACTACGCGCGCTTCTTCACCAATCACAGTGAGCAAGGTAGCAACTTGTATTACTTCTGTCTTCGCAGTAAGTTCAATCGCCAAGGAATAGTTAAGCCAGGCCCGCTTGAAACTTCTTCCACTTCTCTGCTGCTTGTGGGTCATGTATTTCAAGAGGAGGTGGGGGTGGTAGCGTATATCCAGTTGCCATAACTTTTTTGTTGTTGTTGTTTTTGCATTGGATCTTACACCTCTCAGTATGGTTCCCTCGATGCTGTAGATATTCTTCTTGATCCCACCGCTGCCACCATGTAACGTTAAGTGTCTAGAGCTAAACAACTTGGCTAACAATCAATTCATACAACAGCAAATCATGGTGGGCACCGACAAGGAATGATGGAGGGAGTGTCCAATGACATCATACATAACTACTCGTGACACATACAGACTTGGGTCAGGCACTTGCTCCCCCCCCCCCACATACAGACTTGGGTTAGGCACTTGCTTCCCCACACATACAGACTTGGGTTAGGCACTTGCTCCACCACACATACAGACTTGCAGGCACTTGCTCCCCCCACACATACAGACTTGGGTCAGGCACTTGCTCCCCCCACACATACAGACTTGGGTCAGGCACTTGCTTCCCCCACACATACAGACTTGGGTCAGGCACTTGTTCCCCCCACACATACAGACTTCAGTCAGGCACTTGCTCCCCCCACACATACAGACTTGGGTCAGGCACTTGCTCCCCCCACACATACAGACTTGGGTCAGACACTTGCTCCCCCCACACATACAGACTTGGGTCAGGCACTTGCTACCCCCACACATACAGACTTGGGTCAGGCACTTGCACATACAGACTTGGGTCAGGCACTTGCTCCCCCCACACATAGAGACTTGGGTCAGGCACTTGCTCACCCCACACATACAGACTTGGGTCAGGCACTTGCTCCCCCACACATACAGACTTGGGTCAGACACTTGCTTCCCCCACACATACACACTTGGGTCAGGCACTTGCTCCCCCACACATACAGACTTGGATCAGGCACTTGCTCCCCCACACATACAGACTTGGGTCAGACACTTGCTCCCCCACACATACAGTTGGGTCAGGCACTTGCTTCCCCCACACATACAGACTTGGGTCAACTTACTCCCCCCACACATAGAGACTTGGGTCAGACACTTGCTTCCCCCGCACATACAGACTTGGGTCAGGCGCTTGCTCCCCCCCACACATACAGACTTGGGTCAGGCACTTGCTCCCCCCACACATACAGACTTGGGTCAGACACTTGCTCCCCCCACACATACAGACTTGGGTCAGGCACTTGCTACCCCCACACATACAGACTTGGGTCAGGCACTTGCTTCCCCCACACATACAGACTTGGGTCAGGCACTTGCTCCCCCCACACATAGAGACTTGGGTCAGACACTTGCTTCCCCCACACATACAGACTTGGGTCAGGAACTTGCTCCCCCACACATACAGACTTGGGTCAGACACTTGCTCCCCCACACATACAGTTGGGTCAGGCACTTGCTTCCCTCACACATACAGACTTGGGTCAACTTACTCCCCCCACACATAGAGACTTGGGTCAGACACTTGCTTCCCCCACACATACAGACTTGGGTCAGGCACTTGCTCCCCCCACACATACAGACTTGGGTCAGGCACTTGCTACCCCCACACATACAGACTTGGGTCAGGCACTTGCACATACAGACTTGGGTCAGGCACTTGCTCCCCCCACACATAGAGACTTGGGTCAGGCACTTGCTCACCCCACACATACAGACTTGGGTCAGGCACTTGCTCCCCCACACATACAGACTTGGGTCAGACACTTGCTTCCCCCACACATACACACTTGGGTCAGGCACTTGCTCCCCCACACATACAGACTTGGATCAGGCACTTGCTCCCCCACACATACAGACTTGGGTCAGACACTTGCTCCCCCACACATACAGTTGGGTCAGGCACTTGCTTCCCCCACACATACAGACTTGGGTCAACTTACTCCCCCCACACATAGAGACTTGGGTCAGACACTTGCTTCCCCCGCACATACAGACTTGGGTCAGGCGCTTGCTCCCCCCCACACATACAGACTTGGGTCAGGCACTTGCTCCCCCCACACATACAGACTTGGGTCAGACACTTGCTCCCCCCACACATACAGACTTGGGTCAGGCACTTGCTACCCCCACACATACAGACTTGGGTCAGGCACTTGCTTCCCCCACACATACAGACTTGGGTCAGGCACTTGCTCCCCCCACACATAGAGACTTGGGTCAGACACTTGCTTCCCCCACACATACAGACTTGGGTCAGGAACTTGCTCCCCCACACATACAGACTTGGGTCAGACACTTGCTCCCCCACACATACAGTTGGGTCAGGCACTTGCTTCCCTCACACATACAGACTTGGGTCAACTTACTCCCCCCACACATAGAGACTTGGGTCAGACACTTGCTTCCCCCACACATACAGACTTGGGTCAGGCACTTGCTCCCCCCACACATACAGACTTGGGTCAGGCACTTGCTCCCCCCACACATACGGACTTGGGTCAAATATGGACTTGGGTCAGGCACTTGCTCCCCTCCCCCACACACATACAGACTTGGCAGGGCCGTATCTAGAAAAATTTGACTGGGGGGGGGGAGCGGTTATCTAAGAATATTTGACTGGGGAGGCAGTTGCATACCATTGGCCATAGGTGTGAAGTATGCAGAAGTTAAAACTATACTACTATTTTGTGAAGTGCATATATACGAGGAATGACATTACAGCATTAGAACACCTCAACAAAAACATACAGAAATGCAACAACAAAATTTAATTTTCATGGTTCTGATTAAAAATTGCAGAATGTGACAGAGTTATCTACAAGATACACTTCCCACAGGTATAGTCAAAAAGACTATATTAATTGCGGGGAATTAAAAATGACCGAGGATTACACTCATAGAGAGCACAGTTAGCTGTACCTGGCCTCCTTTTAGGCGAAACAGATCCATAAAACTTTTTCCATTTAGTTATTTCAACAGGGAAGTCGGTCTTGTCTTCCAAGGACATAAATTTCCCATAATAAGAAGTGATACTATCAATTTTATTGCTACTCAGTTTGGATAAATATAGTGGTATCAGATATTCAGCTGCAATAATTTCCTTATGCTCATTGGAAAATCTTGTTTCTAACTGCTCAACCACATGGTCAATAAATGGGTAATATACATTAATTCTGTAGTAATCAGAAGGAGTCTGGCTAACTTGTCCTGCATTGGCTCGATGGTGCTAAACAGTAGCAGTTCGTAGTTTCACAATTGTTAAATTAATTAATAGACGAGGCTAGCATTTCAATTCTGCTCCAAACGTTCTCCCAGCAGTCATCTTTTCTGGCATCCTGAATGCATTTCTTTGCAGTGTTTACATCCCTGTAGGCTTCTGCAAGATCACACTGTTAATCTTGTAAAGCTAGTGTCACTGAACTAAGGAAACAAAGAACTGCCTGTAACAACCAGTGTGACAACAAATTGGCTATCTTCTATAGAAGCCGCATATATGTGACATATTGGGCTATAAGAGCTGAAAGAGTCCTCACCCTTGCACTCCAATGGGCGGCACAAAATATAGGCACATGATACCTCCTTGAACCTGCTTCTATTTCAGTCAAAGACTCACTAAGCTCATCAGTATCTTCAATCATCAAGAAGTCAAGAAGCTATTTTCCTTGGTCAGTAGATGTAACTTCAAAAAAAAATTCTTTACGCTTGGCACTACCAGATAAAAACCATGTCAACTTTTGAATATCATCAAAAAGGTTACGGATAGATGGCACACCCGTACAACTTCTGCAAATGGCAAGATTCAAAACATGTGAACGGCAATGAATAAATGTGGCATGGGGATATTTTTCAGCTACTTTAGCCTGTACTCCATTTGTACTTGAACTCATTACAGAGGCTCCATCACCCTTGACCAACTAGAAAAGACATGTTCAATCCCCATTGCTGAAATGTAGAGAGCAAAGCATCAGCAATCGTTTGAGCATCCATCTTTGCAATTTTAATTAACTCCAGGAATTCTTCATAAACTTCACAATTATTAACAAACCACAGATACTAACCTGTTCCACATTTGAAAGGTCTTCAGTTTCATCAGCCATGGGACTCAAGTATGATGAAAACATTGATAAAATATTCTCACGAATAGCGCCTTCGCATATGGAAATCTGTACTAGGGGTGAAGTATATATACCTAGAAAATGTTCTTTAACATCTGTGTCAAACTGTGACTTCTAGTTCACAAAAAAAGCGAAGTTTCCATCTTCAGTTTTTGTGATCTTGTCCCAATTACCTCGGAAAGCAATGCCTCTTCTACCAAGGACTGCAACTACCTCAAAATTCCCTTCTTAGTACGGGCCTGCTGAATTCCCACTTCTTTGGCCATTAGTGAAGCAACATCTAAACCAGGTTGTTGAGTTTTTAGGAAAAGACAATCTTTCTTATCTACTAGTTTGTCTGCTTCACTCTCCTTGTGCTTATCAAATAAGCGGCTCTTCTTACCGAGAACTTTCTTCTATTTATTAAGGCCCAATAGAAAACGGGGATTTGGTATCTACACTTGCAGGCATGGCAGACAGTATGCACTATCGCTATTAATGCAAGGCATGGACTATTTACTCTCCAGCTTAGACTAAATCTTCTCCCTGAAGTGACAGGGAACACAAAATTAGGTGGGCATTTAAACTTTGGATGTCAAAAGTGTTAGCTTGTCATCAACATCCAATAAGGAATGCTTTCCAGCATAAAGTGCTGGATCATTGGGATCAAAATAATCTACAATAGGACTTTGAGTTGCTAGATCAATTTCAGGTAGATCATCATCATGAAGGGACTCTTCATCATGAGCCCCCTCAACATGAGCCTCTTCATCATGAGCTTCTTCATCATGAGCCTCTTCATCATGACCCTCTTCATCATGTACTTGGGAGTTGTCTTCATTTTCCCTACACCATTTCATCATTACTTTCATATAGCTACCACTATGAACAACATGCATGGAGCATTAATACCTTGAAGGTCCAAAAAATGAAGTTATTTTAGCTTGATGACACAGTCTTTTGGCTTTGGAGGAGTAGCTTCAGTAGCCATATCCAACAGTGACCTACTAATGACCTTTTGTCATGGGCAGATACGGGAGTGGCCAAGGCCCCACCTAAAATTTGTTAACCCATAATTAGTCATTAGTACAATCAACACCTATACATCTAGCTATAGTGTTGATATGTGGAACAGGAAGTCTAGCTTACAAAATGTATTAGTGGTTGATTGTACTGATAGTGCTTGTAATCAGACTCACTTAGCTGCAGCTGCAAGTATGTGATGGGCATCTCAATTTAACATTATTCTTGTTGTTGTGCAGGCAGGTAGATGGCAAATATATTTTTTTGCACTGCTAGCACACTGACAGCTGGAATTAACAGGGTGATGTTTTAATTAATTATACATCATACATGTACTGATTATGTGACCTTGACACCTAATTTTGGGGGGCTCTGAATTTTGTAGCCAAATATATTGCCCCCCCCCCTCTAAATACGGCTCTGCTTGGGTTGGAGATGAGAAGAACAAGACAGGCCTTGCAATGATGGCTGACTACAAGGACAGACACAACAATCACACCAATATGGCCACAGGCAATATCCACACAATAGAAATCCATTTATGAACTGGACTTCCGTCAGCAACAGTAGCCACACCCACTGGCTGCAACAACCCTGTCCCCAAGATCAGATGTTCTCATCATGCAAGGTGAATATTATTAACACACTTAGACATTATTTACACACTTGCTGTTAGGTGAACATTATTAATACACTTGCACACTTGCTGTTAGGTTAACATTATTAATACACTTGCTGTTAGGTGAACATTATTAATAAACTTGCTGTTAGGTGAACATTATTAACACACTTGCTGTTAGGTGAACATTATTAATACACTCGCTGAGTAACATAGTGGTGAAGACAGGGGGAGTGGTTAGTGATAGTGAAATATGCAGCACATTGTCTTAGGTTCATTTGTAGATCATAAAGACTCAGGGTGGAGGTGTTATATCGGTAGCTTGAGGTCATCGCACTTGTTTTAAAGCAGAACGACCTTCAGCACCAATCTTGTTACTATGGAGCCACAGTTGTAGATTATTACGAGTCTTTAGTGTACCTGCCAGAGCCACTGCACCTTTGTCACCAATATTGTTATTATAGAGCCCCAGTTCTTGTAGATTATTACAAGTCTTTAGTGCACCTGCCAGAGCCACTGCACCTTCGTCACCAATTTTGTTACTAGAAAGCCCCAGATATTGTAGATTATTACAAGTCTTTAGTGCACCTGCCTCAGCCACTGTACCTTCGTCACCAATATTGTTACCAGTGAGCCACAGTTGTTGTACATTATTACAGGTCTTTAGTGCACCTGCCAGAGCCACTGCACCTTCGGCACCAATATTGTTATCAGCAAGCCACAGTTTTTGTAGATTATTATAAGTTAGTGCACCTGCCAGAGCCACTGCACCTTCGGCACCAATCTTGTTATCAGACAGCCCCAATTCTTGTAGATGATTACAAGTCTTTAGTGCTCCTGCCAGAGCCACTGCACCTTCGTCACCAATATTGTTATTATAGAGTCTTAGCTGTTGTAGATTATTACAAGTCTTTAGTGCACCTGCCAGAGCCACTGCACCTTGGTCACCAATATTGTTATTATTGAGTCCCAGTTGTTGTACATTATTACAAGTCTTTAGTGCACCTGCCAGAGCCACTACACCTTCGTCACCAATATTGTTATCATAGAGTCTTAGCTGTTGTAGATTATTACAAGTCTTTAGTGCACCTGCCAGAGCCACTGCACCTTCGTCACCAATATTGTTATAATAGAGTCCCAGTTGTTGTAGATTATTACAAGTCTTTAGTGCACCTGCCAGAGCCACTGCACCTTGGTCACCAATATTGTTATAATAGAGTCCCAGTTGTTGTAGATTATTACAAGTCTTTAGTGCACCTGCCAGAGCCACTGCGCCTTCAACACCAATCTTGTTATTACTGAAAATCAATGTTTGTATACAGTTTAGCTTGTTGTGGCTAACTTCCCTCAGTAGTGCTGTAACATGTGCATCATGTAAGAGACAACTCTGCATAGATAGGACTGTGACAGGATGGGAAGCAGTGGTGATGACATAGCCCACAGCAGTCATGTCAGTAGGTGTGAGAGTAAAGCCATCAAAGAGAAGCTTACCAGCTCTTCCCTCTACAACATTGTCACAGAGAAGACGTTGTTGAGACACAAATGCACAGTGGACCTCATGCAAGATATATTTTGAGCTCTTCCTATCTGCAGGCCACATTATACGCTGTATTTCTGCTAGTTTGTCTTCAGTCTTGACTATGCTGCAGTAAAACTTCCATACAACACGCATGTGCTTCGCTGCTGCATATTGTGTGACAATCTTCTTTTGTTCTCTATTTTTAAGTTGAGCTAAGTGGAGTGCTGCCAGATATTCCTGGAAGGTGAGGTGGAGAAAACTGTAGGTATTGTTCAGTCGATCTAGTTCAGCTGTTCTGTCCACTGTCATCAAGCCTAGGGTAGGTGCATCGTTGGGGCCAGTACAAAGGGAAAGTGGAACATCGATATCACTCTGGCAAACAGTTTGTGAGGAGTTGGTGGTCATATTAAAGGCGAGTCTGCAGATCTTGCTGAAACATTTCTTGTCCCTTCTATGTAAATCTTTCAGTGAAGGGAGTGTAGCTGCTCCATTAGCACGTCTGAGATTGCGTAAAACAATACATTTTGTAAAATGTTCATAGATATCTGCCTCATTTGGTGGAATACCTTGCTCATGCTCATGGAGGAAGCATATCATCGCAGCATTTACTGGCAGATAGCACATGTGCAGTAGGTTGGGATGAGAATTTAGATGTGCTTTCAGTTGAGCTGGTGAGCTACTATTGGACAGGTCTGAAGTGAAGGGATATTTATCAACATATTCAAGAATTTGCTGATGACTGAACCCCAGCACTTCAACTCGTCTGGTCAGATGAGGTGCACACCTTAATTTCTCAGTGGCAACTGGTCGCGATGCCACGACGATCATTGCCTCAGGAAGGCATTCCTCGTATAGTAATCGATGGATAATGGACTTGGTTTCCTCTTGGGGATGGAACTCGTCTAAGCCATCAAGTATAAAACACACACCCTTGCCTTTAGATTGCATAATGTCTTTGACCAACTTCTCACATTCTGCTCTATCCTGGTAGAGAAGGTCGAGAAGATCCGACAAATTTTCAGTGGTTCTATTAGTCAGGTGTCGGAGAGGAACATGAAAGGTCAGTTTTGCACCCTTCAGCACATTTCCACTTGTGGCCCAATCCCGGGAGACTTTGTGCACCAAAGTTGTCTTGCCACTTCCCGGCCGACCCTCGACCAGCACTAGTGCCCCACTCTCGTACTCTCCAAACACTGCCTCGAAGTCAATCTTTTCCTTGGTCTCTAAAACATCGTCGATGTCTCTACGAACAGAGGATGTGTAAACATTGGTAACCTCGGTGCTCTTGGTGATGAGAGCAAGATCGATGAAGGTGTTAGTCACCCTTGGAGGCCAAGAGTCTCGGGGAACTTCTCTAGTCTTGGAGTACAGCTTGAGAAGATGTTCCTTCTCTGGAAGAAAGCTTACAATCAAGTGAACTGATTGACTAATGACTTCCTCACTGCCTCTAGTGATGAGGCAGGTGTAATTGCCTTGAGCTCCTTGCCGGGCTGGCCTTATAGCAAGGATGGGGGTGTGTGCACCTGAGTAAGCCAGGCCATCAGTTAAGGGCTGGCCCTCCTTCACCCACTGGTAACACACTCCCTCATTGTCACTAACTCGCACCTCCAAAAGTGCAGACTTGCCATCAACTACTTCAGTGTCATTAGATAGGTAGGTTATCTTCAGGGGGGACTCTGATCTGGGGGGCTTTGTCACTGGTGTTGTCTGCGATGGCCTAAGACACTCTCTGAATCTCATCTCTAAGGTCTCTGCGGCACCAGCTCTCCACACTAGCTTGCTGGCCAGTGCAAGCTGAAGGCTCTTCAGAGTCTTCTTGTCTGACTTGTTACACAAGATCCACTCACGAAGAATACTGGTCATGCTTTGTCGATTAGTGTTGCACCTGCAGTCTTCTATGACATGTTGAGGCAGCTGCAAGGCTGTGCCTAAGAGCTCCCACTTATCACTCACTTGAACAACAACTTCCATCAATTCAGGAACGTCGGCTTCTACAAGACAGAGGTCACCTCCCACCTCCCGGCCACTGCCTGCTCCATCAGCTAGAGCCCGCCCCTCTAATGACTCCTCCCTCAGGCGGCTAGCCAGCTGTTTGGCATGCCCTCCATACCCAGCCAGGACTTCAAGGAACCTGTGGAACACTGAGACATCCTGTTTCACTCCCTCACACACACCCTGCAGTAAGTACCTTAGTGTAAGCCTGGGCTCCAGGGTGTCGTCCAGAGAAGCAAAGACATCATGCACTTGCCGGGGGATGACCTGCGACCTGCACAACTCCGCTGAGAAATGCACGAGTTTGGTGGTTGCCACTTGAGCCAGCAAGTCATTTTGGTGCTCCTGCAGGACCTGGTGCTCCTTGTTGGCAGGCAGCTGAGAGGCATGTGCAGCCCTAGCAGACATCTCTGAGAGAGCGATGGGAAGTTCGAGAGGTGAGGACACAAAATTTGAATTGTGCTGACCACAAAATTTGTGAGGTACTGATCACAAAATTCGAGAGATGATAGATCACAAAATTCGAGAGGTGCACAAAATTCGAGAATTGCTGATAACAAAATTCCAGAGATGATAGATCACAAAATTGGAGAGGTGCTGACAACAAAATTCGAGGTGTTGAATCTCAAATTTCGAAGGTGCTGATCATAAAATTCGAGAGGTGCTGGTCACAAAAATCGAGAGGTGTTGCTCACAAAATTCAAGAGGTGTTGATCACAAAATTCGAGATGATGATCACAAAATTCGAGAGGTGCTGGTCACAAAATTCGAGAGGTGCTGGTCACAAAATTTGCGATGTGCTGATCACAAAATTCGAGAGGTGCTGATCACAAAGGTTGAGAGATACAAGACCAGCAAATTTGATCTCAGGGCTACGGGCGTGTCCCTTTATACTCCCATCCCACTTCCTGCCTGGCACTAATTAAGTTGAGGGCTGCTCCCTCCCACACATGTCAGCTAGGAACCCACGAAACTACTAATGTCGTGTGCAGATCTGGTTACCCACCAAACTTCTGTGTGTGTGTGTGTATGTGTGTATGTGTGGGCGTGTGTGTAGGTGTGTATATATGTGTGTGTGTGTATGTGTGTGTGTATGTGTGTGTGTTAGCATGTGCAGTGATGGAGAGGGCAGGGAATGTTTGGTGTATACATTATCTAGCTCCACCTACTTTGATAAAGGTAGTAGGCCCTAGGTGTAAATAAGGTAAGACTACAAATAAGTGACATTTCTTCTCAAGATAATTAGGACACATCTTGTATGCATCAATTCAAGGGTGTGGTCTTGGCAGCTAGAGGTACCTTGCTGAGCTGGTGATGGTCTAGGCCTTGGTTTAAAGCTAGAAGCCATCATCACTCTTGGCATTGGCAGCCATTTTGTTTGGGACCTGTCAGTGTCTGTGCATGCACTTTCCCAGCTGTGTGTACATGCAGTGTTATAGTAGGTCAGTGATGGTGGCACCTTTCCTAGCTGTGTGTACATGCAGTGTTATACTTGGTCAGTGGTGGTGGCCCCTAGCTGTGTGTACATGCAGTGTTATAAGAGGTCAGTGATGGTAGTCACTAGCTGTGTGTCCATGCAGTGTTATAGTAGGTCAGTGATGGTGGCACCTTTCCTAGCTGTGTGTACATGCAGTATTATAACTAGGTCAGTGATGGTGGCCCCTTGCTGTGTGTACATGCAGTGTTATAGTAGGTCAATGATGGTGGCACCTTTCCTAGCTGTGTGTACATGCAGTGTTATAGTAGGTCAGTGATGGTGGCCCCTAGCATGCAGTGTTATAGTAGGTCAGTGACAATAGTCTATGGGACCACACACTGGACCAACATCAACTGGGTGGAGGCAGTACTGATTTCAAGACTGGCCATCAAGTCTCTAGTACATCACTAGCTACAGGCATTCAGGCAAGAGTAACTTCTTGTGCTCATCCCCATGGCCATCTTTGTTTCCCAGGCTGAGCCCCATGCAGGCTTGAAGAAGACCTGCTCAGAGACTGACACACGGGCAGATGCAAACTTGCTAGCTGGCCTAGCACTAATTAGGGCCTTGAGGTGTGCTCCCTCACTCACTCCCAAACATATTTGGGTGGCCACAAATCCCTTTAAGTGAAGTGTGTATGAGCACTAATGAAGACAACTGCTGTACTGCACATCCAGTGTGTGTATGTGTGTGTGTGTGTGTGTGTATGCGGGGGGTGGCTTCACACCCCTTCTCCTAAGTCTTACCCCCGACATAGTGTAACACACTGACCAACCACACCCATTCCACCAAGTCTTGCCCACGACATATAGTAACACACTGACCAATGTGCCCCTCACTCCACATACACACCCACCTCTTGCACAGAATACCAGGAGGGCGTGTCTGAAAGACCTGGCATGCGCTCACCTGTTATATATGCCACATCCACTTAGATGCTGGTCATTTCAACTCTGACTCCCTCTCTCTGATGTGCATGTGAGTGAGTGAGTGAGTGTGTGTGTGTGTGTGTGTGTATGTGTCGTGTGTGTGTGTGTGTGTGTGTGTGTGTGTGAACAAAACAATTATAAAAATAATAATAAAATGCCCTCCTGTTCCTAGCAACTATAAGCTATGAGGTAACAGTGTTGCTGGTGAATAGCTATCACATAAAGAATGACCTCCTGTTCCTAGCAACTATAAGCTATGAGGTAACAGTGTTGCTGGTGAATAGCTATCACATAAACAATGCCCACCTGTTCCTAGCAACTATAATTAAGCTATGAGGTAACAGTGTTGCTGGTGAATAGCTATCACATAAAGAATGACCTCCTGTTCCTAGCAACTATAATTAAGCTATGAGGTAACAGTGTTGCTGGTGAATAGCTATCACATAAAGAGTGACCTCCTGTTCCTAGCAACTATAAGCTATGAGGTAACAGTGTTGCTGGTGAATAGCTATCACATAAAGAGTGACCTCCTGTTCCTAGCAACTATAATTAAGCTATGAGGTAACAGTGTTGCTGGTGAATAGCTATCACATAAAGAATGCCCTCCTGTTCCTAGCAACTATAAGCTATGAGGTAACAGTGTTGCTGGTGAATAGCTATCACATAAAGAATGACCTCCTGTTCCTAGCAACTATAAGCTATGAGGTAACAGTGTTCCTGGTGAATAGCTATCACATAAAGAATGACCTCCTGTTCCTAGCAACTATAAGCTATGAGGTAACAGTGTTGCTGGTGAATAGCTATCACATAAAGAATGACCTCCTGTTCCTAGCAGCTATGAGGTAACAGTGTTGCTGGTGAATAGCTATCACATAAGGAATGCCCTCCTGTTCCTAGCAACTATAAGCTATGAGGTAACAGTGTTGCTGGTGAATAGCTATCACATAAAGAATGACCTCCTGTTCCTAGCAACTATAAGCTATGAGGTAACAGTGTTGCTGGTGAATAGCTATCACATAAGGAATGCCCTCCTGTTCCTAGCAACTATAAGCTATGAGGTAACAGTGTTGCTGGTGAATAGCTATGAATGCCCTCCTGTTCCAAACAACTATAATTAAGCTATGAGGTAACAGTGTTGCTGGTGAATAGCTATCACATAAACAATGCCCTCCTGTTCCTAGCAACTATAAGCTATGAGGTAACAGTGTTGCTGGTGAATAGCTATCACATAAAGAATATCCTCCTGTTCCTAGCAACTATAAGCTATGAGGTAACAGTGTTGCCAGTGAATAGCTATCACATAAAGAAAGACCTCCTGTTCCTAGCAACTACAAGCTATGAGGTAACAGTGTTGCCGATGAATAGCTATCACATAATCCTGTTCCTAGCAACTACAAGCTATGGGGTAACAGTGTTGCCGATGAATAGCTATCACATAAAGAATGACCTCATGTTCCTAGCAACTACAAGCTATGGGGTAACAGTGTTGCCAGTGAATAGCTATCACATATGATAAGGAATTCCCTGCACAACTACAAGCTATGGGGTAACAGTGTTGCTGGTAAATAGCTTTCAATAAGGGATGACCTCCTGTTCCTAGCAACTACAAGCTATGGGGTAACAGTGTTGCTGGTGAATAGCTATCACATAAGCAATGCCCTCCTGTTCCTAGCAACTACAAGCTATGGTGTTGCTGGTGAATAGCTATCACATAAGAAATGCCCTCCTGTTCCTAGCAACTATAAGCTATGGTGTTGCTGGTGAATAGCTATCACATAAGAAATGCCCTCCTGTTCCTAGCAACTATAAGCTATGGGGTAACAGTGTTGCTGGTGAATAGCTATCACATAAGAAATGCCCTCCTGTTACTAGCAACTATAAACTATGGGGTAACAGTGTAGCTGGTGAAGAATGCCTTCCTGTTCCTAGCAACTACAAGCTATGGGGTAACAGTGTTGCTGGTGAATAGCTATCACATAAAGAATACCTGATCCTAGCAACTATAAGCTATGGGGTAACAATGTTGCTGGTGAATAGCTATCACATAAAGAATGCCCTCCTGTTCCTAGCAACTATAAGCTATGGGGTAACAGTGTTGCTGGTGAATAGCTTTCACATAAGCAATGCCCTGAGGCTGTGCAAGGTCAGCAAATGCGGCTCCTCTGCTGGTGCTCATCACTAAACATAATTAGTTTGTCAAACACTAACCAAGATAAAATTTCACACTTCACAAATTTTTGTGTGTGGATATACACCACTAACAGAGTCCCCCTCCATGTGTGCATACAAGAGTCGGGCTGGTGAGAAGCATTTCCTAATTGGAAACTACCTACGAGCCAATATTTCAGCCACCCTTTACCCATATTACATCAACATCTTCACAAACCTGCTTCTTTATGAGCATCATAGGAGAGCAGGCCATCACTAACACACTTAGCATTAAGTTCAACTAGTGGTGGCCAAAATAATTATAGACTATATACAACTAAGTAACTTTGGCTAAGATTCCATGACTCCAGATTTCTCCCATAGGTATCGGCCCTTACGCCACTTCTACACACTAGGACCATTTCCACACGAGGGTGCTTGTAGCTAGAGAAATCTTCTCCTAGGTC
Source organism: Cladorhizidae sp. MBARI D1340-BT2 (assembly GCA_028752905.1). Taxonomy (NCBI): domain Eukaryota; kingdom Metazoa; phylum Porifera; class Demospongiae; order Poecilosclerida; family Cladorhizidae; species Cladorhizidae sp. MBARI D1340-BT2. The sequence goes on from JAQNBH010000013.1 coordinate 10,391,472, forward strand.
TGCTGTCTTCTCATTTGGAAGATCCTCAAAACTACAGGTTTCATACTTATCGGGTAAGGGTTGTCAGATCATAATCATGTGCAAAAGGGGAAGCTACGGCGAAAAAGAACTCACAAGACAAGCCTAGAAAAAATGAGTTCCCTGAGGTCTGGCCAATATGGAGAGCAGAGCACTTACATTCCCCATGCGTATCATGTCATACAGAAATATCATTACACATTTATGTTGAACTGCACTATAACTGTAATTTACAGTTATATACTACGAGATTTTTTTATTTTTTGAAAAATGAGCTCGGTGGCAAAAGCTATTTAGTGATAATGTATGTAGGGGGAGAAAAAATTGGTTGAAGTTAGGAGATGAATTGTTTAATAAATCGTTTGAAGAGAGTGAGGACGAGGATTTAATGAAGGTTGGGAGTGAGTTCCGAAGAGATGTCGCAGAGGGAACGAAGGAAGACTGCATGGCTGCAGTGCAGGAGAATGGGATTATGATGTTCGATGGGTGGTATTGGCGAGAAGACATTAGTGGATTAGGAGCCAATTGGATTGAATCTGAGGAAAATGGATGTAATTGTTTATTATTTTGTAAATTAGAAAGAGCCTGGCCCGAGCATGTCTATTTGAGAGTGTAGGAATTTTAAGGATGAAGAGGTTGGATGCATGGTCAGAAGTCCATTGATGAGTACAGAGTCCGAGTGCAAAGTGCTGAACATGTTCTAAGGATTTTGAATTAGGGAGGTGAAAACACAGAGGAACAGTAACTTAGATGAGGGAGAACTAATGTTGTGTACAGTTTAATTAGCATATGTGAGGATAAGTGATGGTAAAAGTTGTGATAAATTAATCCTATTATTTTGATTTAGTGCGTACTTTTTGCTAATTTGCAGGTTCCAGGAGAGGTTACAGGTGAAAGTAACTCCTAAGTATGTAAATGAAGTGAGGAGATCAAGGAGAGTGCTGTTAGGGACTAATACAGTGGAGGATGACGATGCGATGGGTTTACGAGAGATCATCATGTACTTGCTCTTATTAGGATTAATTATTAGGAGACGGGAAGATAGCCATGATGATATAATGTCAATGTCTGATTGCACTGAATCTAAGGAAGAGGTTGAAGAGAATGAATGGGAGAGGAGGATGTCGTCTGCATAGAGCTTTGTTTCCAAAGTCAGGCCCAGGGGCCGGATCTGGCCCCCGGAGGTCCTGAGTCCGGCCCTCGGACGATTATCAGAAAAGACTAATTTTTTTACAAATTAAATTACACATAAATAATTAATCTGTATTTGTGGAGACACACACCCTCCACATACCCTCCCCAACTGAACAGTGCCAGTCATCTTGTCTTGCATGTATATGTTCCATCCAATCTATGAATCTGTTGCAAAGGGTGTTAATATGCTACCATGTTTTGAAGTGTATTGATTGGCAGGCAAGGCATTCATAGATTATGCAATCTATAGATTGGCATCCAATCTATGAATTCATAGATTGGATGGAACATATATAATAGCTAACACACCACATTACAAACACATGCACAAACTTCTCATGTTTAACACTTACAACATGACCACATTGGTGTAATTGGTCTCGGCCAAAAACCTATTTAAAAGAGCTGGCCTCAAGTTCTTGCAGATTTCCCCGAGATTCACTCCAATTTGCAACATTCACATCCTAGACTTCTCCACCTTGGATTTGGACTCCTTGAACATTGCTGCCTCCTCCAACAGTGCAGAGTCAGGATGGCACTGCCAAAGAAGTGGAAGGTGGATGCGGAAAATCGAGCCTTCAATGTAGAATGGACCAAGGAATTCTTCTTCATCTCAGACAGGAGCAAGTGTCTCTGCCTCATCTGTCAAGAAAGCCTCGCTGTTACAAAGCTATTTAACATCCGGTGACACTACCAGTCAAAGCATTCAGACAGGTAACTTCATCTTTCAGGGCAAAAACAATGCGCTAGGCTGCCTGCTTTCTGTATAATGGACTGGTAGGAGAACAACGAGTTTCCAAGGCCAAATAGATCAAGTCCAAGCGCTCCAGACAGCAGAACGTCCTCACCAGACCAGTCAACGAAGGCAAGGCTGCCACGAAGGCCAGCTTCATGGTGTCACAGATCATTGCCAAGCGAATGAAGCCCTTCAGAGATGGCGAGTACATCAAGGAATGCCTGCAGGCAGTCGTTGAAGTGATGATCCCTGAGAAAGCCTCCTCCTTCACTGCTGTCAGCCTGAGCAACACGACGGTCACCAGGCAGGTGGAAGATCTGTCCAAGAACCTGAAGGAGCAGCTGCACAGCCTGGCCTCGGAGTTTACAGCCTTCTCTCTTGCCCTTGATGAGAGCACAGACATCACCGACACTGCACGGCTGGCCATCTTCATTAGGGAAGTTGATGCAGAGTGCAACATCACAGAGGAGCTCCTCTCTCTCTGCCCCATGAAGAACACATGCACTGGAGAGAATGTCTTCCTTGAGCTCAACATGGAGTGAAAGCTAGACTTCAATAGGATGGTAAGCATTGCCACAGATGGCGCACTTCCATGGTGGGGACCAGACGAGGACTGCAAAGCCAAGTCACGGCTGAGCTGGACAGGAGGGGTCTGCCATGTGACCTGGTCTGGTGCCATTGCATCATCCACCAGGAAGTACTCTGTGCAAAGACTATTGGCTTCCAGGAAGTGATGAGCAAGGTCATCTCGCATATCAACTTTATCAAAGCGCGTGCCCTCAACCACAGACAGTTGAAGGAACTGTTGGAAGAGCTCGAGGCCAACTATGGAGATGTGCTCTACTTCGCTTCTATCCGTTGACTCAGCAGGGGACGTACTCTGAAACATTTTTGGGAACTCGGAGAAGAGCTGGAGATGTTCCTTGGCATGAAGGGCCAGCCAGTCCAAGAGATCTCCGATCCCCAGTGGCTGTGCGACTTGGCCTTTCTGTTGGACATTACAGAGAAGCTGAACTTGCTCAATGTCTCCTTGCAGGGCAAGGAGAAGCTCGTCCACAACCTGTTCAGGAGTGTGCAAGCATTTCAGGTGAAGCTGCAGCTCTGGCAGACTCAGTTGGAGGCTGGTAACCTCGATCACTTCCCTGCCATGTGCAATGTGAGGACAGAGCTGATGATTTTGATGGGCAGAGATATGCTCCAGAAGTTGGAAACCTGAAGACAGAGTTTGAGCACCACTTTGAGCAGTTCAGGTCAAGAAGCATGGACTTTGAAATATTCTCTATGCCATTCACAACTGACCCAAGCAAAGCTCCAGTTGAGCTTCAGCTGGAGCTGATTGAGCTGCAGAGCAACATGGACATCACTGCCAATGGCCAGAGGTTCCTTGCCATGTTTGGAGGTACATACATCTGTGAGCAGTTTTTCTCCAGGATCAAGTACACCAAGTCCAAGTACCAGAATTTGATCTCTGATGTGCACTTGGAAGACACTGTGAGAGTGGCTTCTTCCCATCCCAAGCCTGATATCGATGTCATCATGGAACAGCAAAAGCAATTCCATGTTTCACATGATTGTGATTACTTCGTGCAACTGTCATGTGTTTCTATTAATGTAAAGACAAAGAGAAGAGGACCAAGAATAGATCCTTGAGGTACTCCAGAGGATGCATGACATGAAGAAGAGAGAGCACCAGAGATAGCGACCCTCTGTGACCTGGCCGTAAGATAGGAAATGAGCCAACAGAGGAGGTGAGAAGGAATATTAAGTGAGGACAAGAGTGTTTAAGAGTGGTCTATGTAGCACAAAGTCAAAAGCTTTCTTGATGTCTAGCAAGACTGCACAGACAGACTTGTGGGCATCCAGGGAAGCAAACCAGGATTGAGTTACGTTAAGTATTGCTATTTCAGTAGACAGGCCTGGGTGAAATCCGAACTGAACGTTTGGCAAAACATCTTGTAAGGTGATAAGTTTGTGTAAACAGTTATATATGTGGTGTTCTGCTTATTAGGGATAATAAGGAAATGGGATGATTTTCCTTATGGAAAGACGAGGGTGGAGATGTTTTTGGGATAGGAACTACAAAGGAATGCTTCCAGTCAGTGGGTAGTGCACCAGTAGAGAGCGATGAATTAAAGATAAGAGAAAGAGGAATTGATATGGAGGCAGCTGTGGATCTAAGCTTTCTGGCAGAGATAAATCAGGGCCAATCGATTTCTCAGAGGGAATGCAGGTTAAAAGACTTACAATCTCGTCCGGTGAGCAGAGGAGCTCGGGTGGGCAAGGGAAGGGCGGAGGAGATGTTGTGTGATTACAGAGGGGTGGATAAGATTTATTAAAACAGCTTGAGAAGAAGTGATTTAGAACCTCGGCTTTAGACTGAGAGGAAGCACAAGTTTGATCTTGGTAAGTAAGATATGGAATGCAAGATGTTTTTTTCCTAATTTCTTTATTGCTCTCCAAAAATAACTACAGTTGGGAGAAGATGATAGTATTTAGAAGAAGAAGTGTTTTGCTGAACGGAGCAGTGAAAGAGTGTGATTATGGCAACAGTGATAGACTGCCCGGGCATCATCAGATCTGAGTGATTTGGCTGAGGAGTATAATCTATTTCTAATTTTGATTTGTTTGAGAATGGAGTAGGAGATCCAGGGAGGGGTACAGCGGGTTGTAGGGTAAACTAGCTTAGAGGGAATAGTTTTGTGCATGATGCGAGTAAAGAGTTCTTTAAATATGTGCCAAGAGGCTTCAGTATCTAAGGGGGGGAGGGAGGATGGTGTCCCAGGGAATGATATTAATTAGGTGATTAGCTTGAGAGAAGTCTGCTCTGTCATTTAACCAGACTCGATGAGGAGGTGAGGGAGATGGAGAATCAGAAATGAGAGGGAGAGAGAAGAGGATGGAGTTGTGGTCGGAGTTTGATACAGGAGAGACTTTGCAGCAGGTGGGAGTAAGGGTGGAGGGTACGTACACAAGATCAATGATAGAGGGGAGACCAGTTATGGGAATAGTGAGTTGGATAGTGGATAATTTGATCGAGAGAAAAAAGGTCAGATATTGCATGGATCTTATTGAGAAGTGGTGAAGGTAACAAAAAATTAACATTAAAGTCCCCAAGCAGAATAAGTTCCTTTGTGGGAAGGTGTGGGATGGAGGGAAGAGCAGCAAGTGAGGCACGTAAGTATCTAGATGGTCGGGTAATGAAAGTGGGCGATAGAATGTGGCAAAAAGGAAGGATGAATTTGGAAGCTTAATTGAGAAGTTCAAGCGTAGAGATGGATGGGAGAGAGATGATTGAGGCAAGAAGGCTTGACTTTACATAGACTACTACACCTCCACCATGTCTATTTCAATCTAGTTGAAAAGAGTGGTAGCAATTTCAGTCAGAGACATCTGGAGAGAGCCATGTCTCAACCATAGAAATTATGTGGGTTTATAGAGATAAGATAATGTTGTAAGCTCATCAAATTTGTGAAGAAGACTGCGTGCATTAAAATAGAATACCTTTATGTCATTTGTGGTTGTTTTGGGTACTTCTGGTAACCGGGAGAGGACAGGAGGTGTGGCACTAGGAGAGATGAAAGTAGACCTAGAAATGGTAAGGTTAGGTGAGGATGAGCAGCGAGATGCAGAGGGCTGATGGAAGGCAGGTGGTTGGGGTGGTGGAGAAGGGAATGAGAGGTGTTTGTGGAGGGCTCGGTCGCCAGAGACTTTGAGGGGAGTATCCTTGGTTGATGGTTGCTGATGTTGGTCTCTTATGCCAGGGACCTGAAGGGGAAGCCCTGGAATTGGTTGGGGATATATGGCAGTAGATATATAGCAGGGGTGGGTTGAAAGGAGGGAGGCCTGTGCTTCGAGGTGATAGAGGATAAGTGGGAGTAGGTAGCAGAGGGGTCTTGCGTGACCACCGACTGCCCTGTCTGAGTATACTTTATATATATATATAATATATGTTGGCATACCTTGAATCATTGAATCACTGCATTGAACCTTACGGCACAAAACAACGTTTGTGGTCACTACCTTACTCTGATGACTTGCACTGAATGTAGTCAGCCGAATATGACATGGTGGGAAAAAAACTCCTCCTATTCCGCATGGAAGTGGTAAGTTTTTGGTTTCTTACCTGGTCAGGCTCCCTCACTCATTTTTATATCCATTCTTTAGTAGATATAAATTGGCAGGCTAACTAGGTCTACTCGTTTTAGTTTTGCAGTAGCTCGCGCGTTTTCTACGTGGTGACCCGTGTGTTAGAAGTTAAGTAACACAAGACTAGCCGCTCTGTACGTCAATCAAGAACTGCCAAAGGGAGGATAGATGATAGGATACCATTTATAATAAATAAATAAATATATAAATTTAAAAAAATTGCGTACTAAATGCGCGATCTACTGGCCGATCGCGATTGGCACCCGTCATTAAGTATATACGTGGTGGGTGGAAAATTGATTGCGTTGCTTTTCAACGTAATCAATTTTCCACCAACATTTTAACACCTAATCAAAAAGGTCATTGCATGCTCTAGGGCTTCCTCTAGCCACTTCAATTTTTTTTGCATTTAGCAATCTGGAGTTATTTTGGCGGAGGTTGCAGGGATTCAACTTTAGGGTCTAGTAACTTGTCTATAGTTATACCTATGAAGCATATTTTAGTATCAAAAGAGAGCACACAGAGAGACCTATCTTTTAAGCTATATATGAAGTCCATACCATGAAGTTTGCAGAATCTACGGAGCTCTAAAGTTGTAACCACAAGTAAAATTAATAAAAGTAAAAAATACAATCGTCCCCCCTGACCTTGTACAAGAAGACTTGAACTCCTTTTAAGTGATTGGTGTTCCAAATGGAATCTTAAACTCAACAAGAAAAACTTTGTCCATGTTCATTTCTCAATTGTTGAGTCTAACTCAAAGTACCAAATCAGTGATCAGGAGATCATATCCATAGAGACCTAGGAGTAATATTATCTAGTGATCTCTCATGGGAAATTCATTACCACAACATTACTGCTAAAGCCTATAAGCATCTAGGCCTACTCAAACGTACCTTCAGCACTGGTAACTCTGCCTCTACTCTGAAACAACTAGCTATATTTAACCTTGGTTAGGTCACAGACCATGTACTGCTCTCAAATTTGGTGGCCACAAAAGACAAAGCACATCGTCTTATTAGAGACAATTCAAAGGAGAGCGACACAATTTATTCTTGGATACCCAGATGGAGATTATAAATCTCGCCTAATACATCTTCACATTCTCCCCCTATGATGGTATTTGAACTTCAGGACATCCTTTTTAAAAATCAAATCAATCAAGAACACCACACCAAACTTTAATATAAAAAACTATGTTTCCTTCCTGAAGAGCTCAACCAGATCTTCTAGCTCATCAAAGCTATGCCATGCAAGATCACTCATGAACCAGTCCAGATATTGGTACTTCAACAGACTTCCTCGTCTCTGGAATGCCTAAACATTAATCATTCCTTGTACAGTATCAAGAAAGACCTCAAAGTATTCTTATGGGCACACTTCATCTCAAACTTTGATGCAAAAAGTACATCAACTTCTCATGTCCATGCAGCAGCTGTATGTCAACTCTAAATCCTCCCAACTTACTAATAAATTAATCTTGGGTGCCTGTAGAACTTACTTGCATTCCTTCAGTACATACTTCCATCTTTCCTATATATCTCAATCATTATATGCATAACAAATGACTGTACTGTAAAATCATTGTTATTATTATTATATATTGTTTGTTTAGAGAGCCACTCAAATAAAAATGAGCTTCAGTCACTGCACAAGAGAACGGCATCCTCCGGAACACGTTGCAGAATGTTCTCACATAACTCCCTGCGGCTTATCCAGTCTCTCCCATTGAGTTCTTGCACAACTATCATTTTGTATAGACGGAAGTGGAGGTTTTTGTGTAAGATTCTCCTTGCAGTTTCCCCAGATATCCCTACGGCTAAAGCATGCTTCCGCGCAGAATGTCTCGGAGACTGCACAACAGATCGCCTCAATGCTTCAAGATTCTGAGGCGTACGAGCGCTCCTAGGTCGACCAGGTGATTTTCTTTTTAAAGCTGAGCCTGTTGCTCTGAAATTCTCAACCTACTGCAAGATAGTTTTCCGATCTGGAGCATTTTGGCTCAGTGCAATACTGAAACGTCTTCGAAAGGTAAAGGTCCTGTAACGTTTAATTTGTTCCCCCCCAAAGTTGTTTCCCCCTTATTGAAAATTTTGTTCCCACCCTAGCCCTAGCCCTAGCCCCAGCCCCAGCCCTAGCCCTAGCCCTTGCCCTAGCCCATTATTTTTCAAGCTGGAACTTTTTTTCAAGTAAAAAGTTCCAGGCGGAACATATTTTTTAAAGAAAAAGTTCCAGGGGGAACCAAATATGGGGGGAACAAATTTGTCGTGACAGTCCTCTCATGGCAGTTGTTTGTGAAGAACGCTTGTTCTGAAGACGGTTGGGGTTGGACTACCGGCAGACCCTAGCCCCGTCCCTCCAGCCTCACTACTGGGAGGTTTTTGGGGGTCACCCTGTACATGTCATAGCATAAAAAGGTACTAAGTATATTCATACCTGTGTTAAACACACTGAATATTGAACCACCTATAAGCATAGTTCTTTTTTCTGCAGAAGCAGCGCAATTCACTTGCCCGATGTTGCCAGACCCTAATTTGTTTTCTCGTACCAAGGCATTGGTCAGGTGTCCCGTTTCGAACGTGTACCATTACATCCGTGGCAATTCATATATATTAGGCTCGACGTCGCGCAGGCAGAACAATATTCGTAGAATTTTCAGGAGGGGAAAAAAAATCGACGTACGCTGCAGGTGAACTTTGACTAGGTACTTGGACTGCAAGTACTACATGTGAGAACAGGATCGAGCAGTTGTTGCGACTATAGGTTTCTCTTACCAGCTGTTAAAAAAATCAGAAAATGGGAGTAAAACCAGAGGTCGTATTTGCCGTATTCCTGATATCACTCGGCACAAGTCCAATACCCCTAGTTCAAGCTGGAGTGAATGGAGATGCTCTACAACTTGAACTGGCTTCTGTAGTATTTCGTCATGGTGAACGTTCTCCAGTTTTCACTTTTCCTAATGACAGTTATGGGGAGTCAGATTGGCCTCAGGGCTATGGACAACTATCAAGAGTCGGGATGCAGCAGCAGTACCACTTGGGCGAGCTCTTGAGAGCTCGTTATGTCGTAGGCGAGGATTGCACTGGTCTCATATGTGCCAATTACACTGATGTCCAGGTTAGAGTACAGAGTACAGATGTAGCAAGAACCTTGATGAGTGTGCAGGCACAACTAGCAGCACTGTATCCTCCAGGTCCAGATCAGATTTTCAGAGATTCTCTTGCGTGGCAACCCATACCTGTTCACACTGTACCTGTTGATGAAGATAATTTGCTGTGGTTTAATCCGTATGGGGGATGCCCTGCCTATACTACACTTGTGGGGAAGATCAAAGACTTGCCAGAGTACAAGAAATTGGAAGTCAAATACAAAGATTTTCTAGATGATATTGGCAAGAAATCAGGTGTGAGAAACTTGAACCTTGGTGGTGCATCCCGTCTTGCAGATACAATCTTCATTGAGACTGATTCTGATGGGTACGAGCCCCCTATTTGGGCAAATGACTCGGTCGTGGCCACCTTGGGTTTTATATTGGACTCCACCATAACACTCTTGTTCAACACCAAGGAAAAGAACAGACTTACTGCAGGAATGTGGCTGAAGAAGGTACTATTTGACATGAAGAATAAAGCTAATCCCAATGGAAACCAGAAAGTGGAAGATATGAAGCTTTTCTTGTATTCTGCACATGACTCCACTGTTTCTGCCATGACCAGTGCCCTTCAAGTCTTCAACAATAAGCAGCCAGGATATGCCACTGCTTTTGCTGTGGAGCTCTATTCAGATAGCAGCAAAAACTTTTTTGTGAAAATGTTTCGTCGAAATGGGCCTGATTCTGAGACCTTTGACCACTTAAATGTTACGTATTGTAAAGAAAGTGGCCTGTGCACGCTGCAGGAATTTGAATCGTTTGTGATACCTCTGATTCCAGATGACCTGGCCATGGAGTGCATGCTCACCACTCAGTCACCTGACCTGCAATCGCTCAAGATCATGCCGTTAACACTGGGCTACATCCTGTCTCTAACCCTCATCACTATCATCCTCATCGTCGTGGTAGTGGCGTTGATTGCATCATGCCTGAGGAAGAGGCCAAGTGCTCAGGATCCCTCCTCAGTTCCTGCTCTAGATACTAAAACTTAAATACTCTATTGCTAGTAGTTGAGCTTCTTGTTATGTACCTGATTATCTATATACTGTTTATAATCTCTTTAATTATGCAAACGGGAAGATAAATAATCACTTCAACTATTAGTGCGAGCTATTAGTGCGAGCACAGTAGTAATGATTGTTAGATGATCATACATGCGACAGATCTGCAACAGAACTGGATAAAACACATCAAACCAATCAGGTGTCTCAGTAAGATTCGACATCCCTACTTTTTTGACACTCAAGCCAAATCCTAGGTGCTTTAGCCATTCTCTTTAAAAATAACCTGGCATCCTGATGTGACACTCAAATCTGGAAATATGGCCTTCCCACTGGTGGTAACTGGCACCTCCATTAGCACAGACTGCAGCCATTGATTGTGAGAATTGTAAATCTAAATATGTTATCTAATTAACTTCTCAAGCTAGACAGCAAAAAAAACTAACTACTTAATCAAGAGTCATTAATTTTTTGATGTCAGTAGATATCTGAATATATGGTCAATGACAAATATGCAAGAAACACTTATATAGCTTACGGACATTGGGAGCTGATATATATTCATACAAAACATTTGGTTATGATTTTGGAGCTCCATAGAATATGCACTTCGGGAGTGATGATACCATTTTTACAAATTATTTAAAAAAAAACTTGTTATGAATTTGGAGCTCCATAAATTCTGCACACTTCATTCTATGAACTTGATATATATAACTCAAAAGTTAAGTTTCTGTGTGTGCTATTTGATTGTTGTATAGGTATGACCATGCACAAGTTACAGGCAGTCAAAGTTGCGAACCTGTACGCCCAAATTGTCTGCGATTCTAGCTCCTAATTGGAAAGTTGAAATTTGACAAGCACTACTCTACCATAAGAGTTTTCATTAGGAGTTAGAACGTGAGAATGTGGTCATGCATGTGGGTAGAAAATGACCTGCAAGATCACATACTTACGTTTTTGGGCTTAAAATGATTAATGAAGCACACTTCTTGTCGAGTAGGGCTTCCTCTAGCCACTGGTACTAATTTCAACTGGCAATTAGGAGCAGAGAATTTGGGCATGCAGGTTTTGTGGACCCCAAATGACATCCTGTTACTTGGGAATGGTTATGCCTTTGCAACTGTTATTAAAAAGAGTGCACCCAGGGAGACCTATCTTTTAAGCAGTTCATAGAGTGAATTTTGCAGAATCTATGGAGCTCTAAATTTGGAACCACAAGTTTTATAACACTTTGTAAAAAATAGTATTGCCCCCCCCCCCTCAACTCTATAAACTTATATGAATCTATAAAATGTGCTGCACAATCTATGAATGCCAATCTATTGCTTGCCAATCAATACACTTCAAAACATGGTAGCATATTATTAACACCCTTTGCAACAGAGAAACAGAGAAAGTGATGATTGCAATTGAAAGTGTAATGATGTAGAAAAAAGTGATACTGAGAAAAAGTTCAACATGGACTTGGCAGATAAAGAACTAAGTGACATGGCAAGTGTGACATGGCAAGTGTAGAGCAAAAAAAGATATTTGAAGAACTTCTTGTAAGATTGTGAAGAAATCTTCCACGTACGCTACTCTTCTCTCCATTTGGATAGAATTGTAGGATCATTTGGATTCTAAGTTGATAAATTAGAATGAAAATGGTATTCTCACATACAATATCACATTCTTGTCCTATAAAGAAAAATAGTTATTGAGAGTAAAGTATTCACAAACCTCCTTCCTTGAAGGGAGACAGAGTACATTATTGAGTCCAAGGATGATTGTGACACGAGCTGAAAGCCTCTCTGTTTTATCCAGTGCCTAATTTAAATTGTGGTGAGTCTGATTCTCTATGACTTCCTTTCAGTATTCTCACTACCTTTGCTCCTTTTGCCATTGTTATGGTCTTGCTCTCGACACATCCGTGAGAACTGTCACTGCCATAACCTCCATATCATTCCTTGCAGAATTCTTCAAATATTTTTTTTTGCTCTAGCTACACTTGCCATGTCACTTAGTTCTTTATCTGCCAAGTCCATGTGGAACTTTCACTTTTTTCTACATCATTACACTCTCAGTTGCAATCATCACTTTCTCTGTTTCTCTGTTGCAAAGGGTGGTAATAATATGCTACCATGTTTTGAAGTGTATTGATTGGCAGGCAATAGATTGGCATTCATAGATTGTGCTGCCCAATCTATGATGGAATATATATATAATATATCAAAAGATAGATATGTCTATGTACTCTCTTTTGATAGGTAAGCGATATATATATGTAGCTTACCTATATATGCAATATTTTTAATATAATTATGCCAAAGTTACATGCAATTAAAGTTGGGTACCCTGCATGCTTGAATTATCTAGACAATTGAAATTACTGTCCTTGGTAAAAGGAAGCCATACTCTAGCCATACTCTACAAAATGAGTGTTTTCATTAGGCACTCATATGGTCAAATGTGAGTGATGAACTCACTGTAATTTGGCTGAGGCAGAACCGATTCCTATTAAAGAGGCAAAAACATGTTACTAAAGTCCAATTACATGCCATGTATATATATCCACAGGAAATTATATCAGATCAGGTATGCAATTACTCGTGGTCCTCATATTATGGGTTAGATACTCATTGTAAGGTTAGAAAACACTAGTTCATAATTATTTGGAATGAAAAAACTTTCCATGCAGTATTTAGGCTGGATGAGCACCATGTGTCACTTGTTTGTGTAATGCTTTTGTTCCAGCTACACATTGTGTGTGAATGTGTCCCCAATGTTAAGTATAAGATATACTATGATAGTTTTTCTTTTGTGTTTGTTCCGGTGTATTTGGCTAATGATGATATCACACTTTTGTAGACTAGTTACATCATAGTGTGTATATAGAGTGTATGTAATGGCTACACCCAATGTTAAGAATAAGATATACTTTTCTTTTGTGTTTGTTCCAGTGTATTTGACTAATGATGATATCACACTTTTGTAGACAAGTTACATCATAGTGTGTAGAGTGCTATAAGTGCTAATACAAAATCCTCACTTGAGGGTCTTTCTGTGATGTAAGGCCTGTTGCAGAAGGACATAATCACCCATTGCACCTTTGTCTGCCTCCCAATACCTTGATGCATACTAGTAATAATTTAATTTTGCTGTTGGTTATGCGATTATAATGAAGATATCAATTTACCAACAACCTTTATCAGCTTAAATTGTTTGGCCATCATGCTTTGGTCACTTTCCCATAGTTGCAGGAAATCCTATGCAACTGATGACATCATCGTAGTGTCCAATTTGTCTTTAACCCAGGTAAGATCTTATGTCAAGCTCGATTTAAAAATCAAATTTTCCACACACACACACACACAAACACATCCACTTAGGCCAGATGGGGAATGATGATTAACAACGGAGGGTTTCCTCTCTATTCTTTTCAGCTTCTTTGTCTTTTTCCTTTCTCCTGAAGTGACTTTTTTTAAGCTGAGTGGAAGAACAGTAATGGGCGAAGATAGTCAGTCTCCCTATTCAGTAACAAGGAGTCTGTTGACAATTTTATTATCGATCTGTACGCTTTCGTGGGATACTGTGAGTATATAAGCGAGTTGATGATAAGAGATCATTGTTGGTATAAGAGACGGACACTTGGCAGAAAAACTGCAGATAGATACTAACCAAACCCTTGACAAGGTCCTTAAACATGCACCCCTACTACACCTTCTCTCAACTCTCCAATGTCTCCCTTGGCTCCTCAAATGGCTCCATTCTTATCTTTCATGCCGCTCTCAACAGGTGGTCATTTCTGGGTCCATCTCCTCCCCTCTTCCAGTTTCTTCTGGTGTCCCTCAAGGTTCAATCCTTGGGCCCCTTCTCTTTATCATTTATATTAATGGAGTATGTAAAGTCCCTCTGTCTTCTTACTGCAAGATTATTCTGTATGCTGATGATATCCTACTTTTCCAACCTGTTAACTCCCTTTCTGATTTCTCCCTATTTCAACAAAATCTTGATACTGTCTCCTCTTGGATCTCATCCAACTTTCTTACATAAAATATTTCAAAATCGAAATGGATGTTTATAACTTACAAAGTCACTATCTTCAAAACTTTGCCCTCGCTCGTCCTACTTGGTTCCTCTCTTGATTTAGTCTCCGAGTTCAAGTATCTGGGTGTTCTCTTATCTTCCACACTATCCTGGTCTAAACACATATCCTTCATTTGTAGTAAGTCCCGTCGTCTCTTAGGCCTCTTATACCGACAATTTTATTATCACTCTGACTCCTCTTCTCTTCTGCATCTATACACCTCTCTAATAAGACCTCACCTTGAATACTGTTCTTTTCTATGGGACCCACAATCTGCGCACCTCTCCATGTCTATCCAAAAAATACAATTCTTTGCATGCAAAATTTGTTCTAAAGACTGGTCCTCTGACTATTCCCTCTTACATTCTAATCTAAAACTCCCTACACTCTCCTCTCGTCATCTCAACTCTAAACTCATACTTCTCTTTAAGCTTTTGCATTGACTTTCCAACCTCACTGCCTGCACATCAGCCTCCTCCACCTTACAACATTAGATCATACCATCCCCTCAACCTTACTTTCATTTTCCCTCATACTCAGTCTTTTAATGTATCTTTTTTCCTTTCTATCATTCGTAAGTGGAATGCTCTTCCGAACAATATTAAGGAATCCCGTTCTCTTAGCTTATTTAAACATTACATACAAACAATTTCATAACATTCATAATGTATTTCATGTGTTGTGTGTATTGTTTGCTCTTTGCATTAGCCAGTGGCTATTGAGCATGTTTTTAGAAGGAAAAAAAGAAAGGAAAAAAAGGGAAAAAACAAGCTCGGCAAAGTAGACCATCGAGAAGCAGCAATGCACAGTTCTCATCAGCTCTGATTATTCTACAATGGAAGAAGTCAGGAATCTGGAGAAAATATCATGGGAAGTCACCAAGGATGTGATCATCTGGTGCAAAACCTCCATTGACCACTATGGTGCAGTGCTGCAACACGATGTGGCACACCCCGTCCGCATGGAAAACAGCAAAATATGCAATATGCAACAAGTGCCAGAAGAAAGGGCATTTTCAAGCTGTGTGTATATAGTCACCACTGGCATCCGTTCTCTTTTCGTTAGTGAAGCAAACGACGAAGTGTCCTTCCTAGGGGTAATACACTTGGAGATTGCAGTAGCCAAAACAAACCTTAAACCCATGGATAGCGAAGGTTGTGCTCAACAATGAGTTTAGGATTGATACTAGAGCCGACATTACTGTCATTACAGAGGATGGCTATTATGCGATACAAGATGGGCCATCAGCAAGGAGATTGTTTACTGCTCCAGCCGACAAACCCTTGATGTACTTCATAAATTTTCAGGTAGTTTGAAGAGAAACACCAGATTCAAAGCAAGAAGTATTTGTGAGAGGGCTTAGAAAAGTTCTACTCAGATGACCAGCTATTGAATCCCTGAACATTGTATCAATCAAATACAGAGCAAGGATGTTGTGAAGCAGTTTCCTCAGTTGTTCAAAAGCTTAGGGAGAATGCGACATCACCGTCATTACAGAGAATGGCTATTATGCAATACGAGATGGGCCATCAGCAAGGAGATTGTTTACTGCCCCAGCCGAAAAACCCTTGATGTTCTTCAGAAATTTTCAGGTAGTCTGAAGAGAAATACCAGATTCAAAGCAAGAAGTATTTGTGGTGGAGGGCTTAGAAAAGTTCTACTCAGATGACCAGCTATTGAATCCCTGAACATTGTATCATTCATCAATCAAATACAGAGCAAGGATGTTGTGAAGCAGTTTCCTCAGTTGTTCAAAAGCTCTGGGAGAATGAAAGACGGTTATGAAATCCAGGAGCGATGCCATGCACGCCACAGCTCCTAGGAGAATTGTGTTGTGCAGGTATGGTCATTGTGTACAAAAGCCTAAAGGCAAAGTGAGAATTTGCATGGACTTCTCAAAAGGTAGCCCATTCTGTGCTCTTTCCAATAATGTTACAATAGTGTTGTTGCAATAAAATGTGGGAAAAGCCACATAGGTCATTAAAAATGCTTATGAATGCTCTTATAAATGCTCTTGGTCTCCAACCATAGGTCTTCAACACTTGTCATTAAAGGTGACATGAGTGTACCTAGAGATAACTTGTGAATTAAAAAAACAAAAAAACTTATTACTTATTTCCCCCCAACCCAATTTCGTTTTTTGGCATATTTTTTTTGCAATTATGTGACCGCATAGACTGGACTATATCTCATCAGAAAATAACTGGATTGGAAAAGTGATATTTAAAAATGCAGAGTGATGCAAGTGCTTTCAGATACTAAGGACAAAAATTGACCGAGTTAGTGTAATGTCAATGCTTGAAAATAACATATTTGTGGTAAATCAGTTTGAAAAGTACAACACTAAAACCACATGTTGGATCGTCTTAAAAACACCTGTGGTTATATAAGACTTTGGAGCTCCATAAATTCTGCATACTTCACTCTATGAATATTTTTGATATAAATAGCTCAAAAGATAGATATCTCTGTGTGCTCTCTTTTGATACTAAAAACTGTTGCATGGGTATAACCATACTCCATGGTACAGTCGGTCAAAATTGGGGGCCTTAACCTTCCTGCCAAAGTTTTCTGCACTTCTAGATGACTACTCGAAAGGCGCTAAAACGTAAGTGAGTGGTCAAAGCGGGTGGAATTTTTCAACCCGCGCGCTTGACCACGTATTGCCACTGTGGAGTTTCCTCTAGCCACTGGTCTACTGCAGACCTCTCAAGTCACACGATTTGGTCGTGTGTCACACGATTTCAGGACTTTTCTCACGCTCTCACGACCGCCTACCTATTTCTCACGCCGCGCCCAACCAGATTTGTGTCAAGACGATGAGAACCGTTGACGTCGTGCGTAGCCAGACCCTTTACCTGCTGCTTAGTGGGTAAAGGGTCTGGCTACGCGAGACTAATGATAGCGGTGTGGAAAGTAGCAGTATGGATGTGGAAAGCTGTAGTACTTCTCAAGTTATCATGGATAATTTTGAAACACTGAAACTGAACATTCTGAGACTCTACCTCATTCGATACTGGTTGACACTCTGAAGGAGCAGGATGCCTTGTTCTCTCTAAAGTATGATGAACTTGATAACCAAGTTTGTAATTCTGACATGGTCATAGGATTTATAACAAAGCAAAAGCTTAGTCAACTACTTGATGATGGCTCAATATCTGAAAGATGTTATTCATCCTTCTATGGTGAGGCCAGGAATTTTCTTGAGCGTGCTACATCTTATCTCTTAAAGTGGTGTCCTCTACAGGATGACTTGCTGACAAATGCTGCTTGGATAGACTTTAAACAGAGATTAGATAGGACATTTTCTTCAGTGGAATACTTTGTTTATAGGTACCCTCTAATGTTTCAAGGGTTTGACATGGATAAACTCAATGAGCAATTTTTAACCTACCAAACAATGACAGAAGAAGATCTTCCTCAAACTCTAAAAGACACAGTTGGCTTCAATGCTGAAGAACCGTATCGTGTGGACATGTTTTGGGGGCATCTGAGAGAAATGAAGAAACCTGGTTTGAGCTGTTTTGAATATGATCTTTTGTTTAAAGTTGCAAATGTTATATTGACCATACAGCATTCAAATGCAGGGGAAGAACGAATTTTTCCCGTATCAACAAGAACAAGACACCAAGTAGAAGTTCCCCGAGTCTGGATGGTACACTTTCATCTATTACAGTGAAGACGCATATCGAGAACCCACTTAGCTGGATTCCATCAGAAAAAGTTCTTAAAGAAGCTAAGAAGGCTACAACTTTTTATAACTAGCAGCATAAAAACCGCTAATAGACAATAAACTGTGCATCTTGCATGCAATATATGAATGTAACTATATTAAAAACTTCTTTCTTTACCTTACAGTATAATATAAGTAGTTCAATGACAAGTCGATGTAATATAATACCAACACTCCCAGGGGGTTGATGAGTGACAAAATGAATGTATTGCTTTTTCATACCTCTTTCTTATATATATATATAGCAGAGGATACATAATTCCTTATAATATATAACTGCTAATCTAGTGTGTGCTATATACCCAGGGGATTATGATCGACAAAAGTGGAAATGATGGAGCAGAAAAGAACAAACATATTAGTAGAGTTATGACTGAGAGAAATAAAAATTTGATTATGGAAGGTTATTTGCAGATGCTTGCTCTCTGGTCCACACAGCTGCTGATAAATGATAGACATTACATATCAATTAGAATTGGTGAATTCAGTAGGCCATGTAATGGTTATTGAAGCTGCAGTATCAGCTCTGAATGATCAATACAAATGTGCAACTCCCATGTCTCACACCAACCAGAGCATTTCTCACTCCACTTTAGATGAAATCTCACACTAAGTAGCAATATAAGTTGAGAGGTCTGCTACTGTCTATAATGAAATGCAGAAAACTTGGGCATGCAGGTTTTGAGGTCCCCAACTTTGACTGCCTGTATCTTGGGTAGGTTGTACGATGCAACAATTTTTAGTATATCAAAAGAGAGCACACTCTTTTGAGAGCATTGAATTCCAATGTCTAACCACTTTTTTTTAAACACTTTGGTATCATTCTCGAGAGGTATACAATGAAATAGGTGGCCAAAAAGTATCAGAACTCAAGAATGGTTGACAATAATGATGAAACTTGAATAGTATAATAGTGAAGGTTATATAGAATAGTGGAGAAAAAGGAAAAAAATTGTTTGAGAGATATAGAGGTCTACACTTCCCGCTGAGCATGCTAGCACATCAATTAATCTGAGCAAGGAACTCCAATTAACCGTAAACCACATCAACACTATAATATGTTAATTAACTTGCAGAATCATAGGCCAACAACTAGATTGTGTTACCTAAAATGCACATTTTTTGAGAGTTTGAGGTAGCTAAAAACTTTATAAGAATAGTCCTAGCATTTTACGTAGAATTTTGGCAGCATTTTATTTATTACGAGTTCGTATAGCATGACATTTTCCTTATAAGCTTATATATAGCAGCTGCTCTCCAAAAAGTGCAAGTGAAAACCACCACTCATCATCAGCACTCAAGTGAGGTCAGCCAAGAGGGGCGTGACCCAAGATCACAATCACATGAGTTGAACATTGTAATGGACTTCCAAGTATGGCAGTGTTGTGTTGGCTTATCAGACTAACACACAAACAGACAAACAGACAGACAAAAACAAACACAAATAAACAAATATATAAGTGGACCAGCAGGGAGTCTAGGGGTTAAATTGCAGGAAGATTCAGGATCTCTATTCCAGATAAGCTTCCATCATCAATGCCAATCACTTGCTTCTGTAAAAATCACCTGAGAACTTGGACCACAGTGATGACAAATGTCTTAATGGAGCGACTGCGATGCCATAAAAATCAGAGAAGATTTTTGTCTGAGATTCACCGGTGTAGACCTTTTTCCCCCGTCGTAATTCAGAAAAAGCTTTCTCATCTTCTTCTTAAGGAATGTATGCATACATGCATACATACATGCAGCATACATACACACACACACATACAAACATACATAATATTATACACATGATAATTTGTGGAAGTGATGGGTCATCACATGACTTGTCAAAAATGTTTATGATAGCTGTTTGGGATATACACACATGTATATGTATATATATATAGAGAGAGAAAGCAACTGGTTGCAGTCGAGATAAAAAGATAATTATCAAAAGGGCAAAGAAGTGGATGGTGTGAAGTTTTTGACAAGAAAATTGACTTTTCACAGATAGGTGTGACTTTCTTTCAATTTTCCCTTTGCTGATAGAGAGATTCCATCCATTTGGACAAGGATGGCAACTGAACTGACACTTATTACCTATTATATAAACTACTACTGCTACTACTACTATAGTTATTTTCAATGAACACATAACGAAATTACAATTGATGAAGGCTAGAGCATCTAGTCGAAACGTCGAGAGAATACAATTTCAAGTTGAGGTTATTGTTCAAGTTGATTATTGAAGTTATATTATAATCTTGAAAATGCTTGAGTCCCTTGGGACCATCGCAACCCCATGCAGTGCAGTACAAAAAATAATGACAGTAAATGACTTGTACTGTAATAAACACTTATCTGATGAACATTAAGTTAATGTTACTAAATGAGTTGTTTATGGTGGAGTGGGGGAAGCCATAAACCAGTCCCTTCCTCCTCTGCCAACAATTCACTAGCACTTCAAAATGCACCCACACTACTTCCACCATCACCTGATCACTCACACCCTCCACCTCCTTCCCAAGCAACAATGCACCTTCCCTATCATCTCAAACTGAAACTCCTCCAACCATATTCCAGCTCCCTCAATTCCATCTATATAGCTCATTCTTAAACGTTTTCCGTTCCCTTCCAAATTCATCACAGCCAATTAGAAAATGCCCCACATCTTCCACTTCCTTCCTATCACACACACACATCTATAATCAGGTATCAGGTTATTATTAATATTATTACAATAATGGACAAACATGAACTAATTATGCAGCATCATGACATATGATATATATATATAGAGAGAAATAAGTACTGGATCTAGCCTTTGATCGGACCCAAATTCCAGAGGCGGACTAAAATTGGGGGAGTGGGGGGGAGCTAACTATAATCAATTTTTCGGTTGACAGTTCACGTGCATTTGTTGCGCTGCCAGCAATTGTGCGTTTAAAAAAATTTTTGCTCTGAAGAAGACGAGTGAAACGCTGACTAAAAACTGTCGTGAAAGGGTAAAATAGCAACACTACAGGTAAAGGATGGTCACGTTGGTGCCACGTGAGACTGTAGGCACTCCACGTGAGACCAGCTTGTGGCTGTTCAGAAAACAAATCAGGAAATGAGAGTAAAAACTGAGGTCGTGTTTACCCTACTCCTGGTATCACTCAGCACAAGTCTAGTACCCCTGGCTCAAGCTGGAATTAGTGAAGATGATTTACAACTTGAACTAGCTTCTGTACTATTTCGTCATGGTGATCGCTCTCCACTTCACACTTTTCCTAATGACAGTTATGCGGAGTCTGATTGGCCCCAGGGCTATGGACAACTATCAAGAGTCGGGATGCAGCAGCAGTACCACTTGGGCGAGCTCTTGAGAGCTCGTTATGTCGTAGGCGAGGATTGCACTGGTCTCATATGTGCCAATTACACTCGTGTCCAGGTTAGAGTACAGAGTACAGATGTAGAAAGAACCTTGATGAGTGTACAGGCACAACTAGCAGCACTGTATCCTTCAAGTCCTAATCAGATTATTTTCAGAGATTCTCTTGTGTGGCAACCCATACCTGTTCACACTGTACCTGTTGATGAAGATAATTTGCTACGGATTGCTCAGAATTGGAATTGTCCTGCCTACACAACACTTCTAGCGAAGAACAAAGACTTACCAGAGTACAAGGAAGTGGAAGTCCAGTACAAAGATTTTCTAGATAATATTGGCAAGAAATCGGGTGTGGGAAACTTGAGCCTTGGTGGTGCATCCCATCTTGCAGATACACTCTTCATTGAGACTGTTTCTGATGGGTACGAGCCCCCTATTTGGGCAAATGACTCGGTCGTGGCCACCTTGGGTTTTATATTGGACTTCACCACGACATACTTGTTCAACACCAAGGAAAAGAACAGACTTTCTGCAGGGATGTGGCTGAAGAAGGTACTATTTGACATGAAGAATAAAGCTAATCCCAATAGAAGCCAGAAAGTGGAAGATATGAAGCTTTTCTTGTACTCTGCGCATGATACTACTGTTGCTGCCATGACCAGTGCCCTTCAAGTGTTCAACAATAAGCAGCCAGGATACGCCACTACTTTTGCTGTGGAGCTCTATTCAGATAGCAGCAAAAACTTTTTTGTGAAAATGTTTCGTCGAAATGGGCCTGATTCTGAGACCTTTGACCACTTGAATGTTACGTATTGTAAAGAAAGTGGCCTGTGCACACTGCAAGAATTTGAATCATTTGTAATGCCTCTGATTCCAATTGACCTGGCCGTGGAGTGCATGGTCACCACTCAGTCATCTGACCAGCAATCCCTCACGATCATATCAATAACTCTGGGCTGCATTCTGTCTCTAGTCCCCATTGTCGCCATCATCATGGCAGTGGTGTTGATTGCATTGCACTTGTGGAAGAAGCAAAGTGCTGAGCAACCTAGTCAGTTCTTGCTAGAGGAACTACAGCATGAACACTACACATGAACTTATCTTTTGTTTACGTTTGTTAGTCTTTCGAACAAAAAGAGGAAGGGATGAATTACCAACTAGGATGCACTCTTGTGTTATATACTACATCCCTTGCAGCTGTGGGATGTACTAATCACCACAGAGCACTGAAAGAGCTCCCAAATGACAGAAATTGAGTGAACTGTGGCGAAGTCATAACCCCAAAAATTGGGCAGTTTTGGGTGACCGTGATGTTGCTGGATATATGTTGTAAGAAAATGAGATATTCAACACATTTTAAAGCACACCGAATAAGCAAGTATTTGGTATCAAAATTCGAGGGAAAAGAAAGTTGTTTTGACCCGAATTTTTCTCTTTTGTTTTTCGTTTCCCCCTCTCTGTACATACTATATATGTTGATATTTAGTGTGAAACTCGGTCGCTGATGCTGCGGTAGGGATTTCTCCAATAAAGAAATAATGGCCTCACCATTCTTGAAGTGTTGGAGGATTTCACTTAACATGGAGGCCTAGCTACCTATCTTCCCATCAAGCCTTAACCTTTTTATTTTATTTAGTCGATGATCACAACCAAAATTGAATTTCAACATGATGTTTCTTGCCGAATTAAAATTAATTATATATACTATTGCTAATAACTACTCTTTACGGATTGGTAATGCATTCATTTGCTGTTCATCCATCCGCCACCTAACTCGTCATCTTAGCCGAATAAAATGATGTTACAAACTTGCCTTGCATATATAATTTACGGAAGTAGAAATGTGATGGCTATTCTATTGAAGTGAACAATACTACTTGTTATTCTGCAATAATATTACCAAGTGCTTTACCAAACTGTAGAGCAGTGACGAGAACTTTTGCTCACAACAACAAATGAGAATTAAAAATCTCTTCCTCCAGGAAATCAATCCTATATGTAGCCTGAATCGAAGTCAGACCTGATCATCACCTAGCATATATAGATGCTTTCCTTTTTGCATACATTTCGCCACGAATGTGCCAGATTAACCTCTATATTTCATTATCAATTATATTACTATCTTCTACATCACAGTCAGCAAACGCAGACTTTTTGAAGAAATTACTTCATCTTTTGAGTTTCTGATGGATTTGTTCCAACACAACATCTTCAAACTAACAGATTTGTGGAGACCTGAAAGTGCTGAAGTGGAGTGGCAAGGCTCTCAAACAGGAGCCAAATATTGTAGCCAGTGACTTGCCCAGAGGCAACTCCTCTGATTTGAATTTTTTTATCTCTCACTCAAATATTTATGGCCAGTGTGCTGGCATACTGTGACCATTGCAACAACCCAACTTTTCATACATGGCTCCCTCACCTCCTGGATGGAAATAGATGCACGTTTTTGCAGAACCTGTGACAGATTCACAGGTGATGACATAGGCATCAAGTATATAGCAAAAAGAGAAAGTCTTCACAGATTTCACGGGTTATATATAATATACCTACACTGACCTGTTAGTGAAACTGTAGAGTTACACATAGCGATCAGTGAATCTGAGATGATGCTAAAATCATAAATTTGTATATTAAGTGCATGTATATATTATCACAACTTACTTTTATGAAAGTGATTTGTGCATGGCAGGCCTCAACACGCATACAATGCTGCTTAATTATAACCCATTCAACTCCTAAGAATGACAATCAGTTTTATTCCAAAACAATATTACCATGGCAACTTCTGAATCATGCTGAACTTCCAGTTTCCTGAATATAGCTTCCACTTCCAAGTTATTGGGATATCCTCAATGCATTGCAAGACAGTTATTATATCAAGGCAGTCAATCCCATATTAAACACCAGGACTTATAATTATAGAGACATACAATTCAGAATTTCTCTCGAAGTGTTCCTGGCTAATATGGACTCAGTTTTTTCCCCTTCCATTGATCAATTTCCTTATGATCAACATACAGTAAGCCGATCACACAGAGAGTCCTAAAATTTTGAGTACTGACCACAAAACTGCACAAAAATTGATATGCCAAAAAAAATCAGCAACTTTGTTGAGTAGCCTAACTATCTAAATAGCTATATACTAGTGCTCAAACACATTGCAGATGGGCTATAAGAATAATATTCCCATACACAGGTCATAAAAAAAAAATACTCCAACACACATTTCTGCAAACTTTCATGGATACCAAAAGTTCAGGTGCTTTGCTGATGCTCTAGTAAAGGTCAGTTTAGCTGTCCAGGTGCTTTGCAGATGCTGTATATAGTCAAGGTCAGTTTAACCATTGGCCAATGCGAACATTTTATAACTAAAATGGGTGGAGTTGAGCGGAGCAGGGAGAAGAAAAACTATGGGAGGGGTAGTGTATGTGAACCCAGAAGGAGTGAGAGTGAGAGAGACGGAGGGATTGTTTGAGGTATTGCAGGAGGATGTGGTAAAGTATGAAGAGAAAGGTTTCGATGTTGTTATGATGGGGGACTTCAATGCAAAGATTGGATTAGGAGTGGAGGACAACCCAAACAGTAATGGAAGGCGGTTGTTGGAGTTGATTAGGGCTGAGGACTGGTTGTGGGGAACGAGTTGCAGTGCTCTGAGGGCAGGTGGACATGAGAATGTGGGGAGAGAAAGTCGGTCATAGACTATTTGTTGTTTAGTGAGGACATGAATGTAGCTAGGGTGGTAGTTGAGGACTCCGGCAAACTGGATGTGGGGTTGGACCATAACATTATTTGGGGAGAAATTATG
This sequence comes from Cladorhizidae sp. MBARI D1340-BT2, assembly GCA_028752905.1. Taxonomy (NCBI): domain Eukaryota; kingdom Metazoa; phylum Porifera; class Demospongiae; order Poecilosclerida; family Cladorhizidae; species Cladorhizidae sp. MBARI D1340-BT2. The sequence goes on from JAQNBH010000013.1 coordinate 10,416,683, forward strand.
TGGGGTAGATGAGAGATCGACATAAATGGAGAGTTGACAATAGGCTAGACTGGGAGGAGTATCAGGAGGCAGATGAGGAAATGTTCATGGGGTAGGAAGAGGAGGTGAGAGAGCTTGAGCAAGAGTTGGTAGGAAACATAGTTGAAGAGGTGTGGGGTAGGTGGAAGAAGAAAGGTCTTACTGCAGCAGAGAAAGTAATTGGAAGGAAGAAGATTACAGACAGGTCAGAGGGATGGCGGTCAGAGGATGTGGAGTGGTTAATTGGTGTCAGGAAGGAGAAATGTAAGAGGCTAAGGGAAGCCAGGAAGAGAGGGGAGAGAGAGGCTACATTAAGACAACTATGGGATGACTATAGAGAAGCAAGAAAGGAAGCGAAAAAGACTATTAGGAAAGAGAAGAAGGAATTGAGGAAGAGAACTATAAAGAAGATTAGAGAGCAGGGTGAGACCAGTTGTAAGCTGTTTTGGAATGAGTAAAGAGGAAGGAGAGAAGGATAAAAGGAGTGAAAGATGATGAGGGAAGGATGGTGGAGAAGAAAGACGAGGTGTTGGAGGTGATGGCAAAACACTGGGAAGAGCTGGGGAGGAAAAAAGAGGATGCCACAGTACAGATATGAGAAGTGGGTGGGCATGAGTTGGGTATGTGTGAAAGAAGTAAGTTGGGAAGAAGTAGTAGAGGTAATGAAGTGTTTGAAGAAAGGAAAGGCTCCAGGCCCTGATGGAATGTTGAATGAGATGCTGATGTATGGAGATAGAAGGTTGGTGGAGGTGATGAATGTGGTGATGAGGATTAAGTGCTGCCCAGAGGAGTTTATTAGTTCATCTCCACAAGGATGGTGATGAGGACGAAGTAGGGGGATTTCATTGTGTTGTAATGTAGTGAAGGTGTTTGCGAGAGTGTTGGCAAGGAGGTTGGGAGTGTTCGCTGAGGATAGGATTTTGACGGAAGCACAAGGAGGGTTTAGGAGACAGAGGAGATGTTCAGACCAGTGGTTGGTGTTTGTGAAGTGAGGAAGAGCGAGAAAAAATGGCTTTCCTGGATATTAGTAAGGCATATGACAGTGTGTGGAGGGAGGGACTGTGGCAGAAGTTGAGGCAGTATGGAGTGAAGATAAACTTGTGAGAGGATGGTATAGTGGGGTGGAGACGACGGTGATATTGAACGGAAGGAGGTCAAGGTGGTTCACCATGGAGAATGGACTTAGGCAGGGATATCCTTTATCTCCACTTCTTTTCAATATTTATTTGATGGGAATGGCAGAGGAATTGGAGAGAGCTGAGCTAGGAGTCAAAGTGGAAGGCTGCTTATGTGGGGTACTTATGTATGCAGATGATGTTGTTCTTCTGGCTGACTCAGGGGTGGAACTGCAAGCTATGTTGGATGTGGTACAGGCGTATGTATTAAGGTGGAAGATGAAATTTAATAGCAAGAAGAGCAAGGTCATGGTATATAGTAGGGAAGAAGTGCATTGGAGGATTAGTGAGGAGATATTGAAAGAGGTCAAAGAATTCAAGTACTTAGGAATATGGTTTGATAAAGGGGTAATGTTCAGTTAGAGTAGATGGCAAAGAAGGCAGAAGAGAGGTAATATGGATGAGTAGAGTGAATGGGCAGGTGGAAGTAGACATAGGAAGAATGGTGTGGGAGCTACTGGCGTACCTAGTATGGATGCAGCCGAAATGTGGTGGACAGGAGGACGGAATGCTTGCAAGAAGTTGGAGTCAGCACAGATGAGAGTGGGTAGGAGACTGTTGGGGGCAAGTAACACAGTAGCAGGAGTGGCAATATGGGGAGATATGGGGTGGAGGAAGCTAGAGGAGAGGAGGGAAGAGATGAAGGTTTTGTTTGGCAAGAGATTAGAGGTGTTGGAACAGAGCAGTTTTGGTAAAAGTTGTTGTAAATAAACTAAGAGAGGATGGAGGAATTGGACGGTGGGAAGAATATGAGATCTTGAGGAGAAAGTACGAGATAAACAATGAGGTTGGGTCAGTGTGCAAGTGGAAGGGGAAAGCGAAGGTGAGAAATGAGAAGGACTGGGAGGAGGAAGTAAACGGAAAGAGTATGCTGAATTTTTATAAATCGACAAAGAATGGTGCAAGGGTGGAGAGGTATGTGAGGTCCATGCATGGTCAGGAAGGTGTGTGGTTGCAGTTTCGACTGAGAACTGCATCAGCTGGGTTGTTAGAGGATAAGAAGAGATGTGGGATAGTTAGGGATGAGAGGTGTATAATGTGTGATAGTGGAGCAGGGGAGGATGTGGAACGTTTCTTGGTGATATGCAGGGAATTTGAGAGGGATCGGCTGGTACTGATGGATGAGGTGTGCAGAATTGTAGGGGAAGGACAGTGATGGATGAATTTAGAAGAGTGAGTAAGGATGGAAAGGTGGCATTGCTTTTGGGGAAAGATGTGGAGGGAGTAAGTGATGCAGTGATGGAGGAGGTGGGCGAGTGTGTTATGTATTGGGTAGGGAAGTGGTGGCAAAGGAGAAAGGAACTGTTGGATGGTGAGCTGAGGATCTTTGGTCGCCTCCATCCCCCCCTCCTTGAGCAGCGGGACACTCGTAACTTAATATTTTGGATAATTTTATTAATTAAGTACTGTTGATTTTTTTATAAATATAGATTGTTATTAGGTTAGTTACTAAATAGTCCCACACAGTGCTGTAATATAATAATATGTGATGGCCTTAACAGGCTCAGCAATAGCAAGATTAAATCATTGGTTGCGTAATGTAGTTGGTATAAAATAACCACAAGCATCATCAATATATACCCCGAGTTGTCTGTGGTCATTGGTAGTAAACAAAAGTCTGGTGGACTGCCCCGAACCCCACTAGCTACTTATTCAGCATGGATAAGTTGGCTAATATCGGGTATCGTCTAGTCTCATGCAGCCAGCTTCTTGGTGGTAGACGAGCTGGTGGACTGCTGGATGTAACACATCATGCTTAACCTACTTATGTATTGTAATAATATGTTTTTTTAAAGAATAATTACCAGGAAAAGCCTTGCGGGAATTACTGCTAATATGTGTTTTTTAAATTAACAAGAGGAAGTGGTGTGGGACACTAGGTGAAAGCCTAGCAAAATATTGTATTACTTAATCCATACACAATAAGTAGCTAAGCTATTTTTTATATAGTGTTGTCATTATAATATTGCACCAGATTTAGGATTTATGGGAGGGTGGTACGTAGGCTTCCATGCTCAGAAAAATAGACTAGTACATTTCAAGTCAGAAATACTGCGGCCTGAGCAATAGCAGCTATCTTCAAGGTGGTGGAACCAGACAGAGAACTGAGGAGATTAAGATAATTATAGTGCCGCATGCGAATACATTTGTCAGTAGGCGTGGTTTTTCTGTCCAGGGCGGGCCAGCCGCGTAAAAGAATCTCAATATGATAAGCACATTTAAACTGTACCTTCTCTTAGTCTTATTTCCCCAGATACTGTGGCTCTTCTCTCACATTGGTGGACCCTCTGTTACATGTGAGAGCTGTTCTTTCGGTATTCTCTTCACTAATCTTTCCAGAACCGGGATTGAGGCTGAACCCAATTCGACCACCTCTACTTGTGAACATGCTTACACCAGGGAAGATGCGGTTTTAGCCAAACTTTGCACTTGCGAGATTACCAGTGGTGAGAACGGGAGAGAAAGTATTAAACTGACAGAGCAAGATCTTGATGACAAACATGGAGGATGGTGAGAACTGGTACTTATACAGATCTAAAGTTTTGTTTTCGGATATTGAGTTGGCTTTCTGCACACTCCATCCCAAAAGTTTTGTGGAGCATATGAAGAAAGATATCTAAGCCATTTTTATAGGTTGTGTTGGCTTACAAAAGAGTCATCTATGATTGCTCTGAGAGGGTCATGTGACATTCCAGATGCAACATGTGACTTTAAAGAGATAGAGAGTATCCTGCACTATGCATTGTAATTGTACTCTAACATCCCTACCCTATACTTATTATTTTTCAATGATGTTCACTGTTGACATTTTTTTAAATTAACCATTTAAAAATTAACAAAAGAAAATTAATGATTGTCTGGTAATATAATAGTGTTGAAGTAGCATTGTTTATCTACCTCCTCCCTTCTCTTCCTCACACAAGGCACATCCCTCACTGTTTCCCAGACCTCACCGGACCTTGCAACATTCAGCGACGTGACAGCTCTCTCACACAGCAGCAGTTTCTGAAGGAGTGAGTTAAGAGTTTTGCATGGGATATGTTGGGGTTAAGAGTTTTGTATGGGGCATGTTGGGGTTAAGAGTTTTGTATGGGGCATGTTGGGGTTAAGAGTTTTGTATGGGGCATGTTGGGGTTAAGAGTTTTGTATGGGATATGTTGGGGTTAAGAGTTTTGTATGGGGCATGTTGGGGTTATGGGTTTTGTATGGGGCATGTTGGGGTTAAGAGTTTTGTATGGGATATGTTGGGGTTAAGAGTTTTGTATGGGGCATGTTGGGGTTAAGAGTTTTGTATGGGGCATGTTGGGGTTAAGAGTTTTGTATGGGGCATGTTGGGGTTAAGAGTTTTGTATGGGGCATGTTGGGGTTAAGAGTTTTGTATGGGACATGTTGGGGTTAAGAGTTTTGTATGGGGCATGTTGGGGTTAAGAGTTTTGTATGGGGCATGTTGGGGTTAAGAGTTTTGTATGGGACATGTTGGGGTTAAGAGTTTTGTATGGGACATGTTGGGGTTAAGAGTTTTGTATGGGACATGTTGGGGTTAAGAGTTGTATGGGACATGTTGGGGTTAAGAGTTTTGTATGGGGCATGTTGGGGTTAAGAGTTTTGTATGGGACATGTTGGGGTTAAGAGTTTTGTATGGGACATGTTGGGGTTAAGAGTTTTGTATGGGACATGTTGGGGTTAAGAGTTTTGTATGGGACATGTTGGGGTTAAGAGTTTTGTATGGGACATGTTGGGGTTAAGAGTTTTGTATAGGACATGTTGGGGTTAAGAGTTTTGTATGGGACATGTTGGGGTTAAGAAAAGATCCACTCTGTTACTTCTATCAACTTCGAGCAAACACCTCCTCTTGCATGTCCAGTCTTGCTGCAACCTCTCCTAGGATGACATCCCGGGATACTTGAGACTCTCCCTCATGCATGTCCAGTCTTGCTGCAACCTCTCCTAGGATGACATCCCGGGATACTTGAGACTCTCCCTCATGCATGTCTAGTCTTGCTGCAACCTCTCCTAGGATGACATCCCGGGATACTTGAGACTCTCCCTCATGCATGTCCAGTCTTGCTGCAACCACTCCTAGGATGACATCCCGGGATACTTGAGACTCTTCCTCATGCATATCCAGTCTTGCTGCAATAGGATGACATCCCGGGATACTTGAGACTCTCCCTCATGCATGTCCAGTCTTGCTGCAACCTCTCCTAGGATGACATCCCGGGATACTTGAGACTCTCCCTCATGCATGTCAGTCTTGCTGCAACCTCTCCTAGGATGACATCCCGGGATACTTGAGACTCTCCCTCATGCATGTCCAGTCTTGCTACAACCTCTCCTAGGATGACATCCCGGGATACTTGAGACTCTCCCTCATGCATGTCCAGTCTTGCTGCAACCTCTCCTAGGATGACATCCCGGGATACTTGAGACTCTCCCTCATGCATGTCCAGTCTTGCTGCAACCTCTCCTGGGATGACATCCCGGGATACTTGAGACTCTCCCTCATGCATGTCCAGTCTTGCTGCAACCTCTCCTAGGATGACATCCCGGGATACTTGAGACTCTCCCTCATGCATGTCCAGTCTTGCTGCAACCTCTCCTAGGATGACATCCCGGGATACTTGAGACTCTCCCTCATGCATGTCTAGTCTTGCAACCTTTTCTGGGATGACGTCCCGGACTCTCCCTGGGTATCATTGGTGGTGTAAGAAGTGATGGGATGGGAGGACTCAAAATGAGATGGGGTGCTCGTTGTACCTCACCTAGCCCTAGCCCTAGCCCTAGCCCACATGCACAGCAAGAAATCTAATTTAACACATGGCTGCCAGGATTTTCAAGTTTTGTAGTAATGAATTATGATAGCTTTGGAAAGTTTTAGTTGTGAATTGGTGGCTAACTGCTATATTGGGCTATTTGAATATAATTATAGTACTTGAAATTTAGCTCGTAATGCACCAGAATTGAACTCAGAGACATGTAAGATATAAATTATCCCATGCACCTGGATCCACCTAGGCTATGTAGGGAAGGGCATATATATATGCATGCCCACTCATTAACTTTAGTCAGTCTCCATCCCATTCAAACATCTTCCTCTTACTCCCCTGCTAGTGAGGGTGACTGACTCGGAAAGCTTTGGAGGATGGGTGTGTGCAGGGTGGGTTGGGAGAGCCGTGTGTAAGCCAACTTTCCTCCATTGCTGATTCTATTAACAGTTAGTATTATTGACAATGTCCTTCTTGTTCAATATCTACTTTATGATGTCACTCGTGTGGTTCTCACCTTTTATGCAGCTCTTGCCCATGGCCACCTCCTATTTGAGCCAAGGCTAGGATATTGTAGGGCCAGGGCTAGGATATTGTAGGGCCAAGGCTAGGATATTGTAGGGCCAGGGCTAGGATATTGTAGGGCCAAGGCTAGGATATTGTAGGGCCAAGGCTAGGATATTGTAGGGCCAGGGCTAGGATATTGTAGGGTCAGGGCTAGGATATTGTAGGGCCAGGGCTAGGATATTGTAGGGCCATGGCTAGGATATTGTAGGGCCAGGGCTAGGATATTGTAGGGCCAGGGCTAGGATATTGTAGGGCCAGGGCTAGGATATTGTAGGATATTGTAGGGCCAGGGTTCTGTCTGCAGTAAGTTTAGGACTATGGCTAGAGAGATTCTGAGATACTAAGTATTCTGGGACCCTACATATAGTGCGTCACCCTCACTAGGAATATCTCAGGATATCTGGGATGTCCTAGAAACAGTCGTGACCTCAGTCGTGAAAGTGGACATATTTAGTTTGGAATGATCCTAGACAAAGGTCCTGGTAGTGCTGGTCTTTATGAACACACGCTCATTTTCATATCCCCTCTCCCCTCCTCCTCCCCTAATACCCCCCCCCCCTTGATCACACAATGCAGTTTTGCCTCCGAGCCTGTTATTCTGACTGGTATGTCAGACCAACAAGTAAGTAGAGGCAAGAGCAATACTTACTTATTTATTGTTTATTTATTGTTTATTTTGTTTGTTTTGTTTGTTTGTTTGTTTGTTTGTTTATTTATTTATCTATTATTTATTTTTATCTATCACCATCATCATCACCACCACCACCAATACTGCTACTACTATATTTATTGCAAACAGACAGATAACTTGTCGGAAAATACAACACCTTCATGTAGACAAACAACAGTTGGCGACCCTTTACCATTATAAACATGTTACATTGGTTACATCTTTTTAAATGGTAAAGGGTTGTCTGAGTGATTGCACGTCTTCATGGGTATATTCATGTTCAGTTTGGGCTGTGATCAATCAACCCAATTGGGTTTTTTTTTTTTAATGATGTGCTTGTGTGATATGTCCCGGAGTCATTGGGTGATGTGGTGCTGACACTTGTTTCCAGCTCTTCAGGAAGCACTCGTCCAAGTACAGATTGCTGAAGGAGTATGGCCATGAGCTCATCACTGTAGCCACAGCTAACACTCATTCGTATCGTAAAGGTCAGTTTGTTTGCTTCGAGGACTTTTCTCCTGGGATGACCTGGGATGACCTGGGATGACCTTAGCCTGATCCCTAGATTGTCCCTAGAACATTCTTAGCCCTAGAATACACATAGCCCTATCCCCGGATACTATTAGTGTCACTAACCTTAGCTTTAGCCCTAGGCTGGGCCCTACCCCAAGTATACCCATACCCCCTAGACTACCTCTAGCCCTAGAATACCCCTAGCCCTAGAATATCCCTAGCCCTAGAATACCCCTAGCCTTAGACTACCTCTAGCCCTAGAATACTCCTAGCCCTAGAATATCCCTAGCCTTAGACTACCCCAAGCCCTAGAATATCCCTAGCCCTAGAATATCCCTAGCCCTAAAATACCCCTAGCCTTAGACTACCCCAAGCCCTAGAATATCCCAAGCCCTAGAATATCCCTAGCCCTAGAATATCCCTAGCCCTAAAATACCCCTAGCCTTAGACTACCCCTAGCCCTAGAATATCCCTAGCCCTAGAATATCCCTAGCCTTAGACTACCCCTAGCCCTAGAATACTCCTAGCCCTAGAATATCCCTAGCCCTAAAATACCCCTAGCTAGACTACCCCTAGCCCTAGAATACTCCTAGCCCTAGAATATCCCTAGCCCCCTAGCCTTAGATTACCCCTAGCCCTAGAATACTCCTAGCCCTAGAATATCCCTAGCCCTAAAATACCCCTAGCCTTAGACTACCCCTAGCCCTAGAATACTCCTAGCCCTAGAATATCCCTAGCCCTTACCCCTAGTCCTAGAATATCCCTAGCTCTAGAACACTCCTACCCTAGAATGCTAGCCCTAGAATATCCCCAAGGCTGAAACATGTGGATTAGGATTATGGTTAACTAACCCCCCCCCCCCCCCCCCCCCCCCCCGGAGCCAGAGACAGTCCTGTGCCTGGTATCCCAATTGCTAGGATATTCTAGGAAAATTTTGTGACTGTATTGGATATTCTCCTCAGTGTAGAACCTGTTTCCCCCCCTCTATTCCTTCACCACTTACTTGCCATCATTTGCCTACTCGCATAGCAACCTCTCCTCGCTATCCTACTCCTCCTTACCCCTCCCTCCCCATCAGAGTTTCATTTAGAAAATTGTCCAAGGGGTGGGGGGGCAACTGGAGGAATCTGGATATTAAGGGGGGGCATGATTCAAGCACTTATCAACATCAATAAGAATTTTAATAATACAATTTCCAAGGGGGGGGCAAAAAGGTTCCAGCCCCCCCCTAAATTAAACCCTGCCCATCATTTTCTCTTCTTTCCTCCATCCACCTCTCCTCCTCAAAACTCCTTGCCCTTTTTTACTCTCTGTGCTCCACCCACTGTGTGTGTGGATGTGTCCAGCTCGGATGACTCTCTGTGACTATGTGCAGCAAGCCATGAAGCCACAGGACTACCTCAGCTTGGGCAATGGTACGTCCAAGCTTCACCAGTTGTTAGGCAGGCACTTATGGCACTGGTAGTAGTCGGCAAGAAAATGGCCACTTAATACTGAGCAGCTGCTTAAACAAACAATGAGCAGATGTAATCAATTTGTATAGGCACAGATGGCAGGGTGCATGTAGTGCAAGAGAAGGGATGGCAAACTGTTGAACTGTAGAACAGAGCGGAGAATGTTGTATGTGACCATCTTATGTACAAATTTGTCTGGTTGCCAAGAATATAAAGGAAACACTGACTTTCGAGAGATACAACCACGATCGATGCTTAACCATAACCAACAGTACACCCCCACATACACACACACACGAGAATACCCCACTAAGAATTTTTGAGGCTCCAACATGAGCAGCTTAGGGCAGAGAAAACAGTGATGGAGTGTAGGTAACATGCTTAACAACAAGCTTTTACATGTAGTTAATGTGCTTAACAACAAGCTTTTACATGTAGTTAATGTGCTTAACAACAAGCTTTTACATGTAGTTAATGTGCTTAACAACAAGCTTTTACATGTAGTTAATGTGCTTAACAACAAGCTTTTACATGTAGTTACTGTGCTTAACAACAAGCTTTTACATGTAGTTACTGTGCTTAACAACAAGCTTTTACATGTAGTTACTGTGCTTAACAACAAGCTTTTACATGTAGTTAATGTGCTTAACAACAAGCTTTTATGTATTTTACACTGTGACATTTTAAACCCTGTGTAGAGGGATTTAAAACATATAACTATGTACATAGTAGATTCAATCGGCCTTTTATGTTAGCTGAAAATAAATGTGAAGAGAGGATATTATTTCAAGGTGGTTAAATAAATATTCACACATGGGAGACTAACAGATGAATTCACAGGGAAATAAATCCCAGATTGTGTAGAGTAGAATGGAAGCCACACCTTCTTGCTGCACTTCGTCATACTTATTTGTGGGTTGGACTCTAACTGTGAAAACTCGTGATGTTGACCCTCCACCTGTTGACCCTCCACCCCACCCCCAAATCTCACGCTATACAGTGTGTCTCAGTGATGTCGTGGACAATCCCGTGGTCATCTACAGATGTCCAAAGTTCAGATTTGTACCCACATAGTCTGGGCAACAACTTTGAATTTTGGACATCTCTAGGAGCCCCCCGGGATTGTCTGTAGCACGGCTGGACCACTGCAGGGTTACCTGGACCTTTTCCCACATCAAATACTTTCTGTGGGCCGCACAGTATAATACACGAGTATAGCATCTCTAGCCACCTTTCTAGTGAATTGATGCAGTATAACATCTCTGCTCACCTTTTCTAGTAAATTGATGCAGTGTAATATCTCTGCTCACCTTTCTAGTGAATTGATGCAGTGTAACATCTCTGCTCACCTTTTCTAGTAAATTGATGCAGTGTAACATCTCTGCTCACCTTTTCTAGTAAATTGATGCAGTGTAACATCTCTGCTCACCTTTCTAGTGAATTGATGCAGTGTAACATCTCTGCTCACCTTTTATAGTAAATTGATGCAGTGTAATATCTCTGCTCACCTTTTCTAGTAAATTGATGCAGTGTAATATCTCTGCTCACCTTTCTAGTAAATTGATGCAGTGTAACATCTCTGCTCACCTTTTCTAGTGAATTGATGCAGTGTAACATCTCTGCTCACCTTTCTAGTGAATTGATGCAGTGTAACATCTCTGCTCACCTTTTCTAGTAAATTGATGCAGTGTAACATCTCTGCTCACCTTTTCTAGTGAATTGATGCAGTGTAACATCTCTGCTCACCTTTCTAGTAAATTGATGCAGTGTAATATCCCTGCTCACCTTTCTAGTAAATTGATGCAGTGTAATATCCCTGCTCACCTTTTCTAGTAAATTGATGCAGTGTAACATCTCTGCTCACCTTTTCTAGTGAATTGATGCAGTGTAACATCTCTGCTCACCTTTTCTAGTAAATTGATGCAGTGTAACATCCCTGCTCACCTTTCTAGTAAATTGATGCAGTGTAATATCCCTGCTCACCTTTCTAGTAAATTGATGCAGTATAACATCCCTGTTCACCTTTTCTAGTAAACTGATGCAGTGTAACATCTCTGCTCACCTTTTCTAGTAAACTGATGCAGTGTAATATCTCTGCTCACCTTTTCTAGTAAACTGATGCAGTGTAACATCTCTGCTCACCTTTCTAGTAAATTGATGCAGTGTAACATCCCTGCTCACCTTTCTAGTAAATTGATGCAGTAATATCCCTGCTCACCTTTCTAGTAAATTGATGCAGTATAACATCCCTGTTCACCTTTTCTAGTAAACTGATGCAGTGTAACATCTCTGCTCACCTTTTCTAGTAAACTGATGCAGTGTAATATCTCTGCTCACCTTTTCTAGTAAACTGATGCAGTGTAACATCTCTGCTCACCTTTTCTAGTAAATTGATGCAGTGTAACATCTCTGCTCACCTTTTCTAGTAAATTGATGCAGTGTAACATCTCTGCTCACCTTTTGTAGTAAATTGATGCAGTGTAACATCCCTGCTCACCTTTCTAGTAAATTGATGCAGTGTAAACATCTCTGCTCACCTTTCTAGTAAATTGATGCAGTGTAAACATCTCTGCTCACCTTTCTAGTAAATTGATGCAGTGTAAACATCTCTGCTCACCTTTCTAGTGAATTGATGCAGTATAACATCTCTGCTCACCTTTCTAGTGAATTGATGCAGTATAACATCTCTGCTCACCTTTTCTAGTAAATTGATGCAGTGTAATATCTCTGCTCACCTTTTCTAGTAAATTGATGCAGTGTAACATCTCTGCTCACCTTTTGTAGTAAATTGATGCAGTGTAACATCCCTGCTCACCTTTCTAGTAAATTGATGCAGTGTAAACATCTCTGCTCACCTTTCTAGTAAATTGATGCAGTGTAAACATCTCTGCTCACCTTTCTAGTGAATTGATGCAGTATAACATCTCTGCTCACCTTTCTAGTGAATTGATGCAGTATAACATCCCTGTTCACCTTTTCTAGTAAACTGATGCAGTGTAACATCTCTGCTCACCTTTTCTAGTAAACTGATGCATAGTATAGTTTATTCTTCCAAATCTACTTTAATTCACTGATTGGTGTGTCTGTGTTTTCGTTTTCCGTAGAGACGCTCTATCATTTCGGGGACAATGATCGTCAGAGATGGGATGGCCTCTTCTCTCTCTACGTTCTCCCTCCTCTCCGCCTGCCTGGTAAAGATCCGGTGCTGAGCTTTGGCCTGGCAGGTACATAGGTCGAGGTCTATATGCATTTATTGCATGTACACTGTATGTATGTAATTGTGTTGTTTGAAGATGAGTTTGTAGGGATGGACTTTGGGAAAGACTTACTCATGTTTTAATGAATCTTTTTTTAATCCCTAGTATAATTGCACAGATGATAGCATGAGCATTGCCCTGCTGCCCTAGCCCTGAACCGAACTCTAACCCTAGTCCTGGCCCTGATCCCAGTTAACTGCCCTGGCCCTAACCCTAGTCCTGGCCCTGATCCCAGTAACTGCCCTGGCCCTAACCCTAGTAACTGCCCTGGCCCTGATCCCAGTACTGGCCCTAACCCTAGTCCTGGCCCTGATCCCAGTAACTGCCCTGGCCCTAACCCTAGTAACTGCCCTGGCCCTATCCCTAGTAACTGCCCTGGCCCTAACCCTAGTAACTGCCCTGACCCTAACCCTAGTCACTTTCCTGGCCCTAACCCTAGTAACTGCCCTGGCCCTAACCCTAGTAACTTCCCTGGCCCTTCCCTGGCCCTAACCCTAGTACTGCCCTGGCCCTAACCCTAGTAACTGCCCTGGCCCTAACCCTAGTAACTGCCCTGGCCCTAACCCTAGTAACTGCCCTGGCCCTAACTACCCTGACCCTAACCCTAGTAACTGCCCTGGCCCTAACCCTAGTAACTGCCCTGGCCCTAACCCTAGTAACTGCCCTGGCCCTAACCCTAGTAACTGCCCTGGCCCTAACCCTAGTAACTGCCCTGGCCCTAACCCTAGTAACTGCCCTGGCCCTAACCCTAGTAACTGCCCTGGCCCTAACCCTATTAACTGCCCTGGCCCTAACCCTAGTAACTGCCCTGGCCCTAACCCTAGTAACTGCCCTGGCCCTAACCCTAGTAACTGCCCTGGCCCTAACCCTAGTAACTGCCCTGGCCCTAACCCTAGTAACTGCCCTGGCCCTAACCCTAGTAACTGCCCTGGCCCTAACCCTAGTAACTGCCCTGGCCCTAACCCTAGTAACTGCCCTGGCCCTAACCCTAGTAACTGCCCTGGCCCTAACCCTAGTAACTGCCCTGGCCCTAACCCTAGTAACTGCCCTGGCCCTAACCCTAGTAACTGCCCTGGCCCTAACCCTAGTAACTGCCCTGGTCCTAACCCTAGTAACTGCCCTGACCCTAACCATAGCCACTTCCCTGGCCCTAAACATTTTCCTAGCCCTAACCCTAGCCACTGCCTTGGAACTAACCCTATAGCTGATGCCATTACTGATCTGCACGGTATTGTTGATGCCATACAATGCTACAAGAAGTGAAGACCAGTTGATTTACTGACCAGCTTCCTCTTCTAAGCAGCAATAGTTAGAGGTCAACATGGACGATGATGTGATGGCCAATCCAATAGCTCACAGCAGAGGCTTAGAAGTAAACTACGTGTAAGGCATGTCAGGGGCGAAAGTTTTTTTTTATTTGGGGGGGGGTGGGGGGTGGGTGACTAAGGTTATGAGTAGGCTAGCATATACATGTAGCCTGGCTCCACCTTGCCTAGAGAAATCGCTCCCTAGGATTTTTTAAATTTTTTTAATGGATTCCAGATCAATTCTGGTCCACTCTGAGCTAAATTCACTAGCGTAATAAATTTACTAATGACCAATATAGAAGTTAGCCAATTCTACAACTACTAATGACCAATATAGAAGTTAGCCAATTCTACAACTACTAATGACCAATATAGAAGTTAGCCAATTCTACAACTACTAATGACCAATATAGAAGTTAGCCAATTCTACAACTACTAATGACCAATATAGAAATTAGCCAATTCTACAACTACTAATGACCAATATAGAAGTTAGCCAATTCTACAACTACTAATGACCAATATAGAAGTTAGCCAATTCTACAACTACTAATGACCAATATAGAAGTTAGCCAATTCTACAACTACTAATGACCAATATAGAAGTTAGCCAATTCTACAACTACTAATGACCAATATAGAAGTTAGCCAATTCTACAACTACTAATGACCAATATAGAAGTTAGCCAATTCTACAACTACTAATGACCAATATAGAAGTTAGCCAATTCTACAACTACTAATGACCAATATAGAAGTTAGCCAATTCTACAACTACTAATGACCAATATAGAAGTTAGCCAATTCTACAACTACTAATGACCAATATAGAAGTTAATCAATTCTACAACTACTAATGACCAATATAGAAGTTAGCCAATTCTACAACTACTAATGACCAATATAGAAGTTAGCCAATTCTACAACTACTAATGACCAATATAGAAGTTAGCCAATTCTACAACTACTAATGACCAATATAGAAGTTAGCCAATTCTACAACTACTAATGACCAATATAGAAGTTAGCCAATTCTACAACTACTAATGACCAATATAGAAGTTAGCCAATTCTACAACTACTAATGACCAATATAGAAGTTAGCCAATTCTACAACTACTAATGACCAATATAGAAGTTAGCCAATTCTACAACTACTAATGACCAATATAGAAGTTAGCCAATTCTACAACTACTAATGACCAATATAGAAGTTAGCCAATTCTACAACTACTAATGACCAATATAGAAGTTAGCCAATTCTACAACTACTAATGACCAATATAGAAGTTAGCCAATTCTACAACTACTAATGACCAATATAGAAGTTAGCCAATTCTACAACTACTAATGACCAATATAGAAGTTAGCCAATTCTACAACTACTAATGACCAATATAGAAGTTAGCCAATTCTACAACTACTAATGACCAATATAGAAGTTAGCCAATTCTACAACCACTAATGACCAATATAGAAGTTAGCCAATTCTACAACTACTAATGACCAATATAGAAGTTAGCCAATTCTACAACTACTAATGACCAATATAGAAGTTAGCCAATTCTACAACTACTAATGACCAATATAGAAGTTAATCAATTCTACAACTACTAATGACCAATATAGAAGTTAGCCAATTCTACAACTACTAATGACCAATATAGAAGTTAGCCAATTCTACAACTACTAATGACCAATATAGAAGTTAGCCAATTCTACAACTACTAATGACCAATATAGAAGTTAGCCAATTCTACAACTACTAATGACCAATATAGAAGTTAGCCAATTCTACAACTACTAATGACCAATATAGAAGTTAGCCAATTCTACAACTACTAATGACCAATATAGAAGTTAGCCAATTCTACAACTACTAATGACCAATATAGAAGTTAGCCAATTCTACAACTACTAATGACCAATATAGAAGTTAGCCAATTCTACAACTACTAATGACCAATATAGAAGTTAGCCAATTCTACAACTACTAATGACCAATATAGAAGTTAGCCAATTCTACAACCCCTAATGACCAATATAGAAGTTAGCCAATTCTACAACTACTAATGACCAATATAGAAGTTAGCCAATTCTACAACTACTAATGACCAATATAGAAGTTAGCCAATTCTACAACTACTAATGACCAATATAGAAGTTAGCCAATTCTACAACTACTAATGACCAATATAGAAGTTAGCCAATTCTACAACTACTAATGACCAATATAGAAGTTAGCCAATTCTACAACTACTAATGACCAATATAGAAGTTAGCCAATTCTACAACCACTAATGACCAATATAGAAGTTAGCCAATTCTACAACTACTAATGACCAATATAGAAGTTAGCCAATTCTACAACCCCTAATGACCAATATAGAAGTTAGCCAATTCTACAACTACTAATGACCAATATAGAAGTTAGCCAATTCTACAACTACTAATGACCAATATAGAAGTTAGCCAATTCTACAACTACTAATGACCAATATAGAAGTTAGCCAATTCTACAACTACTAATGACCAATATAGAAGTTAGCCAATTCTACAACCACTAATGACCAATATAGAAGTTAGCCAATTCTACAACTACTAATGACCAATATAGAAGTTAGCCAATTCTACAACCCCTAATGACCAATATAGAAGTTAGCCAATTCTACAACTACTAATGACCAATATAGAAGTTAGCCAATTCTACAACTACTAATGACCAATATAGAAGTTAGCCAATTCTACAACTACTAATGACCAATATAGAAGTTAGCCAAATCTACAACCACTAATGACCAATATAGAAGTTAGCCAATTCTACAACTACTAATGACCAATATAGAAGTTAGCCAATTCTACAACTACTAATGACCAATATAGAAGTTAGCCAATTCTACAACTACTAATGACCAATATAGAAGTTAGCCAATTCTACAACTACTAATGACCAATATAGAAGTTAGCCAATTCTACAACTACTAATGACCAATATAGAAGTTAGCCAATTCTACAACTACTAATGACCAATATAGAAGTTAGCCAATTCTACAACTACTAATGACCAATATAGAAGTTAGCCAATTCTACAACTACTAATGACCAATATAGAAGTTAGCCAATTCTACAACTACTAATGACCAATATAGAAGTTAGCCAATTCTACAACTACTAATGACCAATATAGAAGTTAGCCAATTCTACAACTACTAATGACCAATATAGAAGTTAGCCAATTCTACAACTACTAATGACCAATATAGAAGTTAGCCAATTCTACAACTACTAATGACCAATATAGAAGTTAGCCAATTCTACAACTACTAATGACCAATATAGAAGTTAGCCAATTCTACAACTACTAATGACCAATATAGAAGTTAGCCAATTCTACAACTACTAATGACCAATATAGAAGTTAGCCAATTCTACAACTACTAATGACCAATATAGAAGTTAGCCAATTCTACAACTACTAATGACCAATATAGAAGTTAGCCAATTCTACAACTACTAATGACCAATATAGAAGTTAGCCAATTCTACAACTACTAATGACCAATATAGAAGTTAGCCAATTCTATAACTACTAATGACCAATATAGAAGTTAGCCAATTCTACAACTACTAATGACCAATATAGAAGTTAGCCAATTCTACAACTACTAATGACCAATATAGAAGTTAGCCAATTCTACAACTACTAATGACCAATATAGAAGTTAGCCAATTCTACAACTACTAATGACCAATATAGAAGTTAGCCAATTCTACAACTACTAATGACCAATATAGAAGTTAGCCAATTCTACAACTACTAATGACCAATATAGAAATTAGCCAATTCTACAACTACTAATGACCAATATAGAAGTTAGCCAATTCTACAACTACTAATGACCAATATAGAAGTTAGCCAATTCTACAACTACTAATGACCAATATAGAAGTTAGCCAATTCTACAACTACTAATGACCAATATAGAAGTTAGCCAATTCTACAACTACTAATGACCAACATAGAAGTTAGCCAATTCTACAACTACTAATGACCAATATAGAAGTTAGCCAATTCTACAACTACTAATTAATGACCAATATAGAAGTTAGCCAATTCTACAACTACTAATGACCAATATAGAAGTTAGCCAATTCTACAACTACTAATGACCAATATAAAAGTTAGCCAATTCTACAATTACTAATGACCAATATAGAAGTTAGCCAATTCTACAACTACTAATGACCAATATAGAAGTTAGCAACTAAGCAAGCAAGAATTCATACTGTGATTCACACTAAGATTAGTGCAAAATGCTGGCAGCAATATTTGTGATGCTAACGAAACAGGTTTATTACTATGCATGCGAGGTACAACAAGCACCCCCCATCTAATTTTGTTTGGGCGCGTAGTCTGCTAGCCCCCCCCCCCCCCCCCCCCCCCTCCCCCCCACACACTTCTTACACTAACATGGTGTAAAATAATGACGTCCATTACAGAATGACCCAGAGATGTTTTAAACAATCCTTGGATCCACTGTGGCCTTTCTAAGTTCAAAGTTCTTCCCCACCTGATACTGGCTGGTGTTAGGGGGGGCTAGGTGGGCGACAACTTTGGACTTCAGATATCCATATAAATATATGTATTCCAGGATCGTCCCTGGCATCTCTGGACACTGCCACAATGCCACTGCTGGGTCATGTGACTGATGATGTGACTTGCTGCAGGTCCAGGGACCGGTGTGGCTGGGTCATGTGACTGATCATGTGACTTGCTGCAGGGACTGGTGTGGCTGGGTCACGTGACTGATCATGTGACATGCTGCAGGTCCAGGGACCGGTGTGGCTGGGTCATGTGACTGATCATGTGACTTGCTGCAGGGACTGGTGTGGCTGGGTCATGTGACTGATCATGTGACCTGCTGCAGGTCCAGGGACCGGTGTGGCTGGGTCATGTGACTGATCATGTGACTTGCTGCAGGTCCAGGGACCGGTGTGCCCTTTCACGTTCATGGACCAACTTACGCCGAGACCATATATGGAAGGAAGGCAAGCCGGCTTTGTTGTTGTTGATTTCTTGTTGTCACCCCAACCTCAATTAGAATGTCCTTGATTAGAACGTCCTCAATTAGAACGTCCTCGATTAGAACGCCCTCGATTAGAATGACCTCGATTAGAACGACCTCGATTAGAACGTCCTCGATTAGAACGTCCTCGATTAGAACGTCCTCCATTAGAACGACCTCGATTAGAACGTCCTCCATTAGAACATGTGTGTGTTCTATCCATTTCAAGAGTTACGTAGCTGTGCGTACTCTTCAAGGGCGTGTGCTAATCGAGGGCACACCCTATTATTTGTTATCAGGCCCAGCGCACAAGAGTTGCACAAGGTCATCAGATCTCAAACAGGTGACAAATGTTGATATGGCGATGATCATGCTCTAGCCATCATCTATTCTAATTGGAAAATGAAATTTTATGGAAATTTATTTTCCACCCGCGCGCTTGACCGAGTACTTAAGTTTTAGCGCCTAATGAAAACACACATTGTATAGAGTAGGGCTTCCTCTAGCTAATTTCAGTGTCTAGCACTTGGCAATCTGGAGAAAAATGTGTTAAAATCAGGCACTCAAGTTTTGAGGTACCCTCCCCCACACACTTTAGCTCCAGTAACTTATCCATGAAAAATGTTTTAGTATCAAAAGAGAGCACACACAAAGAGAGCTATATATCAAGCCCATACCAACGTGAAGCGTGCAGAATCTATGGAGCTAACTACCCCAGACAGTGTTTTTAGCACCCACTAGTTTATGGTATCGATTCTCTTTTAAGTCGATCACCTAGAAAGACATTCTTCTGTTACACTCTATGTCTACTGAGAGTTCCTTGAGGATATAGACTGTTCCCCCAACAGCTCTGCCGACAGTGTCTTTTTGTTCCTCTTGCTCCGTGTCCAAGCAAGGGGTGTGGCTAGGCCTACCAAAAGGAAAGGGGGGAAATTGTCTTTTAACCGCTAACCATCGCAAGCGCCACATGGCACTCGGGGGGGGGGGGGGGGGGGGGGGGTTTGTCTATCAAAAAAACTACACCTGAATTTATTCCTGATGAAGGTTAGAGCACCTAGTCAAAATGTCGAGAGAATGCAATTTCAAGTTGGGTATTGAGAAGGTTATTGTGAGGTTATAAATATGTTTGTTAATCCTAGATATTATTATTACGTTGTTGTTTTGTTACATATATATAGTTTTAAATAAAAAGGTTTTTTAAAATAATAATGATGATGATGATGATGATGATGATGATGATGATGATGATGATAAATATTAATAGTAATGTTAATAATAACAATAACAACACCAACAATAATAATAATAGTAGTAGTAATAATAACAATAGTAATAATAATAATAATAATAATAAAATAATAATAATATAATAATAATAATAATAATAATAATAATAATAATAATAATAATAATAATAATAATAATAATAATAATAAGATATATAATATAAATACAAATATATAACATTATATATATATATATATATTTTAGTTTAATAAGTACTATATATTATTATTATTATATTATTATAATATTATTATTATTATAAGTTAATAGCCTAGGCACAAGTGCCTAGGATAGCAGCCGTATTTCCCCGCTGTACCTCCACAGCTATTCTCTGTTGAAGGAAGTGAGAAGACCTGGGATCCCCAGACTGTGAATGGATCCTTTTCCCAAGACTACATAAAAAGGACATGGCTTCCGAGCCAAAGACCCCTGATGTCTCAATAGCAAGAGGGATGAAAATATGGGTTCGTTCCAGATGCCTGTATTTCATCCTTTTGTGATGCTCTGCCTCATTGGCAACATTCCCTGCTCCAGCAGCTGCCAGAGACACATGCGACGGGGCAAAAGTATCAGGGCAAGTCACATCCCAAACCATTGCCCGGCCACACCTCCATGGAGTCAGTGTTACCCCATCAGGTCTTCTACCATCTGATCGCGAGATGCCACTGGGTTCTAGACGAGAAGGGATTTTTGCAGAATCCAGCGCCCTCTTAACAACTGCATTAAGAGAGGCATGACGGGAAAAGCGCCCTTGACTCTTACGGCAGCTGAGGCCATGGGTGCCTAGGTGGTCCACCTGAGTACCACAGTGATTGCATACGTGTGGTTGACACAGGGCCACACCCAAACGTAAACCAGAGGCTATTCTTATCTCATTGTCCTCCATCCTCAAACCCAAAGAAGATATTGGAAGAGCATGTAGCCATGCACCCGATTCCTTCTGGGAAGCAGCGAGTAGACGAGCTCTACTAGGATTAGACTGGGCTTCTTCTAGAAGCTGATCAAGTGCAGCCTTTGCAACTGGTGCATCCCAAACCTTCTGTTTGAAAGAGTCTGGCTCAGAAGGGGGTGCAACAGTGTGGCTTTGGCTCCACTGATCAACAGCATTGTCAAAAGCAGGGCGTGGTACATCTAAAAGCCTTGTTGGGAGGAGCTGGTGAACTAGTTCAAGGCTGGCAGAAGCAGATGCTAAAAAAGCTGATGATGACAGTTCCACAGCGCTTCTGATCCCAAGACCGCCCAATGACACTGGAAGGGAAGCCTGTAACCAAGCGGAGTCACTGATGTCAATGTTAATGATCTCACTAAGAATTGATCTCTGGAGGTCATCAAAAGGGTGGAGATAAGAGGAGAGGAAACATGGGGAAGTGCGTAGCACATACAATAGCTTTGGGATGGAAAAAGCATGGCGAAGAAGACAAAGAGCATCATGTGAGTGAAGGTGTCCTAATCTCTCTCCAAGGATCTTCAAAACTCTGATCTTATCCTTGATCACAAGATCAACACCCTCAGAGCTTCCAATGGGTGATCCAAGTAAGGTGGAGATCTTGGGATCAGTTACAGACAGGCCCGGAATCTCTGAGAGAAAGGCATCAATGATCCCCGTATTATTGGATATAACCTCAGATTTGGTACGATTTAGACATAAACCCAGCTCTTCAGCTAGAACCTCGATTGTCCTGAAGTCATCTATGACATCCCTAAGAGAACCACCAAGCACAACGTCATCGAGGTAGAAAACATGAAACTCAGATTTTATCTCGTGTACTATTGAGTGGATCGTAAGGCAGAATAATAAAGGACCCAAGGGGTCACCCTGTTGCACCCCCTCACATGAATCAATCACCGAGCCACCAAAGAAAAGTGAAGAGGGAGAACCATATGCTGACAAAACCAAGGGTAACAACTGTGGCAAAAACTCCGTGACGGCAGAAAATAATTTATCACGGCGAAGGCAGTTAAAGGCATTCTGAAAATCTAATTTAAGAAGGAGACTATCAGATGGCAAGTTCTGTAAATATGTTCTAGCTGCATGGGCAGCTGCTTCTGCACCATTTGGAATGCCAAAGCCCAACTGGTGAGGGGCAAGCAAAGAACTAACTGACTGCTTGACGTGAAAAACTGCACATTTAGCTACTAATCTGCGGAGTGTGCATCCAATAGCAATGGGCCTTAACCCACCATCCTTCTTTGACAGTGCAATCAAAGTGGCTCCAAAAAGAAAAGGGCGGATAGATTCTGGTGTCTTCCCTTGACTAACAAGATTGATGAAGGATGTTAAAGATTCAAGCAAGAGTGCACCTCCTCTACCAGCACTTGGCCCAATCATATCCTTTAAATGCTGTGGTCGCAGACCATCTGGGCCACCAGATGAAGAACTTGGAAATGATTTAATGGACCTTGAAACTTCATCAACTGAAAAGTCCATAAGTAAATCAGAAGGCATGGATGGAACAAAGAAATCAGGGTGTGAAGGTGGATGTTTTCCCTTAAGTATTTCCAGAGTATCAATAGTGAAATTACATAGTGTATCATCAGAACTAGCTATACGAACTGCACCTCTGCAATCACCTTCTTCCAATCTCGAGGCTACTCTATTGGCAAGATTATCAATGTAGGATTTAGTGGACCTGTTCCGGAAACTTGGTAAAGCATCAACAACCACTATACTGCTTTCTGCATTAATCTGTCCGTTAACTTTGATAGCTAAGCTCCCATGGCGATCATTTTTGTTTGGAACATGGAAACAGCGGGAAGGGAAATGAAGCAGTCTAGACCAGGCTGAAATATCATTAAAGTCCACACTTACATTTTGCAAAATGGCGGCCAACTTCCAGGCTGCACACTCACGTGACGCTCGAGGGAGCCTTTTAAGAATCCTGATGGACACACTTGGCGGTGTAAACAAATCCACTGAATCCTGAGTAGCTTGGGGCTGAGGAATAGCAGCAACTGATGGTGGCGTTGTACGGGAGCCAAGGCAGCGATTGTCAATAGGGCCATGCACGCGGAAGACCCCTGCTCTTGTGACTGGCATCGATCTGTTACATACTGTGCATCGATCTCTGATGGGAAACCCGCTCCCTTTTTGGACACCTTCATCCTGCCTCCCAGATTCTTCATCAGTACTACAAGCGACACCCACGGAAACTCCAGTTCCACTGACACAAACATCGTTCGCCATTTTTAATAATAAAATAATAATAATATAATAATAATAATAATAATAATAATAATAATAATAATAATAATAATAATAATAATAATAATAATAATAATAATAATTAATAATAATAACATGCTTGATTATTAAAACATTAACAGAGAATGATAAATAACTGAATGCAGAATAATTATGGTGGTTGTGGCTTCAAGTTCAGGCTCTTCAGAGTAGCTCCCCAGCAGCCAGGCAAGTCCATTCCACAGTCTCCATTGAACCGCTCACACTTTGGTGTTAGGCCGATGTGCAATGCCTCCTTCACTAGCAATTCCTTATGTCTTCTGGCCTGGTCCCCAAGATGGTGGCTTCTTCCCACAAAACAGGATGTCCATTATCCCATGCATGCTGAGCAATTGCAGACTTCTCTTTAGCACACTTTTTACAGGCATCTTGATGTTCTTTCATTCTGGTCTCCAGTCTTCTGTTGGTATTCCCAATGTAGTACTTCCCACAGCTGCAAGGGATGCGGTGCACAATGCATGAGTGTATTGTACTAGCTGGTAATTCATCCTTCGTATTGTACTAGCTGGTAATTCATCCTTCACTCTGCTCAGTTGTGCCTCAAGAGTTCTTCCCGATCTGAAAATGACTCTATCGATATAAAGAGTCATGAAAGACGTGTGAGGGTGTCTGGTCCAAACGTGTTTGGATAACCGACTTCTTACTCCCTAAACTGGTTAGGCCTCTATTTTAAAATGGCCAACAAAAAAGTTTTCATCTCGGCTAAAGCTCACCTCGCCGGCTTCTTAGTGTCATAAACGGTGTCTTCAGCGGACATTGACCCCCAAAACACTTCAAGCATGCCTTGAATCCTTCGCAAAGTTAGCAAACCAGCAGCTTAAATTAAAAATGTTAATATTCATCTTCATGATCGTTAGCTGTGAATCTGTCTATCTACTTAACCCTCTACTTAACCCCCACACACAACTTACATACAACATGTTAGTATACCACAGGAAGTATCTAGTATACCACAGGAAGTATCTAGTATACTACCGGAAGTGCTGTAATGAGATTCATAAAGTAATGATCCCACAAACGATTAGTTCATGCACAAAGTTTGTAGTTTGCCTGTTGCTGCTTAGCTGGGCCATGCTGGTGAGAGTGGAGTGTAGCGTGCTGTCGGTGCAGAGATGGAAGCTGTACAATTGGCAAGGTCAGACAGAGGTCACTCGATTTTTAGCAACTGCTTTTTGATACTTGATATTTGACTAAATCTACGGACTGCGTGCGATGATCTTGAAACACCTCTTATCTGTGCGCCTTCCCTCGGCACTAAAACTGTGGGTACAGGTGTAACCATGACAACATTACATGCATCTTAATTTAAGGGGGGACGATGCTAAATTTAAATTTTTATTTTTTTAACCTGTGGTTACAACTTTAGAGCTCCGTAGATTCTGCAAACTTCATGGTATGGACTTGATATATATCTCAAAAGATAGGTCTCTCTGTGTGCTCTCTTGATACTAAAAATGCTTCATTAGGTATAACTATAGGCAAGTTACTAGACCCTAAAGCGGAGGGACCTCAAAAATCTGAATCGCCGCAACCTCCACAGAAACCACTCCGAGTTGCAAAGTGCAAAATGGTACGAGTGACTAGAGGAAGCTCTAGCACACGCAATAACTCTTTTGAATAGACGTTAAAAATTTATTACCTGGTCAGACACGTGGTGCAAAATTGAGGTCATTGAAAATCAACGCCCTCAATTTTGCACCACGTGTCTGACCAGTAATAAATTTTTAACGCCTATTCAAAAGAGTTATTGCGTGCGCTAGAGCTTCCTCTAGCCACTTTCAATTTTTTTTGCACTTTGCAACTCGGAGTGGTTTCTGTGGAGGTTGCGGCGATTCAGATTTTTGAGGTCCCTCCGCTTTAGGGTCTAGTAATTTGCCTATAGTTATACCTAATGAAGCATTTTTAGTATCAAAAGAGAGCACACAGAGAGACCTATCTTTTGAGCTATATATCAAGTCCATACCATGAAGTTTGCAGAATCTACGGAGCTCTAAAGTTGTAACCACAGGTTAAAAAAAAAAAAAATTAAATTTAGCATCGTCCCCCCTAAGCCAGGACCTGAAGCTCACAGATTAGACCAACCAGAGTAGCCATGAGGATGGTCTTGAACACTTAAATTTTTTTTTTGTAAAGAAAGGTTGTTGATGATTACATACATGTATCTGTTAGTACAAGGAAGAGATGTTGATGATTACATGCATGTATGTGTTAGTACAAGGAAAGGATGTTGATGATTACATGCATGTATCTGTTAGTACAAGAAAGGGATGTTGATGATTACATGCATGTATCTGTTAGTACAAGGAAGGGATGTTGATGGTTACATGCATGTATCTGTTAGTACAAGGAAGGGTTGTTGATGATTGCATGCATGTATCTGTTAGTACAAGGAAGGATGTTGATGATTACATGCATGTATCTGTTAGTACAAGGAAGAGATGTTGATGATTACATGCATGTATCTGTTAGTACAAGGAAGGGATGTTGATGATTACATGCATGTATCTGTTAGTACAAGGAAGGGATGTTGATGATTACATGCATGAATCTGTATCTATCTGTGTTCTACATGGTAACATTTAAATGCATGTGTGTGTGTGTGCGTGTGTGTGTGCAATAGCGCTGGTTTTTATATCCTCCTGCGCACTCTCCGAACTTTGACCCTGACCAGACCACACTGCTCTGGTTTACACAAACCTATCCCAAACTCTTGGAAGCTGACAAACCTCTGGAGTGTACTCTGAACCCTGGCGAGGTATGATGTAGTTTTCTGGCTGATTAGTACTTGGCACAAGAAGGGTGGGGTCAAGGGTCAAAGTTGATCATGTAGAAAAATGGGTGGGTCCATTCTTCAGGCTCGTAATTGTGTTACTCAATAGCTCCATACCTGAGGTTTCCTTTGGCATTGGAATTATGGGTATGTGAAGTGTACTGAAGATATCTGCACCAGAAGCCAGAGACCTGAATCTCAGAAGTTCGTGAGGCCATCAGATTCTCAACAGTTGACTCTTTAGTGTGGCCAGGAATATTTTAGACTTCTTTGTTTTGCTGTGTATATACAAGCTCTAGTACTGAAGCCTACCAATGGTGTGGTCTCCTCCCTAATCTCCTCACCAACACCCAATGGTGTGGTCTCCTCCTAATCTCCTCACCAACACCAACACCCAATGGTGTGGTCTCCTCCCTAATCTCCTCACCAACACCCAACATCCTCCC
This sequence comes from Cladorhizidae sp. MBARI D1340-BT2, assembly GCA_028752905.1. NCBI lineage: Eukaryota > Metazoa > Porifera > Demospongiae > Poecilosclerida > Cladorhizidae > Cladorhizidae sp. MBARI D1340-BT2. The sequence continues at coordinate 10,443,220 of JAQNBH010000013.1, forward strand.
TAATCTCCTCACCTACACCCAATGGTGTGGTCTCCTCCCTAATCTCCTCACCAACACCCAATGGTGTGGTCTCCTCCCTAATCTCCTCACCAACACCCAATGGTGTGGTCTCCTCCCTAATCACCTCACCAACACCCAATGGTGTGGTATCCTCCCTAATCTCCTCACCAACACCCAATGGTGTGGTCTCCTCCCTAATCTCCTCACCAACACCCAATGGTGTGGTCTCCTCCCTAATCTCCTCACCAACACCCAATGGTGTGGTCTCCTCCCTAATCTCCTCACCAACACCCAATGGTGTGGTCTCCTCCCTAATCTCCTCACCTACACCCAATGGTGTGGTGTCCTCCCTAATCTCCTCACCAACACCCAATGGTGTGGTCTCCTCCCTAATCTCCTCACCAACACCCATGGTGTGGTCTCCTCCCTAATCTCCTCACCAACACCCAATGGTGTGGTCTCCTCCCTAATCTCCTCACCTACACCCAATGATGTGGTCTCCTCCCTAATCTCCTCACCAACACCCAATGGTGTGGTCTCCTCCCTAATCTCCTCACCTACACCCAATGGTGTGGTCTCCTCCCTAATCTCCTCACCTACACCCAATGGTGTGGTCTCCTCCCTAATCTCCTCACCAACACCCAATGGTGTGGTCTCCTCCCTAATCTCCTCACCAACACCCAATGGTGTGGTCTCCTCTCTAATCTCCTCACCAACACCCAATGGTGTGGTCTCCTCCCTAATCTCCTCACCAACACCCAATGGTGTGGTCTCCTCCCTAATCTCCTCACCAACACCCAATGGTGTGGTCTCCTCCCTAATCTCCTCACCAACACCCAATGGTGTGGTCTCCTCCCTAATCTCCTCACCAACACCCAATGGTGTGGTCTCCTCCCTAATCTCCTCACCAACACCCAATGGTGTGGTCTCCTCCCTAATCTCCTCCCCAACACCCAATGGTGTGGTCTCCTCCCTAATCTCCTCACCAGCACCCAATGGTGTGGTCTCCTCCCTAATCTCCTCACCAACACCCAATGGTGTGGTCTCCTCCCTAATCTCCTCACCAACACCCAATGGTGTGGTCTCCTCCCTAATCTCCTCACCAACACCCAATGGTGTGGTCTCCTCCCTAATCTCCTCACCAACACCCAATGGTGTGGTCTCCTCCCTAATCTCCTCACCAACACCCAATGGTGTGGTCTCCTCCCTAATCTCCTCCCCAACACCCAATGGTGTGGTCTCCTCCCTAATCTCCTCACCAGCACCCAATGGTGTGGTCTCCTCCCTAATCTCCTCACCAACACCCAATGGTGTGGTCTCCCTAATCTCCGCACCTACACCCAATGGTGTGGTCTCCTCCCTAATCTCCTCACCAACACCCAATGGTGTGGTCTCCTCTCTAATCTCCTCACCAACACCCAATGGTGTGGTCTCCTCCCTAATCTCCTCACCAACACCCAATGGTGTGGTCTCCTCCCTAATCTCCTCACCAACACCCAATGGTGTGGTCTCCTCCCTAATCTCCTCACCAACACCCAATGGTGTGGTCTCCTCCCTAATCTCCTCACCAACACCCAATGGTGTGGTCTCCTCCCTAATCTCCTCACCAACACCCAATGGTGTGGTCTCCTCCCTAATCTCCTCCCCAACACCCAATGGTGTGGTCTCCTCCCTAATCTCCTCACCAGCACCCAATGGTGTGGTCTCCTCCCTAATCTCCTCACCAACACCCAATGGTGTGGTCTCCTCCCTAATCTCCTCACCAACACCCAATGGTGTGGTCTCCTCCCTAATCTCCTCACCAACACCCAATGGTGTGGTCTCCTCCCTAATCTCCTCACCAACACCCAATGGTGTGGTCTCCTCCCTAATCTCCTCACCAACACCCAATGGTGTGGTCTCCTCCCTAATCTCCTCCCCAACACCCAATGGTGTGGTCTCCTCCCTAATCTCCTCACCAGCACCCAATGGTGTGGTCTCCTCCCTAATCTCCTCACCAACACCCAATGGTGTGGTCTCCCTAATCTCCGCACCTACACCCAATGGTGTGGTCTCCTCCCTAATCTCGGCCCAACACTCTTGTCATGCATGAGGAATCCTCATACATTTCTAGCCGGTTTATTTTGCAGGTTCTGTTTGTGCCTGATCATTGGTGGCACTCGACACTCAACGTGGATGCTGTTGTGTTTATGTCCGTCTTCTACTCATGACCACAGCCCAACACACGGTGGCCAAAGGGAAGGAAAGAAGTAGGTAAGTGGCACCAATGTAAAACAAGATTCTTGCTCTGGTGTGTGTGCATGCGCAAGACAAAAATTAACTTGTCTAAAAAAAAGAAACAAGAATATAGACCACAGATGACCCTTTACCTATAAATTCATTGATATAAATAGGTAAAGGGTCTTAATAATATTTGTTGTCAACATTTGTTTTGTCTCTTCTTTTTTTGACAAGTTAATCAAATACATCAAATATAAGTTATCAAATATAAGTTAATCAAATATATGATGTCCTTCACTTTGTTTGGCTTGTTCTAATTGATTTTTTTAAATTATATATATATATATATATATATATATTGGAAGGGTGGGGTTAAGTAGCCTCTTATAAGAAGTTACTCGGGATAACTCTAGAACTATATTATTCTTGACCATGGATGACCATGGATATTATTATGTTCTATACACGTTCCTGCATTACGTGAAAACATGCAGGATCAGCTAGACTCAATAATGGACATGTTCCAGGTGTGGATGCCATGTGCTCCAGGTGTGGATGCCATGTGCTCCAGGTGTGGATGTCATGTGCTCCAGGTGTGGTTGACATGTGCTCCAGGTGTGGATGTCATGTGCTCCAGGTGTGGATGTCATGTGCTCCAGGTGTGGTTGACATGTGCTCCAGGTGTGGTTGACATGTGCTCCAGGTGTGGATGCCATGTGCTCCAGGTGTGGTGGACATGTGCTCCAGGTGTGGTTGACATGTGCTCCAGGTGTGGTGGACATGTGCTCCAGGTGTGGATGTCATGTGCTCCAGGTGTGGTTGTGTGCTCCAGGTGTGGATGTCATGTGCTCCAGGTGTGGTTGACATGTGCTCCAGGTGTGGATGTCATGTGCTCCAGGTGTGGATGTCATGTGCTCCAGGTGTGGATGTCATGTGCTCCAGGTGTGGATGCCATGTGCTCCAGGTGTGGTTGACATGTGCTCCAGGTGTGGTTGACATGTGCTCCAGGTGTGGTTGACATGTGCTCCAGGTGTGGATGTCATGTGCTCCAGGTGTGGTTGACATGTGCTCCAGGTGTGGATGTCATGTGCTCCAGGTGTGGATGTCATGTGCTCCAGGTGTGGTTGACATGTGCTCCAGGTGTGGATGCCATGTGCTCCAGGTGTGGATGTCATGTGCTCCAGGTGTGGATGTCATGTGCTCCAGGTGTGGATGTCATGTGCTCCAGGTGTGGTTGACATGTGCTCCAGGTGTGGATGTCATGTGCTCCAGGTGTGGATGTCATGTGCTCCAGGTGTGGATGTCATGTGCTCCAGGTGTGGTTGACATGTGCTCCAGGTGTGGTTGACATGTGCTCCAGGTGTGGTTGACGTGCTCCAGGTGTGGTTGACGTGCTCCAGGTGTGGTTGTCATGTGCTCCAGGTGTGGATGTCATGTGCTCCAGGTGTGGATGCCATGTGCTCCAGGTGTGGTTGACATGTGCTCCAGGTGTGGTTGACATGTGCTCCAGGTGTGGATGTTGTAGCGAGCTTAGCTACTAATAAATCAAGACAATTGATTTCATATTCATCTCAAGATTCTTAATCAAGCACATCATCTATTATTGGGTGTGTGTGGGTCAGTTCATAGAGTTCATTCCTGTGGTCAGAACGACCAGTGCCAAGTCGCTACGCGCGCGCCACAAGGGCCCCCCCCAGTGACGGACACCGTAACGACCAAGACCTACAGGAAGCGGACAGGCATCCTAATCTCTCTGCCGGAGCGAGCGTATACTGTAGGCTGTGGCGCAACAGGTGTTGGCTGAGGCGGAACTAACCGGAATGGGCACGCCCGAGGAGGAACGGGGTAAGGCTGGTCGTCGGCTTGCTGGCCATATGCAGTCTTCAGCCGGTCGATAGAGACAGAGTCATGGCGGCCATTCACGTCGAGGACGTAGTACTTATCATGAGTCTCGATGATCTTGAACAGGCCATCATAGGGGCATTGCAATGGGCCTCGATGAGCATCACATGGCGAACATACACCTAGCCTCTGGACGCCAGGCTGGCAGGCTGGTAGGTGGAACGGCTGCCGTGGAACTCGTGGACGGGTGGAAGGACATTGCGCACGGTGCCCTGGAGCTGACGGAGGAACTCGGAGGATGCGTGCGAGCCCCGTGGCTCGTGAGGAAGGAATTCCCTGGGGATGCGGAGGGAAGTACCGTAGGCGAGATCAGCGGCGGAGCAGCCTGGGTCTTCCCGCCAGGCTGTCCTGATGCCGAGGAGCACAAGTGGCAGTTCATCATCTAGTGGGGGCCTTGGAGGCCTTAAGGGATCCCTTCAACTGGCGGTGAAAACGTTCAACAAGCCCGTTGGCTTGTGGGCGATAGGCCGTTGTGTTGGAGGCCGAGATCCCGAGCAGGCAGTTGAGCTGTGACCACAAGTGGCTGGTGAACTGAGGGCCACGATCAGAGGTGATGTCACCAGGCACTCCAAAGTGAGAGATCCAGTGACGGATAAGTGCCCTTGCGCAGGTCTCGCTGGTGGAGTCCGGCAGTGGGATGGCTTCGGGCCACCGGGTGAAACGGTCAACGATCGTAAAAAAATACTTCATGCCCTCGGACTCATCGAGGGGGCCTACCAGGTCGACGTGGAGACTGCCGAAGCGTCGATCGGGAGGTGGACGCTCGGTGAGAGGTGCATGGACATGACGGTGTATCTTTGACGCTTGGCAGGGATGGCAATCTCGGCACCACTTGCGGATGTCGTGTTTCATTCCGTGCCACATGAAGCGCGAGGAGATGGCACGTTGAGTCGGGCGACAGCCAGGGCCGTGGATGGTATCGAAGACCCTCCTCGTCCACTCCCTAGGGAGTACCGGCTGAGGTTGACCCATGGAGATGTCACAGAGAACGTCACAATCGTCGAACTTGACATTTTCGAATTGGAGGCTGGTAATGGAGGTCTTGTAGGCGGTGATTTCGTCCGAAGTGGCCTGATCGGTGGCCAGCAGACGGTAGTCAATGGTGGGTAGGGAGAGGGCAGAAATATCGGGCCGAGAGAGGGCGTCAGCGACCAAATTGTCTTTTCCACTGACATGTCGCACGTCGGAGGAGAACTCGCTGATGAAGGACATGTGGCGAGTCTGACGAGGTGACCGTTCGGTGGCACTAGCGAAGGCAAAGGTGAGGGGTTTATGGTCCGTGAAGATGGTGAAATGGCGGCCTTCAATGTGGTGGCAAAAATGCTTCACTGCGAGGAAGATGGCCAATAGTTCGCAGTCGAAGGCACTGTATTTCCTCTCTGCATTGGAGAGCTTCCTGGAGAAGAAAGCTACCGGACACCAGATGCCATTGAGCAGTTGTTCGAGCTGACCACCGACTGCCCTGTCTGAAGCATCCACAGTGATGTAGCACTCGCGTGTGGGTGATGGAGAAGGGTGGCAGTCGCCAGAGCAGATTTGGCGGTGAGGAAAGCGGCCTGACACTCCGGTGTCCACTCGATTGTCTGTCCCTTTACTTTGGTGGCGTCGTGGAGGGGGTGAAGCTTGTCTGCCAACCTCGGCATGAAGCGGTGGTAGTAATTGATCATGCCGAGGAAGCGTTGAAGGCTGACCTTGCTGGTGGGAATGGGGAAGTCATTCACTGCATCAACCCTGGACTCAAGGGGTATGATGCCGAAGGCGGTAACATAGTGCCCGGGGTAGGTGAGTTTGCTTACGCCAAAAACACTCTTCTTCCGATTGATGACCATCCCATTGTCGGAGAGGAGGCGGAAGGCCTGCTGGAGGTGCGCTTCGTGCTCCCGTTTAGTGGTGCTGGCGATGAGGATGTCGTCCAGGTAGACGAAGACGAAGGGAATGCCGCGGAAGATGCCATCCATCAGCCTCTGGAATGCCTGAGCGGCATTCTTGAGACCAAAGGGCATGCGGAGGAACTCCCAGAGCCCGAAGGGAGTAATGATGGCCGTCTTGGGGATATCTGCCGACGCGACAGGAATCTGGTGGTAGCCTCGCACCAGGTCTATCTTGGAGAAGATCGTCATCCCTGCCAGACCGCCATTGAAATCCTGTAAGTGTGGCAAGGGGTACCTGTCGTCCACAGTGGCGTTCTTTAGACGTCGAAAGTCGCCGCAAGGCCTCCAACCCCCGCCTGGTTTCGGAACGATGTGAAGTGGCGATGCCCAGGGAGAGTTGGAGCGCCTGATAATGTCCATCCTTTCCATCTCTGCGAACTCTGCTTTAGCAACCATCAGCTTCTCGTGCTCGAGACGACGAGCATGAAGAGGTGGACCCTCGGTGATGAGGTGGTGTTCCACCCCATGCTTATTAGAGTCCGTGGATTTGAAGCGGGGCACGAGCAGTTCAGGGAACCCATCGAGTCGAAGGAGCTTATGCGGGCGAGGTGGAGACCGGTGTTGGGAGAGGAGATGCTGGCGACACCAGTCACCACCACATTGAGGTCGTCGAGGCTGATGAGGCGTTTGTTAGCCATGTCGATGGCCAACTGGTTTGAGGCGAAGAAGTCAGTGCCGAGAATGGGCCTGTGACGTCTGCCACGTGAAAGTTCTGGTTGAAGGCGTGTCCCTTACCGAGAAGAAGGGAAGTTTGGCGTTTCCCCCATGTCTTAATGAGGGTGCCGTTGGCAGCAACCAGGGGAGCTGAGGAGGCACGGTGCCTCCTGTCGGCGGCTGAGGCAGGGAACACGGATTCATCTGCTCCGCAATCGACGAGGAAGGAGCGGCCTGAGCGGCGGTCCCACACTGACATCGTTTTTTTCTCCCCTCGGCCGACCGCGGAGGTTTTTAGCGGCCGGCCTGTCCGTTTTCCGAGGCCGGAGACAGGTTGGAGTGGAAGGTAAAATAAGCCCCTGCTGGTTGCACTTTCTGGCCTCCTTGCCAAATTTGGCATGGTAAAAACATAGCCGTCTCTGTGGCGTGGTGGATGGGGGAGTCGATCTCTGCACGCCAGAAATGCCAGTGGCACTGAAACACGTGGAGCCTACCTCCATGATGGCATCCGCCTCCTTGGCCAGCTCCTTAAGGTCAGTCGTGGAAGATCCAGCGAGGACTCGACGAACTTCCGTGGGCAACTGGGTGAGGAAGAGTGCGCGAAGGAGGGTCTTGGGGTCCGCGTTGAGGGACTCCATATGGCGTAGAAGGCTCCCAGCCAAAAAATCTTACCTAAGATCTTAATTAAGATAAGATCTTTTAAGAAAATGGCCCGTAAGATATTCCATTTTCTTATAAGAACCTATAAGATTTTGAAGTAAGATCTTATCATGATCAAAGTAAGATATATCAGGATCAGAGTAAGATCTTGTTTGGGTCAGGGTAAGATCTTGTGAAGATCAGAGCAGGATATTGTCAAGATCAAAGTAGGACTTATCAGGATCATAATAAGATCTTGACAGGATCAGAGTAAGATCTTGACATGATCAGAGTAAGATCAAAGTAGAACTTATCAGGATCAGAGTAAGATCTTGACAGGATCAGAGTAAGATCAACGTAGGACTCATCAGGATCAGAGTAAGATCTTGTCAAGATCAGAATAGGGTCTTGTTTGGGTTGGAGTAAGATCTTGTCAGAATCAGAGTTAGGATCTTGTCTGGATCAGAGGAAGATCTTGTTAAGTTCCATAGTAGGATCTGGTAAAGAAATTAATAAGATCTTAACAGGTTGTAACATGGTGACACATATAATATATAGAATGGGATGAGATTCAGAATGTTTAGGATTTGTGGAAGTGGTGGAAGGTTCTTAGTATATCCTTTATTTCTTTTCCCCTCCAGCTTCAGTTGCAGTTACACACTTCTTGATATGCTTATTTGCGTCTATGCACTTCTGATTGCATTTCCTCGTTATGACACCCTCATTAGCAGCGAAAGTTCCCTTGCCATATTTCTTGTCAATACTCTCTAAAGTAATATATATCAGTTGGAGAAGTGAATATATAGAACTCAGTTACCATACCTTGAATTCGTTTTGTTTTCTGTTCTGGTAAAGAAGGCTTTGTAGATCTTAAACTGGAAATTAAACAGCAAGGGGTCATTTCATCATCAGTAAAAAGAGCATCCATTAATGCCAGAGCATACTTTTCAGCATTACCAGGAGTAAATTCACCCCATTTTCCTGTTATAATTAGAAACATGTTAACTTACATAAGTATGGAATGGTTTTACTGATTAATGTATTGTGCTTACCGAAATGTATTTGTCACCATCTTCATTATCATCAAGTAATTCTATGGTCTGACCCTTGCTCTGTGATGTTTCAACTTCCTTCTGCAATTGAATAAATCTAGGATTTTACTATTGGTGAACAGAGTTCATAGTATTACCGCTTTGGACTTTGACATGTTCTTGTCCAGATTTTAAATTGTAGCACTGATTTTGTCCAGTCGCCTCATGATTTTTTTAAAGTAGTCCTGAATATTATAAGTGTTATTTTATGTGACAAAGTATCACACTGACTTACTTTAGATGTAAGCTCCTGCTTTTTATCAGAGTGTGCCTGAATAGGTGATTCTTGTTCAGAAGTGAAAGAATCAGCAAGTGCTCCCATCTTGCGTGTCAGGGTTGCAGTAAGCTGTAAATTAGAATCACAAGCAAGACTGGATTAAACCTCTAGCGTTTGAGATAGCATAGCCAGAAGGAGCAGTGCACATACACCCCCGGCCAAGTATGACTGCAGAGTTTAGTTTAGTACCTTTTTAGACAGTAATCGTGCTGCATCACCTACTTCCCCTTCACTAGAGCTCTGACTAGAAGAACCCTCACTCTGTTCCTTCATACGTTTCTAGAAATTAACAGTGATAATGGATGACATTTTTTAGCTGTTCACATTCTCATAGACATGCACACTGCCTTTGATGGAGGTTGCTTTTCATCTTCTTCACTGTCTTCTGGATATCTCTGTGATGTTGTCACGTGTGAAGCTGGCTTTCCAGGACCAGCTAAGCTCAAAAAGAAAAAACAGGCAAGCTTAAGCATGATCTAGACAAGTCACATAATTATAGGTTTACCATGCACTTGTACGACTTCCACAGTATAAGGTAGTCCTTTACACTTCCAGACCAATTCTCTTCCCTCATAGAGATCATCATCAGTTACAAAATCACATGAGTCTGTTTCAAGAGCTTTTGAATGGACTAAATGCTCTTTCTCATCAGCAAGATCAATGATTGTGCACCACCCTATGAGAAAAATTGAATATTAAAAATAGCTATAAGTATACCAATCGAATGACTTGCTTTGAAATGTAGGCTTTAAACCATTGTCTTTTAACTTTGCAGGCAGCTTCTTGCTTCTTCCATCACCTGACCTTTTTTGGTTGTTGCTGTTACCAGACATGACTAGCTAGCTACCTCAATCAAGAAATTCACAAAGGCAGCTGAAAAATGGAGGCAATCAAGCATGTGGATATGTCACATGATATATCCACATGATGTCACTGCAAATTATCACCACCTGAAACAACAAACTGTGAAAAAGTGTGGGTAACAAACACCTTCATGAAACAAGATGGAAGGCAGATACAAACAGTACCTCAAGAATCCTGGGACACCAATTCCAACAACAACAGAATTGAGGCACAAGGACAAGGCAATACCTGATGCAACTGAATCTCCTAGCAGTATGTTTCAAGCTGGGTCACAATGCATGTGCCCATGCAGACACAAGAGCGCAAAAGTTGTACTGTGAAAAAGTGTGGGTAACAAACACCTTCATGAAACAAGATGGAAGGCAGATACAAACAGTACCTCAAGAATCCTGGGACACCAATTCCAACAACAACAGAATTGAGGCACAAGGACAAGGCAATACCTGATGCAACTGAATCTCCTAGCAGTATGTTTCAAGCTGGGTCACAATGCATGTGCCCATGCAGACACAAGAGCGCAAAAGTTGTGCTTCTTCAGCTTACTTCCTTCTGAAGAACACTAAAGAAATTGATCGAATGTTGCTTCGAATAAAGCCTCCTCATGAATTTCGAAGGAGTCCAAGATCGCTTAGTACCATGAAATATTGGAAAGCCTCAGAATATGGAGCATGGCTTCTCTACTATTCTCTTCCTGTGCTTCTCAATTTTCTTCCTCAAAATTATATTCATCATCTCTCACTTCTACTTTGTAACATGCATATTCTCCTTAGCAGTGCAATATCTACATCAGAAATTAACTGAGTCACGTAATGTTAGTTTGATACTACGAGCTATTACCTCAGCATGTGTTCAACAATGGGGAGCTCTGTGCTGTTACTCTGCCTTTGGTTTTGAGAATATGAATGGCTATATTAAGAAACATTGTCATGGCACAAGGAATGTATTACCACAGATAATTCAAGCAGTAAGTATGCGCCAAGCTCTGCCCCTATTACACAAGAATCTAAGAGCACAAGAAAATGAAAAGACCATTGGATTTTGGGAGGAAGTTAGCGAGGAAACTAGTCACAAGACGGGACCTTTAGGTAAGGTTGCACGCAAGAAACTATCAGATGACGAGTTAAAAGAGAGTAGTTTTTAAGTTACTGCGGCCACTGCGCTTGTGTTTCCACGGTTCAAAAGCAGTTCAATTTTTAGTTCACAGGAACGTAACTTGCGTGATAGTTCAATTTGCAAGATAGACGTGCCAACTGGAACTGGTTATGTTTCTATCAATTTTTTTGGCTTTATAGTTAACACTGCAGTATCACTGTTCTATTTGACTAAATATAATGTTCTCAAAGAGCCACAACACAATTCTTGTTTGTGTACAGATGACCACAAAGCTGCAAACTGTATCAATTCTTTCGTGTTTAAAGTTAAAAAAATTGAAATAAAATCATTGTAATCTGTTAAAAGATAGCTCTTTCTATGTGCTCTCAAGTGATATGTATAATGATATATTTACAGGTGTTTTTCTATCTAGGTACCTGCAGCCATCAGACCTCCTCAAAATTACTTGGATATTGGATCAAATGACTTCAAACTTGTTCTTTGTTTAGATAATGCATTACTTACTCTTTGTTAGAGTGGATAATATACTTAAAAAGTGTGTTCATATTCCTATCAAGCATTCACCAATTGATTTTATCATCACTATGCCTAATATAATTAAACACAATATTTTTCTAACATTATATCTACAAATGTTTTAAATAGTATATAAAATGTTTTATTGATTTTATCGTCCACTATGCCTAATATAATCATTGGTTAAATAGATATCATATCTACAAATGGTATATTAAACACTACAAGTGTTAATGTAGATACTTTATTTACTCAAGATCTTTGCATTAAGATCTTGTGTTAATTTTATCAGGATCTTCTTGATCTTACCAGCAGTGCCTTCATTAGAAAAACAAGATCTTGGCAAGATCTTATTTGGATTTTATCCTGATCCCATCAAGATCCTCCTATCTTACAACCAGTGTGTTCACTCTTAATGATCTTACATAAAATAATTGTCGTCATCTTTCCCTCTAATCTCACCACCAATGTCTCCACCCTCGGCACAAGATCTTAGCCAGATCTGATCAGGATACTGTTCTGATCCTGTTAAGATTTCCCTCTGAACATACCACCAGTGTCTTCACTCTTGACACAATTTCCTAATCAAGATTTCCCTTTGATCTTACCACAGTGTCTTCAAGCTCATCACATGATCTTAACAAGATCTGATCAGGATAGATCAGGATCTTGTCCTGATCTTGATCAAGATCTTCTCTTGATCTTGCAACAAGTGTGCTCTCTATTGACACAAGATCTTAGTAAGATCGGATTAGGATCTTGTCCTCATCTTATTAAGATTTTTACATAAAGTTTGAGCAAGAGATCTTATTAAGATCTTAGACGTATCTTACACAAACATCTTACCTGACTCAATATCTTGCTTTCTTACATAGCAACTTCTTGTAAGATCTGACTTAATTTTAATAAGAATTTTTTGCTGGGCTGGAAGGCTTCCTGTCCCCGAGACCCGACAAAGAGAGGAGCTGCATGTCCTTGGCAGCCTGGGTCTTGCCAAATGCATCGATGAGGGCAGCCTTCAGCGCCGGGTACTTGTCGGTAAGGGGGGGGGATAGGATGATGGCCTCGACTTCCCCTGCTGTGGCATTGTCCAGAGATGCAATGACATGGCTGAACTTGGTTTTAAAGTCCGTTGTGATGGGTGGATGGCGGGTTTCGAATTGGGCCTCAACCTGGCGGAACCACACCTCTGGCCAGGTGGCCCAAAATGGAGGCAGTTTGAGGGAGACAGACGAAATGGAGGAGGGGGCAGCAACGGGGAGAAGAGCTTGCAGGGCCTGGGCGATGGCCTGAACGTCTTCGTTTTCGAGAGGCATCACGCGGACCAGACGAGAGGCGAGGATTTGCAGCACGCTTCTAGAACGCCGAAGTCTTCGATTGTTTCTCCGACGCTGTGAGTCTTTGAGTTACTGAAGGGACGACGATTGCATGTTCAAATCATGTTGTATTATTGTCCACACTGCACAATAATACACTGCACAGGAATACTTGCATGAGTCCAGTACTTGAACTATGTGCTAGTCCCTATAAAGCGCAGGAATACTTGCACGAGGTTGATAGCTACATTTATACTACATCACGTGACCTGTGGCTAATCTGATTGGTTAATAACTATAGGTTACATAGGCGCGTAACCTACACTTTTAACCGCATGTAGTTTAGCGCATGCGCAATGTAGTATTAAGGCTTGTCCACACTGCATGGATGCGCATTGAGATACACTAGCTACCAAGAGAGTCTCAATGCGCGTCCAGTCACGACGTCGCGTCCACACTGACATGACAATAAACCAAACGCACATAAAAACCACTCCTCCAAGAAAACTGCACCCAAGTAGTCGCCTTTGCGGTGTTAGTTGTTGGATTTCTTCTGTTATGCAAGATACCTACAGACGCGAAGGAAGCATATGCTGCAGAGGAGAAGGATTTATAAATAGAAAAAGGCAATACAGTAGATGGATGGCGCTCCATGAACTCCATAAAAGAAGGCTGCGGAGGTAAAATTTTCAAAGTCTATTTTAGCTTGATCTTTGCCTTTGACCTTTGATTGTGGCAATGGTGGCTGACTACCAGCATCCATCTGTGCGCCAGGTTTGGTGCAAGCCACGCAGTAAGCACTGGTGGGAATCAGCTACAACTTCAAAGATGATTCTGTTTCTTTGTACTCCGTTGAGTAGCTCCTGGACACTGGCATGGCTCCACACACTGATCAGCGCTCTTGTTTCTTCATAGTTTCAGCCTGCAGCCATCACCAATCTGATGTCCTGTAAAGCAATAATAATAATAATAATAATAATAATAAATATCGCCAGCGTGGTTTATCTTTTAACGCGCACCCGCGTAATTAATTTTACGCTTGGATTTGTTGCTCTGGCTCGACTCAAACCACCTATCGAGGTGGACTGGACATAATGCGCGTTAGGTCCAAGAAATCTAATTCGCATTCAGTGTGGACGCAACGAACGCGCATTTAACGCGCATTCAGTGTTCAGTGTGCAGTGTGGACAGGCCTCAAGTAAGATAGCCTATACAAAAGAGTCGGTTATGCGCCAGTGTAACCTACTCGTTTGCTGTTACATTCCTCGGCTTCGCCTCAGGGTAACCGCAAACTCGGAGGTTACATAGGCGCATAACCGACTCTTTTGTATAGGCTATCCTATACGTACACTATACACATGCTTAATTTGTTAGCTCCAGTCAAACGAGGTCTCCTGTATGAGAGCTATTGTTTCTTTCACTGCTGACAGACACTAGCAGGTATAGTATCCATAGATGAATTGTGACTACTATATAGGTTAATTGTGTCCACTATATAGATGAATTGTGACCACTATATAGATGAATTGTGTCCACTATATACAGTAGATGAATTGTGTCCCCTATATAGATGAATTGTGTCCACTATATACAGTAGATGAATTGTGTCCCCTATATAGATGAATTGTGACTACTATATAGATGAATTGTGTCCACTATATAGATGAATTGTGACCACTATATACCTGCTAGTGCTCTCCAGCCTGTGCTCTGCAACAGTGCGGCCCACCAGCCATTGGTGCAAATGTTGTGTCCACTATATAGATGAATTGTGACTTCTATATAGATGAATTGTGTCCACTATATAGATGAATTGTGACTACTATATAGATGAATTGTGACCACTATATAGGTTAATTGTGTCCACTATATAGATGAATTGTGTCCACTATATAGATGAATTGTGTCCACTATATAGATGAATTGTGTCCACTATATAGATGAATTTTGACCACTATATAGATGAATTGTGACCACTATATAGATGAATTGTGTCGACTATATAGATGAATTGTGATGAATTGTGTCCACTATATAGATGAATTGTGACCACTATATAGATGAATTGTGTCCACTATATACTATATATATAGATGAATTTTGACCACTATATAGATGAATTGTGTCGACTATATAGATGAATTGTGATGAATTGTGTCCACTATATAGATGAATTGTGACCACTATATAGATGAATTGTGTCCACTATATACTATATAGATGAATTGAGTCCACTATATAGATGAATTGTGACCACTATATAGATGAATTGTGTCCACTATATACAGTAGATGAATTGTGTCCCCTATATAGATGAATTGTGTCCACTATATACAGTAGATGAATTGTGTCCCCTATATAGATGAATTGTGACTACTATATAGATGAATTGTGTCCACTATATAGATGAATTGTGACCACTATATACCTGCTAGTGCTCTCCAGCCTGTGCTCTGCAACAGTGCGGCCCACCAGCCATTGGTGCAAATGTTGTGTCCACTATATAGATGAATTGTGACTTCTATATAGATGAATTGTGTCCACTATATAGATGAATTGTGACTACTATATAGATGAATTGTGACCACTATATAGGTTAATTGTGTCCACTATATAGATGAATTGTGTCCACTATATAGATGAATTGTGTCCACTATATAGATGAATTGTGTCCACTATATAGATGAATTTTGACCACTATATAGATGAATTGTGACCACTATATAGATGAATTGTGTCGACTATATAGATGAATTGTGATGAATTGTGTCCACTATATAGATGAATTGTGACCACTATATAGATGAATTGTGTCCACTATATACTATATATATAGATGAATTTTGACCACTATATAGATGAATTGTGTCGACTATATAGATGAATTGTGATGAATTGTGTCCACTATATAGATGAATTGTGACCACTATATAGATGAATTGTGTCCACTATATACTATATAGATGAATTGAGTCCACTATATAGATGAATTGAGTCCACTATATAGATGAATTGTGACCACTATATAGATGAATTGTGTCGACTATATAGATGAATTGTGATGAATTGTGTCCACTATATAGATGAATTGTGACCACTATATAGATGAATTGTGTCCACTATATACTATATATAGATGAATTTTGACCACTATATAGATGAATTGTGTCGACTATATAGATGAATTGTGATGAATTGTGTCCACTATATAGATGAATTGTGACCACTATATAGATGAATTGTGTCCACTATATACTATATAGATGAATTGAGTCCACTATATAGATGAATTGTGACCACTATATAGATGAATTGTGTCCACTATATACTATATATAGATGAATTTTGACCACTATATAGATGAATTGTGTCGACTATATAGATGAATTGTGATGAATTGTGTCCACTATATAGATGAATTGTGACCACTATATAGATGAATTGTGTCCACTATATACTATATAGATGAATTGAGTCCACTATATAGATGAATTGTGACCACTATATAGATGAATTGTGTCGACTATATAGATGAATTGTGATGAATTGTGTCCACTATATAGATGAATTGTGACCACTATATAGATGAATTGTGTCCACTATATACTATATATATAGATGAATTTTGACCACTATATAGATGAATTGTGTCGACTATATAGATGAATTGTGATGAATTGTGTCCACTATATAGATGAATTGTGACCACTATATACTATATAGATGAATTGTGATGAATTGTGTCCACTATATAGATGAATTGTGACCACTATATACTATATAGATGAATTGTGATGAATTGTGTCCACTATATAGATGAATTGTGTCCACTATATACTATATAGATGAATTGAGTCCACTATATAGATGAATTGAGTCCACTATATAGATGAATTGTGACCACTATATAGATGAATTGTGTCGACTATATAGATGAATTGTGTCCACTATATAGATGAATTGTGACCACTATATAGATGAATTGTGTCCACTATATACTATATATAGATGAATTTTGACCACTATATAGATGAATTGTGTCCACTATATACTATATAGATGAATTGAGTCCACTATATAGATGAATTGTGTCCACTATATAGATGAATTGTCCACTATATAGATGAATTGTGACTACTATATAGATGAATTATATCCACTATACATGAATTGTGTCCACTATATAGATGAATTGTGTCCACTATATAGATGAATTGTGACCACTATATAGATGAATTATATCCACTATACATGAATTGTGTCCACTATATAGATGAATTGTGACCACTACATAGATGAATTATATCCACTATACATGAATTGTGTCCACTATATAGATGAATTGTGACCACTATATAGATGAATTGTGACCACTACATAGATGAATTGTGTCCACTATATAGATGAATTGTGACCACTATATAGATGAATTATATCCACTATACATGAATTGTGTCCACTATATAGATGAATTGTGACCACTACATAGATGAATTATATCCACTATACATGAATTGAGTCCACTATATAGATGAATTGTGACCACTACATAGATGAATTGTGTCCACTATATAGATGAATTGTGACCACTATATAGATGAATTGTGTCCACTATATACTATATACATGAATTGTGTCCACTATATAGATGAATTGTGTCCCTATATAGCAATGGGACTGCTCTTCTCATGAATATGCATGTACTTCTCATGAATATGCATGTACTTCTCATGAATATGCATGTGCATACAGGTATATGCATGTACTTCTCATGAACATGCATGTGCATACAGGTGTGCACACATTAATTTCTATATGATTCATACTTTGTGTACAGGAATAATTCATTTCATGTCATAAGTACGAGGATGGAGGAGGAGTTAACTACAAAGATGGAGGACTTGTATGTGGAGTACAGCTGGTATGTGGAGAAGATGGTCATTTCCACCAGCTGAGAAGTCCCAGTCCTGACTCACTCACCGAACCCTATTTGTGTTACACAAACATTAAATACATATTATATTTACACAGCAGGTGATGTTGCATTACACAAACATACTTGAGTAGAGCCTGTTTACACGAACATACTTAAGTAGGTGTGAATTATACTTAAGATGTCATTATGTAACATCTTGTAAAGATGATATGTATTTAAAACAACTGGAGGTGGTATGAACATACCTAAGTGGTGGTAAGCATACTTAAGTGAAGGTAGTGTCCATATATATACTTGGCCAGACAAGTCCCAGATAATGGTGGTCTAATATTAAGTACCATATCTTAGCACATATACATGCTGTGGTCCTGATTTATACACCAACATGTAGCCAGTGCAGTGTCCTTGCTAGTGGTAGTGTTTGTTTTGCCATACATGTTTATCTTTTGGAACTGCAAGTTGGAATGTGAAGTAAAATCAGCTTCAAACTCGTTTCAGTAATAACTTGCCAGCATCAAGTCTTGAATGGCTATAGCAACTGTGATTGATAGAGCTGTACAAACACTGCAGCTTGATGTCGAGATATTTTTAATATATATATTTTAAATAGTACAAACACTAAATAAACCTTGAGGTTATGACTTTGGAGTTCCATAGATACTGTGCACTTTACTTGATATATAGCTCAAATGTCTGTTTGCTCTCTTTTAATATTAAAAAAGTTGCATAGGTATGACTAGGCCAAAGTGGGAGTCATCAACATCTGTGTTGCCTCAAATATTTGTAGTTGTGGTTCCTGACAGGAAGGTCTAGCAGCTTATTCATTAGGCGCTAAACAACGAGTAATTAGACAGCCAGTAATTAGACAAGCCCCCCCTCCCCCGTGCAGAGTGACAACATGAGGTTTTAGCGCCTACATAGTGTTCTAGAGTAGGGCTTCCTCGAGCAATTTCAACTGGCTATATATCAACTGGCACTTGCCAATCAGGAACTATGTAGCATTAAGACTAATTCAGGCACTCAGATTTCGAGGCACCCCCACTTTGGCTGCATGTAACTTCAGCATAGTTATATCTATGCAACTTTTTTGTAATATAAAGAGAGCACACAGAGAGACCTATCTTTTGAGCCATATCATACAGTGAAGTGCACAGAATCTAGAATCTATGGAGCTCCAAAGTTATAACCACTTCTTCCTGGCACTTGTCCCCCCATTGTAGAGGGGTGTATTATACAAAATGCTTTAAAGCATAGTTATATCTATGCAACTTTTTTGTAATATCAAGAGAGCACACAGAGAGACCTATCTTTTGAGCCATATATCAAGTTCATACAGTGAAGTGCACAGAATCTATGGAGCTCCAAAGTTATAACCACTTCTTCCTGGCACTTGTCCCCCCATTGTAGAGGGGTGTATTATACAAAATGCTTTAAGTAGGTGGTGTGCATTATATAAAATACTATATATGGTGTGCATTATATGAAATTTTCAACGCATTAAGTGGAATTCTCCCCTGCAGGGGTCATGTATTTGCTGCTGCTGGAGGACTCTAGATCACTGGGGAATGTGCCTCATGTCATGCCATACTCGGTCCTCCTTGTACCTATTTGCAGATTCAGCTCTAACCACAAACTACAAGTATTAAAAAAATATCCCACTATGCAGATATGTCTCTGTGTTGTGCAGGCAGATGGCCAGGGTCTGGTCAAAATGGCTGGTGCAGGCAGATGGCTGGGTCTGGTCAAAATGGCTGGTGCAGGCAGATGGCAGGGTCTGGTCAAAATGGCTGGTGCAGGCAGATGGCTGGGTCTGGTCAAAATGGTCAAAATGGCTGGTGCAGGCAGATGGCAGGGTCTGGTCAAAATGGCTAATCCCCCCCCACACACACACACATCACGATAGTAGGAAACTGCAGCCCCCGAAAAACTGTTAAAAACTGAAATCATCTCCAAGGATCTTGTACCCATCAATCTATCTATCTATCTATAGATATATATACTTTCCCACACACACCTAACTTGCATTCAAGAGGTCCATTTGTCATAATTTTACACCAGAAGACTCCAAATTATTGCAACAACTGATCTGTTTCCCAGATTCAGGAAAACACATGAATACAGGTAAAATAATAAACACACTACAGCCTAGTAGCTGAGCACATTATCACTGCTTTGGCCAAGATCATCGACAATTTAGCTATGTATTCTGCAGCTATATTTGTCTACTAGCAAAGAAGTGAATGGTTAGTGGCTATACAAAGAATTTTGTTCTTAGAAGAAGAAAAAAGGTAAGCTACAGAGAGATATAATAGCATGGCCTAACAGATCAGGTGTTCTAATACTGTTCTGTTTGCATGAGCACAGTCAGATATAATAGCATGGCCTAACAGATCAGGTGGTGTAATACTGTTCTGTTTGTATGGGCACAGTCAGATATAATAGCATGGCCTAACAGATCAGGTGTTGTAATACTGTTCTGTTTGTGTGGGCACAGTCAGATATAATAGCATGGCCTAACAGATCAGGTGTTGTAATACTGTTCTGTTTGTGTGGGCACAGTCAGATATAATAGCATGTCCTAACAGATCAGGTGGTGTAATACTGTTCTGTTTGCATGGGCACAGTCAGATATAATAGCATGGCCTAACAGGGTGTTGTAATACTGTTCTGTTTCTATGGGCACAGTCAGATATAATAGCATGGCCTAACAGATCAGGTAATACTGTTCTGTTTGTATGGGCACAGTCAGATATAATAGCATGGCCTAACAGATCAGGTGGTGTAATACTGTTCTGTTTGTATGGGCACAGTCAGATATAATAGCATGGCCTAACAGATGAGGTGTTGTAATACTGTTCTGTTTGTATGGGCACAGTCAGATATAATAGCATGGCCTAACAGATCAGGTGGTGTAATACTGTTCTGTTTGTATGGGCACAGTCAGATATAATAGCATGGCCTAACAGATCAGGTGTTGCGCACTGTTTGTGCTTACTTGTAATATCTATGGCTACAGTCAACAATAGCAGCTATGTGCTGATTTGTGTAGTGATAAGAAATGGAGTTTAAAAGTGCAGAGTTTGAGCATTTTCGTCTGTGGATATTAAAAAAAGCTGCTTGAGACCCCACCCCCACAAACGATTACTTATCTCCCACGTGAGAAGGAAAATGCCCCCCCTCCCCCCCTCCTGTTGCACTTTCTGAGGATTCTGCAGCACCCAAGAAAGCCATTGCAGCTATCACATACCTTATCTTTCTTGGACACCTGAGGGGGTTGGAGCATTATTTGGGAGTCGAAATGTTTTGATACCGATGGTTCAAATAGAAAATTCAATTCAAGGGTGAACACAATTACCCCCCCCCCCCCAAAAAACACCCAGGCTGTAGGAATGCCCAAGCTCACCATGCCTCGCGCAGCAGCTCCTCCCAGTCGTTCCTGAGCTCGAGCCAATAAACGCTAGCACAAAGAAATTGAATGCAGTGAGAGGAAATAGAGTCTAGGCACGACCAAAGTTGCAAACAAAGTCTGCTAGTCTTCGGTCATCAACAAGTGTATTGTTAGTTTCCAGTTCTTCTTCATCATCGTCGAGGACTGAGAGAGAGGGTCGCTAGAATCCTGATGTTCTCCACTCACCAGCTTGGAAGTGAGCTCAGCAATGTATGGTGTGGTCCCAGCTGCCACCGCTCCCTCCTTTAGGCAGGGGATTTTGCCATCCTCCTGACATTCTCCACTTTCAGCTTGGAATTGAAATGTATCTGCACATGCGCGAGATGAGCGCTTGTTGCGAATAGGAGAACACTCTTTTGTTCAGATCTCGTAATGGGGTGAACACTGTTTGAGGGGGGATACTATTGGAGGGAAGACACTATTCAAGGGGAGATACTATTGGAAGGAGGACACTATTCGAGGATATAAGGTACATTAACCGAGAGCTCGTTGAAAATGTGTAGTTCTCCATCCCTTACCTATATTCAAAATATATTGATTGGACCTGAAGGCAAACAAGAATGGGTACCACTTGACCATTCATATCATGTATGGCACATTTAAATAGTGGTGATTTTAAGGGGTAAAGGGTCATCCAAATGGTGGTGGTATGCATTCTTGTTTTCTCTTTTGGGTATGTCAGGAATAATGACTAGATGCTCTAGCCTTCATCAGAAATAATGACTAGATGCTCTAGCCTTCATCAGGAATAATGACTTGATGCTCTAGCAATAATTTTCAGCTGATGAAGGATAGAGCATTTAGTCATTATTCCTGATGAAGGCTAGAACATCTAATCAATGTTCCTGATGAAGGCTAGAGCATCTAGTCATTATTCCTGATGAAGCATCAAGTCATTATTCCTGATGAAGGCTAGAGCATCTAGTCATTATTCCTGATGAAGGCTAGAGCATCTAGTCATTATTCCCGATGAAGGCTAGAGCATCTAGTCATTATTCCTGATGAAGGCTAGAGCATCTAGTCACTATTCCTGATGAAGGCTAGAGCATCTAGTCATTATTCCTGATGAAGGCTAGAGCATCTAGTCATTATTTCTGATGAAGGCTAGAGCATCTAGTCATTATTCCTGAGATGAAGGCTAGAGCATCTAGTCATTACTCCTGATGAAGACTAGAGCATCTAGTCATTATTCCTGATGAAGGCTAGAGCATCTAGTCATTATTCCTGATGAAGGCTGGAGCATCTAGTTATTATTCCTGATGAAGGCTAGAGCATCTAGGCATTATTCCTGATGAAGGCTAGAGCATCTAGTCATTATTCCTGATGAAGGCTAGAGCATCTAGTCATTATTCCTGATGAAGGCTAGAGCATTTAGTCATTATTCCTGATGAAGGCTAGAGCATCTAGCCTGATGAATCTAGTCATTAGTCCTGATGAAGGCTAGAGCATCTAGTCATTATTCCTGATGAAGGTTAGAGCATCTAGTCATTATTCCTGATGAAGGCTAGAGCATCTAGTAATTATACCTGATGAAGGCTAGAGCACTAGTCATTATTCCTGATGAAGGCTAGAGCACCTAGTCTCATTATTCCTGATGAAGGCTAGAGCATCTAGTAATTATACCTGATGAAGGCTAGAGCATCTAGTCATTATTCCTGATGAAGGCTAGAGCATCTAGTAATTATACCTGATGAAGGCTAGAGCACCTAGTCTCATTATTCCTGATGAAGGCTAGAGCATCTAGTAATTATACCTGATGAAGGCTAGAGCATCTAGTCATTATTCCTGATGAAGGCTAGAGCATCTAGTAATTATACCTGATGAAGGCTAGAGCATCTAGTCATTATTCCTGATGAAGGCTAGAGCATCTAGTCATTATTCCTGATGAAGGCTAGAGCATCTAGTCATTATTCCTGATGAAGGCTAGAGCATCAAGTCATTATTCCTGATGAAGGCTAGAGCATCTAGTCATTATTCCTGATGGCTAGAGCATCTAGTCATTCCTGATGAAGGCTAAAGCATCTAGTCATTATTCCTGATGAAGGCTAGTCATTCCTGATGAAGGCTAGAGCATCTAATCATTATTCCTGATGAAGGCTAGAGCATCAAGTCATTATTCCTGATGAAGGCTAGAGCATCTAATCATTATCCCTGATGAAGGCTAGAGCATCTAGTCATTATTCCTGATGAAGGCTAGAGCATCTAGTCATTATTCCTGATGAAGGCTAGAGCATCAAGTCATTATTCCTGATGAAGGCTAGAGCATCTAGTCATTATTCCTGATGAAGGCTAGTCATTCCTGATGAAGGCTAGAGCATCTAGTCATTATTCCTGATGAAGGCTAGAGCATCAAGTCATTATTCCTGATGAAGGCTAGAGCATCTAATCATTATCCCTGATGAAGGCTAGAGCATCTAGTCATTATTCCTGATGAAGGCTAGAGCATCTAGTCATTATTCCTGATGAAGGCTAGAGCATCTAGTCATTATTCCTGATGAAGGCTAGAGCATCAAGTCATTATTCCTGATGAAGGCTAGAGCATCTAGTCATTATTCCTGATGAAGGCTAGAGCATCAAGTCATTATTCCTGATGAAGGCTAGAGCATCTAGTCATTATTCCTGATGAAGGCTAGAGCATCTAGTCATTATTCCTGATGAAGGCTAGAGCATCTAGTCATTATTCCTGATGAAGGCTAGAGCATCCGGTCGTAACGTAAAGAGAGCAAAATTTCAAGTTGATTATTGAGTAGGTCGTTGTAATGTTATTATGTGAACTGAGAGTTCATTGAGAGTAAAATTCTAGTCGAGTCGATTATTGAGGTCAATGTATTGTAACCTTTTTTATTATGAAATTTCCACTTACTGAAAATAACAATAACAACAACTACAACAACACAAAACCACCGAGACCAACACAGGGCCATCTTTATGGAATGTGGAATTTATCACCCGTTCCAATGGATGAAAGGTCATTTATCCATCTCAATCCAGCAGCCCCAAATCTTAAAAAAGCTCTCAGGATAGGCAACCATGGCCAGGCCTACTTCAGCACAGGCAACCATGGCCAGGCCTACTTCAGCACAGGCAACCATGACCAGGCCTACTTCAGCACAGGCAACATGGCCAGGCCTACTTCAGCACAGGCAACCATGGCCAGGCCTACTTCAGCACAGGCAACCATGGCCAGGCCTACTTCAGCACACGTAACCATGGCGAGGCCTACTTCAGCACAGGCAACCATGGCCAGGCCTACTTCAGCACAGGTAACCATGGCCAGGCCTACTTCAGCACAGGTAACCATGGCCAGGCCTACTTCAGCACAGGCCACCATGGCCAGGCCTACTTCAGCACAGGCAACCATGGCCAGGCCTACTTCAGCACAGGTAACCATGGCCAGGCTTACTTCAGCACAGGCAACCATGGCCAGGCCTACTTCAGCACAGGCAACCATGACCAGGCCTACTTCAGCACAGGCAACCATGGCCAGGCCTACTTCAGCACAGGCAACCATGGCAAGGCCTACTTCAGCACAGGCAACCATGACCAGGCCTACTTCAGCACAGGTAACCATGGCCAGGCCTATACTTCATTATGCACCTTTGGGATCATGCAGAGTCTGCAGAAATCATCAGTCTCCCAATGTCCCTCGTTTTATCACGGTGTTCAGTGACTCCAGTTCTTTGCAGGCCACTCCCCCATGTCCCTACTGAACCCCCTTTTTAATTAACATTTGTATTAATTTAGCTTGCATGGAAAGTATAGATAATTATTATTGGTACCAGCAAAAAAAATTCCAGATGATCTGAACTCTTAGTACCCCCCACTTAACATGAACTCTTAGTACCCCCACTTAACATTAGTACCCCCCACTTAACATGAACTCTTACTTAACATGAACTCTTAGTACCCCTCACTTAACATGAACTCTTAGTACCCCCCACTTAACATGAACTCTTAGTACCCCTCACTTAACATGAACTCTTAGTACCCCTCACTTAAGGGGGAAAGAAGGCTGCGTATCGCGTGGTCTCATATAAAGTACCATATCTTTGCTCGCATTCACTCTAGTTTCCCGATTTATATATCAAATTATAGCTTGCAGTCTATACTTTCTAATGGTAAGTCTCTTTTGTTATTTTGTTTTGCCATAATTTTTTCCTAGCTCATTATAGGCTCTTCCAGTGCGGACCGTAAGCCGTTAAGTAAACCACGTTGCAGTAACGACCTTTGCGAGGCTCTTATTCGGTCCATTAGTCAATCATAATGAGCACTACAAACTGCGCGTCTTGAAATTTTGAAAAAATGTTTTTTTCACTCATTTTCTGAACATAGCTTTATGACATCACGTTACATTTTCATCTATAGGTCTTTTTTAGTAATGCTATCAAACAAAAACTCTCGCGCAAGTTGTAGAATATAAAAATTGCTTTCAAATGATATATTTTTTTTAATCAAAGGATAAAAAATATTCAAGTTATCATTTGAACGGTTTTTCAAAAATCACTTCAGAGATATTGAGCCTTGAAGTCCAAGCAGTTTGTAATCACATCCCAGCTGCCAGAAACACCCCCTGTTCACCAGAATACATCCCTCATTACTAGAATTGTGTGTACAAACAAAATGTTTGACTTTTCACAGTCCTTTATTTTTTCAACAACAGCAGTATCCTACATCCTAACTACAACCTGAAAACCAACAATATATATATATATACATACACATAAATTAAAGACGCATCAGACTTGTTACATGTATGTTGCTTTGCTAATATTGAATTAGCAAACATAAACACGTCATCATTTGCAGGGCTCCCATGCCCAGGTCCATCCATCGTCACCCTCCACACATGTCTTCCGACACCCTCCAGTAATCCCTGAAAAACAATAGAACACAAACAAGTCATCCTCCACTAATTCCTAAGCTTGACAAAAAGACACATAAACAAAAGTATCTTCCAGTAATCTCTGTTTGACAATAGAAAGCAAAAGACACATAACAAAATAAAATGTTACAGGTCCCCCATGCCAGGACCATACAATGCTCCGCCCTCCATTGAACTCTGTTGCCTCTCGACAGCAAGCCTGACACTTGTTGCACTCATATGTTCTGTCTACACCAACTCAAAACTCCTGTAGGACAATACTCGGTGTTGGGATGTTCCATAGTTGACTAAGAGTGATAAAAAATCGCTTTCACATCGCAAATCATCCCCTCTAGGTTGTCCTTTCTAATTGCTCCCCTAAAGTAGGTTTGCATTTTAACTATAGACACACGACTAACCCCCCATCACCACCCAAAGACACTAGGACCGTAAGGCTTGACTTCAAACAACCGTTTATGTGCATTTGTATACCCATCACTAATTTATGTGTGTGTACCTAAGCTTCAGTCTCCACTGAACGCTAAAAAAGTTTGTGTTCCTACAACTTCCATAGAACCCGAAGAGCCATCAAAATTGGCCTCACAATTTTTACCTTGTGACCCTCAAACCATTCCGTGTAACTTGCTACTGTTTCATCTTCAGGTCTTCGCGCACAAGCTTGACAGAACTTAGACATAAGATAATAATCTAAAACTTCTCCAGTGTCCCAAGACATCACCACAACCAAGCCATAATTTGATTTGTGGCCCTGTCTAAGCCATGTGCCGTCAACAGTAATACTAACATCAATGATGTCTTCATGCCTAACCCTATAAAAATCATGTAACCTATGAGCGGCATCCAACATAATATTCTGTTACTGCATTTGCGTCACTCCCTATTGACCTAGTATATTTAAAAAAAACAAGTGGAACCAAGAGGGGGCAACATATCCATGACTGCAGTGATATCTTCCAGACCAGAATGACTAATTCCAGCAATGCGAGCGCACCCAGCACTGACTGGATGTTCAAAGAATGCTTCTACAGATACAGGGTTTGAGATGTCTCGAGTGTTACTACAATTTGAACAAAAAGTGAGACACCATGCCTGCCCTACGGGCTTCAGTTGCAAGGGAGCTCAGTTACCACATTGAATACACTTATTACACCTTTCTATGACCTCTCTAAGCTTATCTAAGTTTATTATACGATTACCCTTACCTAGTTCTCCAACACCACCCGAGTCCAAAGAGGTAGAGCCAGTAGATCCAGTAGCAACAGCCACAGAAGCAGCTGAACGATCCATGAGAGCCAACTTCTTCCTGGGCATAGTCACTGGTCATAGTCACAAATGGAACTGGCCTCTCTTCAGACATTTGCAATTGATTGGAAGGTAAGTGAAGGTTCACAGAAGGCGCTATCCCACCTACAGGATCCAAGAGACTCACTAACAAAGGAAGGAAACAGCTAGTAACTTTTTAGTACGGAGATAAACATTAAAACTTGCCTGGCGCGGCTACTGTGACAGGCTCAACAACAGCCGCCTGTAGGGCTTTCTTCTTCTTGTCGTCACTCTTCTTGAATCCTTGGCCTTTCTGTTTAAAATGCTTCTCTGTTCTCTTCCCCATAACTCAACAGTGTGAAAGTTTCAAGCGAACCGACTAAAAAACACGTGAAAAAACGTGCTTGTCTTAGAGGTTGCACACTACCCCCCCGCCTGGCCAATTCATTGCGCAAACGACTGGTAAGGGTCTCCATGAAATTGGCAACATTTTGATATATAAAAACTGTATTTTGGGTAGGCGATCATCGCCGACCGCCCGATTGTAGCCAGGTAAGACTGGGAGAGAAGCTCTTCCAATGTGAAGTGAAATGAAATGAAATGGAATAATAATGCACTGTATAAAAATGGCTATATCTTCTGATGCAAGTATTCACTTGCTCTGAAACTTGAAACTCAAACTCCAGACATACTATGAACCCTTTTGGGCCCCAAAAAAAATTTTTGAAAAAATATGTGTTTTCAGCCCTCTTCCCCCCTTAACATGAACTCTTAGTACCCCCCACTTAACATGAACTCTTAGTATCCCTCACTTAACATGAACTCTTAGTACCCCTCACTTAACATGAACTCTTAGTACCCCCCACTTAACATGAACTCTTAGTACCCCCATTTAACATGAACTCTTAGTACCCCACACTTAACATGAACTCTTAGTATCCCCCACTTAACATGAACTCTTAGTACCCCCCATTTAACATGAACTCTTAGTACCCCCCACTTAACATGAACTCTTAGTATCCCCCATTTAACATGAACTCTTAGTACCCCCCACTTAACATGAACTCTTAGTATCCCCCACTTAACATGAACTCTTAGTACCACCCCACTTAACATGAACTCTTAGTACCCCCCACTTAACATGAACTCTTACCCCCACTTAACATGAACTCTTAGTACCCCCCACTTAACATGAACTCTTAGTACCCCCCACTTAACATGAACTCTTAGTACCCCCCCCACTTAACATGACATTCCCTGTCCAAAGAAGATCAAATGATTGCAACATGTTGCAAGTCAAGTATTGCCTGGAACATGTTGCAAGCCAAGTACCACCTGCAACATGTTGCAAGCCAAGTACCGTATATAACATGTTGCAAGCCAAGTACTGCCTGCAGCATGTTGCAAGCCAAGTACCACCTGCAACATGTTGCAAGTTTAGTACCGTGCCAAGTACCGTATATAACATGTTGCAAGCCAAGTACCGTATATAACATGTTGCAAGCCAAGTACTGCCTGCAACATGTTGCAAGCCAAGTACCACCTGCAACATGTTGCAAGCCAAGTACCACCTGCAACATGTTTCAAGACAAGTACAACCTGCAACATGTTGCAAGCCAAGTACCGTATATAACATGTTGCAAGCCAAGTACCACCTGGAACATGTTGCAAGCAAAGTACTGTATGCCCTCTGGTTGTTTAGTGAGCACTAAACTTCCAACTCCAACATGCAAGAAAACTGGCGCTTACTGTATGTGACTACAAATAGGCTTTTATGAAACACCATTTCTAAATAACGCACACTCACAGAAAAATTAAACCAATGTTTCTTCACAAATTTTTTTTAAGACAGAGAACCAAGGAGCTAATCTCGTGAGCTAGCTGAAGAAGGAGCTAATCTCGTGAGCTAGCTGAAGAAGGAGCTAATCTCGTGAGTAGCTGAAGAAGGAGCTAATCTCGTGAGCTAGCTGAAGAAGGAACTAATCTCGTGAGCTAGCTGAAGAAGGAGCTAATCTCGTGAGTAGCTGAAGAAGGAGCTAATCTCGTGAGCTACACCTGAAGAAGGAGCTAATCTCGTGAGCTAGCTGAAGAAGGAGCTATTCTCGTGAGCTACTAGCTGAAGAAGGAGCTAATCTCGTGAGCTAGCTGAAGAAGGAGCTAATCTCGTGAGCTAGCTGAAGAAGGAGCTAATCTC
This sequence comes from Cladorhizidae sp. MBARI D1340-BT2, assembly GCA_028752905.1. NCBI lineage: Eukaryota > Metazoa > Porifera > Demospongiae > Poecilosclerida > Cladorhizidae > Cladorhizidae sp. MBARI D1340-BT2. The sequence continues at coordinate 10,472,466 of JAQNBH010000013.1, forward strand.
GTGAGCTACACCTGAAGAAGGAGCTAATCTCGTGAGTAGCTGAAGAAGGAGCTAATCTCGTGAGCTAGCTGAAGAAGGAGCTAATCTCGTGAGCTAGCTGAAGGAGCTAATCTCGTGAGCTATAGCTGAAGAAGGAGCTAATCTCGTGAGCTAGCTGAAGAAGGAGCTAATCTCGTGAGTAGCTGAAGAAGGAGCTAATCTCGTGAGCTAGCTGAAGAAGGAGCTAATCTCGTGAGCTAGCTGAAGGAGCTAATCTCGTGAGCTATAGCTGAAGAAGGAGCTAATCTCGTGAGCTAGCTGAAGAAGGAGCTAATCTCGTGAGCTAGCTGAAGAAGGAGTTAATCTCGTGAGCTAGCTGAAGAAGGAGCTAATCTCGTGAGCTAGCTGAAGAAGGAGCTAATCTCTCGAACCAGACTCAGTTTCTCAGGGCAGGTTACGAAGGGGAGCAAGTCTATTGAGGCAAAGCTGATGATGGCCTCTCAAGCATTACTTAGCCATTGATTTTACTCCTCTGAGTCTACAGAACTATTGAACATCCCTCCCTCGAAGTTTACAGAACTATTGGGACATTCTTCCCTCAGAGTCTAGAGTACTATTGGGACATCCTTCCCTCGGAGTCTACAAAACTATTGGGACATCCTTCCCTCAGAGTCTAGAGTACTATTGGGACATCCTTCCCTCGGAGTTCCAGCTCGTGAAGGTTGCCAATAGCGAGCCTGTCACAAGAATTGCTATCTATCATCATTGGCTAAAATGAGCTTTTCATCATGAAGTATGTCCCAATAGTTCCGCAGACTCCGAGGGAAGGATATCCCAATAGTTCTGTAGACTCCGAGGAGAGGATGTCCCAATAGTTTTGTAGAGTACAATTTCTGGGTAGTATGTAAGTCTGAAAGTATTTGGGAACCTCACAGATCGTTGAGGAGTTCCCTGTGCTATTACAAGGCTGGGTTAAAAGTCTCCTGCTAATAAGCTGCAAGAAGCTGTCTGGAAATCTCGGATAGCTACAGACAATTGTAGCTACAAATACAAATGGTGATATACTGTAAAATTCTTGTCTCAATGGAATTTGTTGAAGTACGTTGCCAAGCAGTGAAGCTAATGACATGCACATAACCAGTATATTTTCCACCAGCACTACAGAGTAAGATGCCATAAGGACACCTGGCAAGGACAGAGTAAGATGCCATAAGGACACCTAGCAAAGACAGAGTAAGATACCATAAGGACACCTGGCAAGGACAGAGTAAGATGCCATAAGGACACCTAGCAAGGACAGAGTAAAGTGCCATAAGGACACCTAGGAAGGACAGAGTAAGATGCCATAAGGACACCTAGCAAGGACAGAGTAAGATGCCATAAGGACACCTAGCAAGGACAGAGTAAGATGCCATAAGGACACCTAGCAAGGACAGAGTAAGATGCCATAAGGACACCTAGCAAGGTCAGAGAGAGATGCCATAAGGACACCTGGCAAAGGACAGAGTAAGATGCCATAAGGACACCTGGCAAGGACAGAGTAAGATGCCATAAGGACACCTGGCAAGGTCAGAGAGAGATGCCATAAGGACACCTGGCAAGGTCAGAGAGAGATGCCATAAGGACACCTAGCAAGGTCAGAGTAAGATGCCATAAGGACACCTAGCAAGGTCAGAGAGAGATGCCATAAGGACACCTAGCAAGGTCAGTAAGATGCCATAAGGACACCTAGCAAGGTCAGAGTAAGATGCCATAAGGACACCTAGCAAGGTCAGAGAGAGATGCCATAAGGACACCTGGCAAGGACAGAGTAAGATGCCATAAGGACACCTAGCAAGGTCAGAGAGAGATGCCATTAGGACACCTAGCAAGGTCAGAGAGAGATGCCATAAGGACACCTGGCAAGGACAGAGTAAGATGCCATAAGGACACCTGGCAAGGTCAGAGAGAGATGCCATAAGGACACCTGGCAAGGACAGAGAGAGATGCCATAAGGACACCTGGCAAGGTCAGAGAGAGATGCCATTAGGACACCAGGCAAGGACAGAGAGAGATGCCATAAGGACACCTAGCAAGGTCAGAGAGAGGTGCCATTAGGACACCTAGCAAGGTCAGAGAGAGATGCCATAAGGACACCTGGCAAGGTCAGAGAGAGATGCCATAAGGACACCTAGCAAGGTCAGAGTAAGATGCCATAAGGACACCTACATAGCAAGGTCAGAGAGAGATGCCATAAGGACACCTGGCAAGGTCAGAGTAAGATGCCATAAGGACACCTAGCAAGGTCAGAGAGAGATGCCATAAGGACACCAGGCAAGGTCAGAGTAAGATGCATAAGGACACCTAGCAAGGTCAGAGTAAGATGCCATAAGGACACCTAGCAAGGTCAGAGAGAGATGCCATAAGGACACCTGGCAAGGACAGAGTAAGATGCCATAAGGACACCTAGCAAGGTCAGAGAGAGATGCCATTAGGACACCTAGCAAGGTCAGAGAGAGATGCCATAAGGACACCTAGCAAGGAGTTTGTAAGGACAATGACATGTGTGCTTGACAACTTTTTGAGCGCTAAACATCGAGTGACTTAAGAACCCGAGCTTACGGCATTTTATCATCGCTACATGCATGCATGGAACATGGAACACGGAACATGTAATATACACACACACATATAATATATATAATATAATTTCAAACCTACTGTGATTAGGTATGGAGGCTCATGACTGGCGTCATTGTTGCTGGCACTTTCAGCTGCTTCACCCTCTGGCTTCGGCTGTGCTATAGGGAGGGGGGAGGAGGAAGGAGGGGGGAGGAGGGGAGAGAGGAGGAGGGAGGGGTTGAGGCTAATCAACAGCAAGGGATGGAATAGAGATATTTTCGAGAAGATAAATATCCACAAATGGTGAGGAAAGGAAGAATTCGTTGGGGAAATGATTAACAGAAAAATGCGTGTGTGTGTATGTGTGTGTGTGGGGGGATGGGGGGGGGGGGGGGGGGGAGAGTCCTGTATTGTGTAGTGTGTGTAGTGAAGGAGCTAAGTGAAGATGTTGTGGGTTTTGACATGTAGACCACATCCTAAAGAAGGTTTCCAGAGTGGAACCACTTTTCTGGGTTGTATGCATGCATGTGTGTGCATGCGTGTGTGTGTGCATGTGCATGCATGTGTATACAGTATATATATATACATAAGGTAGGAGGTCAACGTGTTGGGACTAGAGGGTGTTAGATATTCGGATGGTGTGTAAGGTCTTGGCCTTGCTCCTCATAAAATCGTGAACTGTCCACTTTCCAAATGTTGCATTCCACTGCTACTCAAGCTAACCTTCTCCCATTCTTCACAATGTCACAGACCCGGAGCTCGTCCTGGATATTAAGGACAATCTTTTTCTCTTTTGAGTGGGTGTGGCCACTCTCTCTGCTCTGATACGGAGCGAGAAGAATTGAAAGAGACTGCCACACAATGTTCCAGTTACAAGGTCACTGCAGGGCTGGATTCAGAAATTTTGCCAAGGGGGGGGGGGGGGGGGGGGGTCAGAGGGCCGGACTCAGATCATGTAGCCGTTAAAATCTCAAAATTTTAAGGGGGGGGGGGGGTAATCCTCTCCCTGCCCCCTCCTAAATACACCCCTGTGTGATGTGGTGTATATTAGTTGTGTGCATGCGCAAATGAAATTTTTCTGCTAAATGAAAACAGAAGTTCACTGAATGCAGCCATTGCTTCCAGAGCATCTTGAGCACTCATTGAATGCAGCCATTGCTTCAGAGCACTCATTGAATGCAGCCATTGCTTCCAGAGCATCTTGTAGCATTCATTGAATGCAGCCATTGCTTCCAGAGCATCTTGTAGCATTCATTGAATGCAGCCATTGCTTCCAGAGCATCTTGTAGCATTCATTGAATGCAGCCATTGCTTCCAGAGCATCTTGTAGCGTTCATTGAATGCAGCCATTGCTTCCAGAGCATCTTGTAGCGTTCATTGAATGCAGCCCAGAGCATCTTGTAGCGTTCATTGAATGCAGCCATTGCTTCCAGAGCATCTTGTAGCGTTCATTGAATGCAGCCATTGCTTCCAGAGCAGCTTGTAGCGTTCATTGAATGCAGCCATTGCTTCAAGAGCATCTTGTAGCGTTCATTGAATGCAGCCATTGCTTCCAGAGCATCTTGTAGCGTTCATTGAATGCAGCCATTGCTTCCAGATCATCTTGTAGCGTTCATTGAATGCAGCCATTGCTTCCAGAGCATCTTGTAGCATTCATTGAATGCAGCCATTTGTTCCAGAGCATCTTGTAGCGTTCATTGAATGCAGCCATTGCTTCAGAGCATCTTGTAGCGTTCATTGAATGCAGCCATTGCTTCCAGTCTTGTAGCGTTCATTGAATGCAGCCATTGCTTCCAGATCATCTTGTAGCGTTCATTGAATGAAGCCATTGCTTCCAGAGCATCTTGTAGCATTCATTGAATGCAGCCATTTGTTCCAGAGCATCTTGTAGCGTTCATTGAATGCAGATTGAATGCAGCCATTGCTTCAGAGCATCTTGTAGCGTTCATTGAATGCAGCCATTGCTTCCAGAGAGTCTTATAGCGTTCATTGAATGCAGCCATTGCTTCCAGATCATCTTGTAGCGTTCATTGAATGCAGCCATTGCTTCCAGAGCATCTTGTAGCATTCATTGAATGCAGCCATTTGTTCCAGAGCATCTTGTAGCGTTCATTGAATGCAGCCATTGCTTCAGAGCATCTTGTAGCGTTCATTGAATGCAGCCATTGCTTCCAGAGAGTCTTGTAGCGTTCATTGAATGCAGCCATTGCTTCCAGAGCATCTTGTAGCGTTCATTGAATGCAGCCATTGCTTCCAGAGCATCTTGTAGCATTCATTGAATGCAGCCATTGCTTCCAGAGCATCTTGTAGCGTTCATTGAATGCAGCCATTGCTTCCAGAGCATCTTGTAGCATTCATTGAATGCAGCCATTGCTTCCAGAGCATCTTGTAGCGTTCATTGAATGCAGCCATTGCTTCCAGAGCATCTTGTAGCATTCATTGAATGCAGCCATTGCTTCCAGAGCATCTTGTAGCGTTCATTGAATGCAGCCATTGCTTCCAGAGCATCTTGTAGCATTCATTGAATGCAGCCATTGCTTCCAGAGCATCTTGTTGCGTTCACTGAATGCAGCCATTGCTTCCAGAGCATCTTGTAGCATTCAGTTGCCGCATGTTCAGATAAGTGACCTCATACTGTCTACTGTACATGTATATATATATACAATACCAATCTCTCAATGAACTCTCAATTGAAATAACATTATAATACAAGTATTTCAATGTGTGTATTATATCCATTTCAAGCTGCCTAGCTACACGTACTATTTGAGGGGATACTCCATTATTTCAGCATGCCTAACAGACGTGCGCACAATAGTTGCACGTGATCACCTGATCTCAAAATGGTGGCACTCATTGATAATAGCATGTCCGTGCTCTAGCCATCGTCCTCTAGTCTAGTTTCCATCTTCTTCATAATCACTTGCAAAACGATCGTCGTTGTAAATCTCTCTCACCTCTTCTGTGGAATTTGGACATCTCGCTGGCGATGTTTGCTGCAGCACTTTCTGCTACTTGCCCGGACTTTAAACAGCGAATGCTGTCGTCATGTGACCATCCGCCTCCACTGAAATGCCACAACTTTTGAAGTATTTGATTATCACCATAAAGGTAACATTTGGCCAAGCACTCACTCCAGACAGGACCTTCTCCGGAGCTTTCCTTCTTCTTGCTGGTGCATTCAGATATAGACACAGCAGAAGGTCAGTCATCCAAATATCTGGGACTGGAGAGTGTTCAAGTTTTTACCTTCTTGACAATATTACAGATCTTGACATTCCTATTTATCTTTTGTTTTTTGAGTAGGTCAAGGCACGCTCTCTGCGAGAAAAATAGAAAGAAGCTGCCGGCAGAGCTTCCACATTCAACAACGGTAAACATTCATTGTGCCATATGCAGAGAGGCCGCCCCCCCCCCCCCCCCCCCCCCCCCCCGTAAAATGACGGGGGAATCACAAAGCTCTGCAATGGGTGACGCTTCTTGTAGCGTATTGTTGACCGACATGTTTCGATATCTGATATCTTACACAAGCAAGACAGTCTAGCAAAGCAAACAATTGTACATGTGCATACCAGAAACATATTTAGAGGACCCTTTACCATGTCAAAATAATGACTTCAAAAGATAAAGGGTTCCCCAAATTTTGTGGTTTTCATGGGGGGGGGGGGGGGGGGGGGCATTTGCTTCCTTTATTTCTTGACCAATATAGTTTGTTCTTAAATAAACATTTTTGTGTTGGGTGAATGTATGTATTGCAATAATACAATACAGTAGGAGGTCACTTATCCTAACATGCCATTCAACTGAACGCTACAAGAAGCTCCGCCCCCAAAATGCTGGCTATATTCAGTATATCCCCCCCCCCCCCCTATTTTGCAGGGAAAATTCATAATTTGAGCACGCACACAAGGAATAAACACTGTCCACCCAACATGGAACTTTGTCCGGCAGTTTCTTCTCGCTCCGTGTCAAAACAGAGAGCACGGCTCAACTTACTCAGAAGACAAAAGGAATTTTCCTTATATAGATGTAAGCTCCAGATCTGTGACATTGTGAGGAATGGGAGTAGGTTGGCTCGAGTAGCGGTGGAACGCAACGTTGGAAAGTGACTGTTCACGATTTTAAGAGGAGTAAGGACAAGACCTTCCACAAAGCTCAGCTATACAAACACCCTCCTCCTGTCCCAACATGTTCAGATAAGCGGCCTCCTTCTGTGCATTATATATTTATACATAACAGATAACGAGCAGGAGCTGCCTCACTGGTTGTGGGTGATGTATCCACGAATAATTCCTCTAACACTTTGAATCTGATCTCCTCGTCGATGTCCATGAACATGTCGTGTGGGCCATCCTCTGTCTCGTACTCCCACACCCACAAGTGCTCTGCAGTGTCACTGAGATGAGTCACACACGGAGGAACGGGAGAAAGGAGAGTTCTCTCAGCAGCAACACTTCCTTAGAAACATATTGCATCCCATGCTATATATGAGACAAAACTTACCTGGCACCTGAATGACAGTGGCTCGGATTTTTGATTGGGTCTTGGCATCAATGCTAGAGCTAGAACTGCTGGTGTTTTAGGAAGGCTGGGCTAAGTCCTATGGATAGGGTATTCTAGGGCTAGGGCTAAGTCTCCTATGGATAGGGTATTCTAGGGCTAGGTGGATAGGGTATTCTAGGGCTAGGCCTAAGTCCTATGGATAGGGTATTCTAGTGCTAGGGCTAAGTCCTATGGATAGGGTATTCTAGGGCTAGGCCTAAGTCCTATGGATAGGGTATTCTAGAGCTAGGGCTAAGTCCTATGGATAGGGTATTCTAGGGCTAGGGCTAAGTCCTATGGATAGGGTATTCTAGGGCTAGGGCTAAGTCCTATGGATAGGGTATTCTAGGGCTAGGCCTAAGTCATATGGATAGGGTATTCTAGGGCTAGGACTAAGGATGTCCCAACACGGTCCCCCAGGAATCCTGCAACTGTGATGATACTCATCATCCTTCATTGTGTCCATATTTGAAGGCCTTCCACAACCGCACACCAGAACCTGCTCTTATCTATGTCTCATACTTCAACACTGAAGTATGAAAGTTGCCGTTCCAAAATAGGGCTACTTCTGTGAAAAAGATCATACTCATTAGCCAAGAAGCTAATATGAAGAGTACAAATAAGTAAACAAATACATGGAGGAATATATTAAGTTATTATACTTAAGTAGTTAAAAGTCTAAGTGATGATAAGAGGTGTTGAATATAGTGTTTAAATTGTCCGTTTAATGTAACTGAGTTCCAGAGCCTAGGGGAAATGAAAGGCCGAGTTCTGTATGGGATTAGCAGACGATTACTGTGGAAGGATCGGATTGTAGCAGGGTGTTTAGCATGGTGGGGGGAGGATAGAAGGAAAATCTATGTTATTGTGAATAAGTTTCAAGAAGAATATAAGTTTGGCATTACGGCGGCGAGAGAATAGAGATGGAAGATGAAACTTAGTGAGAAGAGAAGGGTAGTCCGAAGACCATTGTTTACTACATAATTTACATGCAAAGTATTGTATTCTCTCAAGATGAGAAGAAAGATGGGATGATTGAGGGTCCCAGAGGAAAGACCAGATGAGGACAGATAAGAGAAGTGTCAAGGCGAAGACTAGTAGAAGTATCTGAATAGCAGTAGAAATGATGGTAGAGAAGACCAAGTAATTTACGGGTCTTGGAAGAGATGTAAAAAATATGTTTGTTCCAGGATCGAGATGAAGAAAAGAGGTAGTCACTAACTGAATTGGAGAACCAGAGATACACAGAAGTGGAGATTGAAATTAGCATGTATTAGGCATGAAGTCGACTTGGAGCAGGTTGCAGTGTGCCACTCTGGACAAGTTCTGATAAATTATGCAACTTTATTAATTTAGCTTACAATCTCTTTGGGTGTTGGAGACTCTGGCAGGGTATCAGAATGTCATCAAAAAATCCAAGAGAAACTATGGAGAGATGAGAGAGGAACAGTGGATAAGTAGGAGACAAAAGTAAGCAAATGCTTACTTACCCCTGACGCCTTCAGAACTGCAACTCCGTATTTTGCCAATCAATACTTCGTCAATAAAGGGTCGAAATATGACAAATCTAAAACGAACTAAAACACACAGTTAATATTTTGACGAGTAGTTCTCGGAGAGCACCACTACCTTTAGTGTGCGAGGCACCATCACCGGGAAAGATGTAGGATTCCCCCACGTAAACGATGTCGTGGAGAATTATGCAGAGGCCTACCTTGTGCACGACCTACAAATTCAGCGACTTTAAATTCAGTGCATGTTCAGTCAGTTACCCACTTTATTGGCAAACTTCTTGTTCAATTCATCAGAGAGCTCTTCCCCCATGTCTTTAGAAAACTTGTGCGGTTCTATTCTTACGATATCCTGCATCTCTGTCAGAACAAACATGACTCTAGTAGTGTATTTAGTGATGCTCGGCACTCTTTTTAGTGGGCTCCAGTTAGAAATTTTGATGCTTTTTTTAAGTAATTAATTTTTTTTTGTGCTAAACTTAGCTGGTGTCAGCGATGAAGCTTTACTGGAGTACGACTGTTTTGGTCCTGTACCTGTCACTGTTTGCTTGTTTGTCAGATGCCACACTCAGCAAGAAAGACCGGAAGAAGAAAGTTCCTAATCCAATAAAAGAGGTAGCTAGATAAATATCCTAGCCATGATTTTCTCTGTTCGGCGGAGCATAACTTGATGCACGCTACCTTATGAGCTAATGGTGGTGTCTATTATATAGAGGAGAGAAACTTTGGCTACTGTGAAAGACCGAGGACTTGTGGTGGATGCCCCCAAATCGAAGGATATTGTATTAAATCACCACCTCTACTCCACAGCTCACAAGACTGTCAAGCATTTTGCTGGACTGACACTAGGATATGTGACCCCAGTAGGTTGTCTAGAGACAGGAGAGGTGTGGCAGTGGGAGGAGTTAAAAAAATAATATATATATCATTAATTTTAAAAAATGATGGATGATGGAGGGAAGAGGCATGGTATTCATGTTTCCTTTATAAATGCAGTGGAATAACCATGGCTACGACACTGCCCAGTGGTTTGCTTCCAAGTTCACGCACATATCTCCTGTCTGGCTTCAGATCCGCAGAGTGTAAGGGGTTATCGGATCTTCTGCCCCATGTTGACCATCTTTATGTCTCTCTGCCAGGTCCAAGGCCAAGTATGAACTCACAGGGACTCATGACATTGACCGAGGTGTGTGTTACAAGACTTATAAAGACCTATAGCAACCTGTGGTCCAGGACCCCTAGGGGTGGGTGGGCATGAAAAGGGTCCAGGGGGTGGCTAGGGGGCAATCCAATTATTCTTTTTTTACTATGTTTTGTGGAAGCTTATGGAAAACAGAAGGCATAGCCAGTACGCCTTGTCGAGGGTGCTCCAGGGCATTACTCTCTGTGAATGTGTGGCATGTTGGGTGTTTGTTGTTTTGTAAATATACCATAAACATCAACTTCTTGCACACATTTTCTGGAGAGGTCCATGGTCGATTTATCCCAAATTTGTCAGCTGTTAAGATAGAGCAGAAATAGAGCTTTCAAATGACATATTAATTGTTAGAATCTGTAAATAATTAAGAGAGTTATGCTGCATTATGTATCATAAAAACTCCTTTTGAGATATAGGCAGAAATATATAGAAATTTATTGTATACAAGGTCATGTAACGGAGACTTCATCTATTTTTTCAAGGGGTCCATGGCCCTAAAAAGATTAGGAACCCCTGGATTATAGCCACCAACTTGGGTTTATGAGCACATGCATGATATGATAAGAAAACGAGTCAACTGAACAGAGCAGTGGCTCTTTTCCCAGATCAGCTATAAAATGGAAACTGATGTTCAGCCAACTTGCTTGGGGCTCCTGGGTGTTGCTTGTAAGCTGATGTAAGAGGAAATCCGTTTTCATCTGCACATGTTGCTGCTGATAACTGGTGATGTTGGCCATTGCTAAAGCTAAACAAAACAAATACAAGTTGTTGTGTTGTTTCTTTTATTTATTATTTTATTGTTGTTATGATTATTATTTTAATTTTATTGTTGTTACCATTATTAATATTTTTATTTATTCTTTTATTGTTGTTATGATTATTAATATAAAAAATAATTCTTTTATTGTTGTTATGATTATTATTTTAATTTTAATTTTATTGTTATGATTATATTTTTATTTATTCTTTTATTGTTGTTATGATTATTAATAATATATTTATTTATTCTTTTATTGTTGTTATGATTTTATTGTTATTTTAATTTTATTGTTACCATTATTAATAATATTTTATTTATTCTTTTATTGTTGTTGTGATTATTGTTGTTATTATTAATAATGTTTTTATTTATTCTTTTATTGTTGTTATGATGATTATTTTAATTTTATTGTTGTTATGATTATTAATAATATTTTTATTTATTCTTTTATTCTTGTGAATTCTTGTTGTGATTATAATTTTAATTTTATTGTTGTTATGATTATTAATAATATTTTTATTTGTTATTTTATTGTTATTATGATTATTAATATTTTTATTTATTATTTTATTGTTTTTTGTTGTTATGGTTATTATTTTAATTTTATTGTTGTTGTTGTTGTGGTTATTGTTGTTATGGTTATTATTTTAATTTTATTGTTGTTATGATTATTAATATTTTTAATTTGTTATTTTATCGTTATGATTATTATTAATATTTTTATTTATTATTTTATGAATATTTATATTAATATTTTATTTAGTATTTTATTCTCAATGAAGACTTATCAATAATCAACTTGAAAATGAATTCTCTCGACTAGATGCTCTAGCAGGAATATTCCTGATGAAGGCTAGAGTATCTCGTCAAAACGTCGAGAGAATCAATTTCAAATTGATTATTGAGAAGGTTATTGTAATACTATTTTATTGTTGTTATGATGATTATGATGAATCTTATTATTTGTTTTTGGGGGGGGGGGGGGGGGGGGGCATTGAATGAGGTGTGTGTAAATTGGTTTGCATGCATGATGGTAACTGCATGAGCCTTCGCACGTAGATTGGATGGTGAGGTTGAAAACGAACAATGAACTCGTCCGAATCGTTCCCCGAGTCTTGTTTGACAGCTGGACCAAGAGTGATTACCTGGAGCTCTTTTCCGACTCTGCAAACATGGCGTCGCTAGGAAAATCCATGGCACAGCAGCTGAAAGTGGGAAATCTTTGCTGTTGTTGTTGTTTTTGTTGTTTCAGTCTTGAGAAATTACTTGTGCAAGTGCTGCATGGTTTTAATTATTATTATTAAAATTTGCTTGTTTATTATTATTATTATTATTATTATTATTATTATTATTATTATTATTATTATTATTATTATTATTATTATTATTATTATTATTATTATTATTATTATTATTATTACTATTATTATTACTATTATTATTATTATTATTATTATTATTATTATTATTATTATTATTATTATTATTATTATTATTATTATTATTTTCTTCAGTCTCATGGATTTGATGGAGTAGTGTTGGAGATTTGGAGCCAGCTTGGTGGACATCACAGAAAGTAACGAGATTTAATTATTTACTCAGAATATGCCATTTGAGAACATCCTGATAAACACCTTCATGTTATCTCTCACATTCATGTATGGTCTCACTCTAACAGAGTTAACCTCCTGATAACACAATTATCTCACACATAATTATGGTCTCCTTCTAACAAATAACTTCTTGATAACACACTTCATGTTATCTCTCACATGGTCTTCCTCTAACAGAGTTAAGAGAACCTCCTGATAACACACTTCAAATTTTCTGATGTGTTGTAGTGATTTGGCCAATGTTGTCAAGGCGATAGCTAAGAGCTTGCACTCGAACAGCATGCAAGTGATCCTGGTCATACCCGCCAGGAAAGCAGGGTGAGCACCAAGTTGGGTCTTCATCCGTCTCATTGTTGCTGATGTATTTGCATGCTTTTTTGTTGCTGTTGCTGTGTTGCATGCTTTGTTGTTGTGTTGCATGCTTTGTTGTTGTGTTGCATGCTTTGTTGTTGTTGTGTTGCATGCTTTGTTGTTGTGTTGCATGCTTTGTTGTTATTGTTGCATGCTTTGTTGGTGTTGTTGTGTTGCATGCTTTGTTGTTGTGCATGCTTTGTTTTAGCTGTTGCTGTGTTGCATGCTGCTTTGTTACTGTTGTTGTGTTGCATACTTTGGTGTTGTTGCATGCTTTGTTGTTGTTGTGTTTCATGTTGATGTTGTGGTGTTGGATGTTTTGTTGAACATTGTGTTGCATGCTTTGTTGTTGCATGCTTTGTTATTGCTGTTGTTGTTACTGCTGTTGTGTTGCATGCTTTGTTGTTACTGTTGTTGTGTTGCATGTTTTGTTGTTACTGTTGTTGTGTTGCATGCTTTGTTGTTACTGTTGTTGTGTTGCATGCTTTGTTGTTACTGTTGTTGTGTTGCATGCTTTGTTGTTACTGTTGTTGTGTTGCATGCTTTGTTGTTACTGTTGTTGTGTTGCATGCTTTGTTACTGCTGTTGTGTTGCATGCTTTGTTGCATGCTTTGTGTGTTACTGCTGTTGTGTTGCATGCTTTGTTGTTACTGTTGTTGTGTTGCATGCTTTGGTGTTGTATTGTATGCATTGTTGATGTTGTTGTGTTGCATGTTGTTGTTGTGTTGCATGCTTTGTTGTTGTTTGCATGCGTTGTTGTTGTTGTCGTGTTTGTATGCTGTGTTGTTGCTAATATTATGTTGCATGCTTTGTTGCTGTTGACCATCATTGTTGTTGACGGCTTCATCTCTTCTCTGTTTCCAGTCCTGCCATGTTTGATGCTTCAGATTTCAGCCAACTCTTGGAGCACGTGGATGCCTTCAGTCTTATGACATATGACTATTCACAATCTGGGAGGTACGATGCCATCGTCGGCATATGTGAGCTCAGCTGGACAGTTATCAGGAGCACTTCGCTTTCCTTCCCTCCCTAGTTGCCGACCTATTCTCCTCTAGTCATCTCTCTCTTCTCATCCCATTCATGCTTTGTGCCATCTCTCACTTTTTCAACCTCCCCTCCCTTCCTGCTCCACCTTCCTTTCTCTCTCTCCCTCCTTCTTTCTGCTTGATGTACAAAGTCCTGGAGCCAATTCTCCCATCGATTGGGTGGAGGAGGTTGTTCTCTCTCTGTCTCCCTCAGCCTCACCTGCTCGTCAAAAGATTCTCTTGGGACTCAACTTTTACGGTTATGACTTTACCGGATCGGATATGAACCGTGAGTTCTCGAACCTCATTTGAATACCACATATAGGGGTCAGATATGAGCCTTGTGGACCTCATTTCAACTGCCACATATGTATACAGGGTCAGATATGGGCCTTGTGGACCTCATTCCAACTGCCACATATGTATACAGGGTCAGATATGGGCCTTGTGGACCTCATTCCAACTGCCACATATGTATACAGGGTCAGATATGGGCCTTGTGGACCTCATTCCAACTGCCACATGTATATATACAGGGTCAGATATGGGTATATTGTGGACCTCATTCCAACTGCCACATATGTATATAGGGTCAGATATGGGCCTTGTGGACCTCATTCCAACTGCCACATATGTATACAGGGTCAGATATGGGTCTTGTGGACCTCATTCCAAAAATATGTATACAGGGGTCAGATATGGGTCTTGTGGACCTCATTCCAACTGCCACAATGTATACAGGGTCAGATATGGGCCTTGTGGACCTCATTCCAACTGCCACATATGTATACAGGGTCAGATATGGGTCTTGTGGACCTCATTCAACTGCCACATATGTATACAGGGTCAAATATGGGCCTTGTGGACCTCATTCCAACTGCCACATATGTATACAGGGTCAGATATGGGTCTTGTGGACCTCATTCCAACTGCCACATATGTATACAGGGTCAGATATGAGCCTTGTGGACCTCATAACATTTCAACTGCCACATATGTATACAGGGTCAGATATGAGCCTTGTGGACCTCATAACATTTCAACTGCCACATATGTATACAGGGTCAGATATGGGCCTTGTGGACCTCATTCCAATTGCCACATATGTATACAGGATCAGATATGAGCCTTGTGGACCTCATTCCAACTGCCACATATGTATACAGGGTCAGATATGAGCCTTGTGGACCTCATTTGAACTGCCATGTATATATGTATAAAATCACATCACTTCATCATTTCTCCTCCTCTAGTGACTCCCGCATTGGTCTTCACTTCTCCATCCTCCCCTTTGCTTCCATTATTTTTTGCTTACTTCTATTCCCCTTTCTCTCCTTCTTGTGTTATCTAACCTCATTTTTCAAACTTTCTTTCCATTCCTCTACCCTTCTCCCTCTGCTATCCACTCCATTTCTCCGTCTGTCTCCTCCTCCTCTCTCCTATCTCTCTCCTCTCCTCTCCTATTTAACCTTCTCCCTCCATTTTCCTTCTTGTCCTTCTCTCTTCCCCCTCCCCCTACTGTGCTCTCAATCTCCTTTCCACTTTTCATCTTTTTTCCCACTCCCTCCCTCCTCTCCCCCAACACCACACACACACACACACACACAATACACAGCTATAGTAGCACAACAGTACTTGAGCTTGCTGGAATCGCACAAGCCTAAGTTGAAGTGGGACTCACACTGTGCTGAACACCACTTCCAGTACAAGTAAGTGATAACAAGATGAAATAGAACAGCAACAATGGTGGTTTTTCTCTCTGACCTTAGAGCTGGAGCCATCAAACATGAAGTTTACTACCCCTCTCTGAAGGTATGCATGCACACACCACACACACACACATGTTTTGAATATTGGAATTTTTCATGTTTTAATCCATATAAAATTATTTTGTAGGTTTTTCCCCTCCCATTGAATGAAATGTCTGAATGAAATGTCCACAATGAATTTAAAAGACTAATAGTGAATGTAGTCGATGTAAAATTATTTTGTATCGTTACCATGGACATAGATCAAAGTTCTAACAAGGCCAAAAGAGCTTTAGAATAAAATTACCAAAGGTGTTATTTTCATATATATTTTTTAATGAAACCACTTGCCCTATTTATGCACATGGGTGGAGTCATGCACATCTAGCTACTTTGAGTAGCGACGATTGGCTGCCTTATTGCCACTCAACAAGCCACACTGAGCCATTCCTGCCTGATGCTCTGGAGCACAACAAGCATTTGCTGATGGACGAACAGATTCTGACAGCGGCCCACTGGGGCTAGGAAGGTCTTTCACAGGCTGACAATAGCTGCACAAGAGGACTTACTAGCCGTCATCTCTGTTTAATTTTTATCTCTCTAGATTAGTCTTGCATGGCCAGAACTTTTGCTAGTTGCTATATACTAGGTAGCGTGTGCGTTTTTTTTTAATGTGTAATATTGAAATTTAGCACATTCAAAAAAATTCCCTCTAAGCAGTATTATTTTCCCCCCCATTGAACAAGAGATCCACAAGGTTGTTTTTAGTTTTTTAATAATTAGTCCATTCTGATTACAGGGTCAGCCTATTCCATCAGTTCCCAAGAGAAACTAGGAAAGCTAGTTTGAGATAGCTACACCATCCCCTCTCAAAGCTAGCTTCTCTGTTTTGCCACTGTACTGATGTGCGCGAGTTGTTTTAAAACAATGAAACTACAACAATTTTCAACAAAGAATTCTGGATTGGTTCAGCATTGCA
This sequence comes from Cladorhizidae sp. MBARI D1340-BT2, assembly GCA_028752905.1. Classification (NCBI taxonomy): domain Eukaryota; kingdom Metazoa; phylum Porifera; class Demospongiae; order Poecilosclerida; family Cladorhizidae; species Cladorhizidae sp. MBARI D1340-BT2. The sequence goes on from JAQNBH010000013.1 coordinate 10,488,773, forward strand.
TCTATAGGATTATGTATGTGTGTGCATGCACATGTTTCAGCAGTGGCAAAATGATATGCTTCTAGAGTGGCTTATTTTTGTAATATATTGTACTGCTAAAATCAGTATATAATGTTGGTGGTGCAAATGGTAAAGTTACTAACTAGATAGCCATTTAACAGGTTGTGTTTTTATTTTCATTTATTGTAGTCTACGTGGGTATAGTCTTGTTTCCTATCTTCCTCCCCCCTTCCTCCCCCTCCCCCCTTTTTTATCCAATCAAACCAATCTAGTAGTTGTGTTTGTATTTGCATTTACTGTTGGATTGAGAGGAATGAAACAGGAACTTATTCCTGATGTATATATATAGGCCACAGACATTTAGGGACCCTTAACTTATAATAACAAACACCGATATTCCATTGCTTCTTCCAATCTGTATTTATTATATTTGGTCACTACATTATTTTAATTTTTATTTGTGTATTGGTAATCTCTTGATTCTTGTATATTTGGTAAACTCTTGATTCGTGTATATTTGGTAAACTCTTGATTCTTGTTTATTGGTAAACTTTTGATTCTTGTATATTGATAAACTCTTGATTCTTGTATACTGGTAAACTATTGATTCTATAGTGGTAATCTCTTGATTCTATAGGGGTAATCTCTTGATTCTTGTATATTGGTAAGCTCTTGATTCTTGTATATTGATAAACTCTTGATTCTTGTATATTGATAAACTCTTGATTCTTGTATACTGGTTAACTATTGATTCTAATAGTGGTAATCTCTTGATTCTATAGGGGTAATCTCTTGATTCTTGTATATAATATATATTGGTAAACTCTTGATTCTTGTATATTGGTTAACTCTTGATTCTTGTATATTTGGTAAACTCTTGTATATTGGTAAACTCTTCTTGCATGTTGGTAAACTCTTGATTCTTGTGTATTGATAAACTCTCGATTCTTGTATACTGGTAAACTCCTGGTTCTTGTATATTGGTAAACTATTGATTCTTATGTATTTGATTTTTGTATATATATATTGGTAAACTCTTGATATTGTATATTGGTAAACTCTTGATTTCTTTCCTTTTTTGATGACATATAATTATAGGGAATTCACACTTGTGTGGGTATGTACAGGTCACAGTTTATTGATTATATATTAGCCACTACGCTATATAGCTTCATTTATTGTGGAATAAGAGGTAATTTAAAAATGGCCGACATCACATTTTTTAAACATTTTATTGTATCTGTGTGCTCTTTGATGTGGGTCTCACTCCTGATGAGTTCATTATAGTTGGTTCATTATAGTTGGTTAGATTATTTTCCCGCCCACCTACATGAATAAACACAGGGATTTTCTCTGGCTAATAAACCAGAGGCTAATAAACCAGAGAATTGGAAATATAGGGGAATTATGTTGGGGGGTGTACAAGTCCTCGCTACAATTAATCATCCCAGTTTTGGTACACATGTATATAATACACATGTATATAATTATATATATATATATTTTTAGTCTTTAGCATCTAGACTGAGTTTGGCAGAAGATCTAGGGACAGGAGTGTCCATATGGGAGCTCGGACAAGGACTGGATTACTTCTACGATCTCTTGTAGCCAGCACACCAAACACAGACGTTCTCTAATTATGTATAATTACTATTTGTCTTTGTGAGAATTGCATAACTATTTTACCACCTTGTCAAATAAAACAAAGTGAAATGAATTGGCACACACAAAAGTAACTGTGGACATGATTATATATGCACATGCACACACACACAAACTCCTGTATTGTATCTTTAGCTCCCAAAGAGGTCATCCATTTGGTCTCTTCAGTTCCACATTAAATAAGTAAAATTTGAAGTGTTGGAGGTTTGTGTTATTTCATAACTTTCTTTGACTCCTTTTCAATTCATCTTCCAGCTGCGCCTTGATTCTATTCTGTGTGTGGCGTGGTATCTTGTCGCTGATATCTCGGAATAGAAAGTCCATCATGGCCTTGTCTTTCTCCCCATATTCTCTGATAAATCCCATGTACACTATAAATCCAAATACAGCCATACCAATTGGAATTGCAAATCTGCCTCTCTTCTGTTCTTTCTCCGTTAGCATGTAGGAATCTCTTACTTTGAAGGTGCGTGCTTTGCTATTCAGAAAAGGCTTGGTTTTATCTTTCTCCGTACTGTAGGAAGCTCTTTTTGTTCTTAAGGTAGCGACGTACTTGGTGGCAGTGTCTCGCCAAGGCTTAGTGAACAGAAAGGATGCCATTGCTGCCAGCAACCCGTACCCTTTACTCTATTACGCGTAGGGGGGGCTTCCCCTTTCACAACAGCAGCACCCCCGAGAGCATTTTTGAGAGACGTCATTGGTTCCCATAGGTTGTGCTTGGCGCAAGGAGCCGAAGTAATGATTAAGTGGGACTGTTGGAGGCATTCGTGCTGTCGGTGGTGAAATTCTCAAGATTTAGAAAGACGAGCAAGTGCGAAAGCATTTGCCAAGAAAATCAAGACGAAAGTTAGAGGGGGGGACCCCACACAATTTTAATTTTTAATTTTTAATTTTTATACGTGTGTAAAATAATTGTTATCAACAAAAAGAAAAGAGCTTGGTGCATTGTTGTTGTAGTGGCGCGAGCCAAATCCTCTTCTGCTGAGAGGGTGGTTTCGCCTCCCACGCCTAGCGACGCTGAACAAGGAGTCGCGACGCGTCCGGGTCGACACGTGTAAAAAGTTTCCCAAGCAGGAGATCCTTGAGGGAGACTTAAAGTACTTCCTTGGCATTGACTGTATCGGCATTATTAGTTTCATAATAGTAGTGATTTACCCAATAGTAGTCATTTACCCAACCACACGCTTGACCAGTACTTAAGTTTTAGTGCCTAATGAAACCACTCGTTGCATTCCTCTAGCCACTGGAGCTTCTTTGGTTAAAAAGGGGAGATTTCTCACCAAAAGCCGTTTTCTGACTGACTACTAATTTCAACTCGATAGCACTTGGCCATCCGAGATATTTATGTGGCAAAATCAGGCACTCTGGGCACTCGGGTTTTGAGGTACCCCGACCTTAGCTCCAGTAACTTGGCTATAGTTATACCTATAAATAAAAAAGTTTTAGTATCAAAAGAGAGCACACAGAGCGACCTATCTTTTGAGCATATATCGAGTCCATACCATGAAGTTTGCAGAATCTATGGAGCTATAAAGTGGCAAACACAAGTTTTTTAATACTTCACTACTAAAACAGTTTCGCCCCCTTGAATTCAGTCAAACATCAAGTCAGAAATTCACTAAAGTCCCTAGCAACCACAGTAGGATGGCATTATTGTCGATAACATTGGTCAACCCACACCCTAACCACAAAATATGTTTGCCCTATTTTGCATGTAATGCAGAATTTATTACTTGCATTCAGCAATCAGTTGTGTGAAGGAGACAAAGGAAGCATATTAATTACTTTCAATAAACAACTTGAATTGTACTTGCTCAATGTTTGACTAGGTGCATCTGGAATAATGCTGCTAAGACACGCATGAGCTTGTTATATACAGATATAGCTAGTTATTCACCATGTGATACAAACCACACCCTGGCACACTTGTCCAGGGTGTGGCTTGAACCGGGTGTGAATGAAGATACAGTAATAGCTACTGATTATAGGGAATGAATTGTAGTGTTATGAGGGTAGGTGGACATGGGAATGTGGGAAGAGAAAGTCCGTCATAGATTATATGTTGTTTAGTGAAGCCATGGAAGAAAGTCAGTCATAGATTATATGTTGTTTAGTGAAGCCATGGATGTAGTAGCTAGGGTGATAGTTGAGGACTCAAGGCTAGCTGTATGTGGGGTCAATGCAGCCGAGTGTGGCGGACAGGTGGACAGAGTGCTTGCAAAAAGTTGTAGTCAGCACAGATGAGAGTGGGTCGGCAGCAGGAGTGGCAGTATGGGGAGATATAGGGTGGAGGAAGCTAGAGGAGAGGAGGGAAGAGATGAAGGTTTTGTTTGATAAGAGATTAGAGGTGTTGAAACTGAGCAGATTGGTGATAGGAATCGGATTGGGAAGAATATGTGATCTTGAGGAGAAAATACAAGCTAAACAACGAGGTTGGGTCAGTACATAAGTGGAAGGGGAAAATAAAAGTGAGAACCAGGAAGGATTGGGCAGAGGAAGTCAACAGAAGATTGGCAAAGAATAGTGTAGGGGTGGAGAGGTATGTGAGTCCATATGGTCAGGAAGGTGTGTGATTGCAATTTAGCCCGAGGACTGGGTTGTTAGAGGATAAGAAGAGTTGTGGAATAGTTAGGGATGAGAGATGTATAATGTGTGATAGTGGAGCAGGGGAAGATGTGGGACATTTTTTGGTAATGTGTGAGGAATTCGAGAGGGTTTGACTGGTACTGGTGGATGAGGTGTGCAGAATTATTGTAAGGGCTGGACAGTGGCTGGATGAATATAGAAGAGTGAGTAAGTGTTATGTATTGGGTAGGGAAGTGGTGGCAGAGGAGAAAGGAAATGTTGTATGGCGAACTGAGGAATGATCTTTGATCCCCTCCCCTCCCCACTCCTTGAGCAGTGGGACACTTTAACATAACTTAATTATCAACATAATTAAGTTATGTTGATAATTGTTTTTCGTGTTAGTTATTGTTACATAGTCTCACACTGTGCTGTAGTATATGCAGTGGCCTTAACAGGCTCAGCAGTATCAAGATTAAAGATTAATACAAAAACAATAAATTATATATTATATATATAAATATAATAAAATTTAAAAAAACAATAAGAATAACAAAATGAAAAGAAAAAAGTCATGCTTGATTAAAACACCAAACAAAGAATGATAAATAACTTGAGAAAAATTATGATGGTTGTGGCTTCAAGTTCAGGCTCTATGAGTGGCCCCCTAACAGGCAACAATCTGCTCTCACGTTGGTGCAGTTAATGTGCAAGGTCTCCTTTACCAGCAGTTCCTTGTGTCTTCTGACTTGGTCCAATATTTTGGCTTCCTCCCACAAAATAGGATGTCCATTATCCATGTGTGTTCAGCAATTGCTGATTTCTCTTTAGCACCTTTTTATATTATTACTATTCCCAATATTTGATTCATACAGTAGATTTTTTTTTTGCATCTCCAAAAGATAGTTTATAGCTCTTGTTATTGTCATTTCTGTTCTGAACAATCTTTGCCACTATGTACCACACATAACCAAGTTCAATTTCTTCATATGGCCTTGTTGACAATTCTGATTTTTACATTTAGATTGAGTTATAAGAGATGGAGAATGAGAAGGAAAAAGAGAGGTCAGTTCTCCAGCACCATCAAGTCTTGCAACATAAATTTATTCAATATATCCAAGGATACACCTGGAAAACTAGCTATAAACTTACCTGGTTTGATGTGGACAAGGAGGGGGGGGAAGCTTCTGCGCTTTGGTTAACTAACAGGCTAATACTAGAGCTAGACTCCATTCACATCCATGCCTTCCTTGTCAGAGACCAAGCCTTCATTTTCTGCTGTAGCGCTAAGCTCATCCACACGCATTGCAACAGTTTCATCTGCTGTGGCCAAAGGGTTCATGCTCGAAAGAAGGCTCGTCCAGGTAAACGTGAATACCACAATCTTCTTCCTCAATCCTCAGACGAGTCAGAAGTACGGCATGACAGTCACTACCAATGCTAGACATTTTTTGGGTCGCGAATGATCCCACGTTTCTTACGTACTTGAGAAAATGGCTAGTGCGCATGTTTTGTTTGACCAGTACGGCGAGTGGGCAAGCTTGTGCAGTGTTGCCGTAGTGTTGCCAAACTGTTTGGATTTTTACCCTTAAATTTTCTGTTTGGATTTTATGACAATTCATGCATATCAGACCATGTGTAGCCTATTCCAAAACCACTCTCTGTGGTATTAGCTGAGTGTGGTCATTATGTGGTCAACTGGTCTGTGCAGGAATATTCCTCCAGTGTCCTGTGTTCACCCAGGTCTGTGCAGGAATATGCCTGCAGAGCCAGAACCCTTTGATCTATGTGCATCTTCATGCATGAGCTATCTGGTTGGGCCTGATTTGTGCAAGAGTTAGAATCTTTCACAGTGAGTGTCAGATAGAGTTAGCTATGGCATCTTCAGAACCCAGTACATCAAGGTTACCAGAAGAAGATTATTCAGATATGGATTTTGACTCTGATAATGAGGTTTCACAAATTGACCTTGACAGTCAAATCTCTACATCTATCAGGTCTTCTAAGTCTGCAAAAAAGCTATTGTGTGTCAATCATAGACAGTATGCAAATACTTTCCCATGGGCCACAACTTCGAGAAAGGGATCTTCTTTTGCCTTCTGTATGAAGTGCTCTCGTGATATAAACCTTGGAAGAGGTGGTACTAGAGATCTCAGGAGACATTAGGAAGCGAAATTACACAAACACTCAGAAAAAGATGGTGTGGGTGTACTGCCTCTACAGTCCTAATGGGCCAATAAGAGAGGAGTCTGTAATCCGTGCAGAAGTACTCTTCACATATTTCCTTGGAGAGCACCATCTTGCCTTTCAATTGTGAGATCATTGTACCAAACTATTCAAGTTGATGTTTTCTGATTCTTCTATTGCTAAATACTTTAAGTGCAGTCATAGTAAAGCAACAGCTGTGTTGAAAGTTATTGCCCAGGTTTGTTGGAAAACCATTTCCGCAGCAGTTAGAGAGAGTAAATACTTCAGCCTCCAAACTGATGAGACAACTGATATTACCGTTACACAACAAGCTGCTATTATGCTTCGATTCTTCGATAACATCCAAGGACAGGTGAGATGTGTCTTGTTTGCCCTAGAGAGTGTAGAGAGGGCAACTGCAGTGCTGCTATTTAATGCAATCGATAAGCATTTTCAAGAATCCACTACCTTATGATAATCTTGTCGGATTATGTACAGATGGGGCCAATGTAATGTTGGGAGCACGAAATTCAGTGATGTCACGGTTACGATGTAAGCAGCCAGCTTTAGTTGCTCTTCATTGTCATTGTCACATAGCAGCACTAATAGCCTGCAAAGTCTTGCCTGATGAATTAGAGGATCTGACAACTGATGTATGGTATTATTTCCAGAGTTTTGTGTAATGCCAGCCAGACAACTTGTTAAAATCATGCCAAACACGATGGTTCAGCCCTGAAGCTTCCGTAAATCTTCTTATCGAGTAATATGAAACCTTACTCTCATACTTTCGAAGTACTGAGGATAAGCAGGCAGTAGTGAAAAGAGTGAAAATTGTACTTGAAAAGCCTCTGAACAAAGCTTACATGCTCTTTCTATGTTCTGCATTACCAATTGTTATTAATTTCAACAGGTAAATGCAGCAGCAATCTCCAATTCTTCATATTCTCTACCAAGAGCTCGATGGCTTAACACGAAAATTTCTGTTGCGGTTCATGAATTCTGAGTACGTGTGTGCTGCTGAACATGTTTCACAAGTGTGTATTGATAACTCAGAAGAGTATTTCCCTTTACCCGAAGTTTTCGTAGGTCACAACACACTATCATACCTTGAAGAAGAGGATGGATTATTATCTGAAGATGTGAGAAAATTTAGGGAGACTATCCAAGCTTGGTGGATTGCTGCAGCCAAGGGAGCTGTCAAACGATTACCTATGAGTCACAAGTTACTCTCCAATCTCAAATGGCTTCAACCAGGCTTACAACAATACAGTATGGCTGGTCAGGTGCTTGCTGCAGCAGAGTGTGTTCCTCAGGTAGTTGAAGTTGGTGACAAACCCAGCCTTCAAAGGAATTTATGGATTTCTGCACGTCGCCATTATACCTCCTAAAGTCACGGCTATATATCACAGGGGTGGATCAATCAGCCAAATCAAAGACTGCTTGGAAACTGAGTATCGCTACTCCACATTGGCAAAACTCGCAAAAACCATCCTAGTTATACCCCATGGCAATGCTGATACCAAACGTTTATTCAGCCACATTGGTATCCACAAAATGAAGCACAGAAACAGACTATATAGGAATTTCTACATTAAATTCACTTTTAACAGATGTTCCTCAAAAATGCTATGAATTTTAACCGAACACTGAACTATTAAAGACATGTGTAAATGCTATGAACATTATGTTATTTCTCATGAAATTGTTGTTTGGATTTTGTTTGGATTTTTTGTTGCCAAATTTTTTTGATACCACAGTATGAAAGTGACCAGCCTTAGCTTGTTCAGCGAGTTTTAGAGTAGAACAATATAATGGCACAAACGAGGTGTGCCCTTGATAATATTCAAACAAAAACCTCTCTTAATAATAACAGCCCAGTCCTTTCATCTTTTCCCCGCTGTTTCGTCACTGCTCGTCATGAAGAGCGTCCTTCATGACCGTCTTTGGAGAGCGGCTCTGACATCGGTGTTGAACAATAAGCTTCTCCCAACGAATCCTGCGGGCTCTCATTGCCACCATCCTCCCGACTGTCTTGCGGTTGTGTAGTGCTCTGGCCAATCCATTTATGTCACTTCCATTGTAGTAGTCCTTATCCCTGCATGGCATGCACCCATCAGACCTCCCGTCCACAAACACTTGCCCACACTCATTAGTGTCTTCTCTAGTCAGAGCTTGGGCCTCTGACACTCTGCAACTGACAATGGGTTTTAAATTGAAACACGGAATGATTTTGTTTGTAATCGTCCTGGTGGCAGTCTATTTGCTATTGTTGAGTTCTTCCAGCTTTATCAGCAAAATGGAGCACAAGTAAACATGAATGGAACGTTGGATGATAATCATGATGCAAAAGATGTTGCCATATTCAATCCTGGCTGTATTTCTAGAAAACTGAAAGATTACAAGCCCATTAAAACTTCAGTGGTCTACCATCATCCTGACATAGTGCACTATGTCATGTTATCAACCAAACCCCAATACCAGCTCATCTTTAGTAACTACATATCAATGCTTTCTGTTTACAAGTTCCTCAAGCCTGAGAGAATTATTCTGCATACCAATGCTGACATTGTGGGAGCTTACTGGAAGTCTGTGCAGAGACATGGAAAGGCACCAAAGTAGAAATTAACAAAGTTGAAAGGGTTGCAAAGCTTTCTAATAAGAAGGTTGCGTTCATTGAGCATGAAGCTGATTATACTAAACTAAAGATACTTAACAACATTGGGGGGACAATATTGGATTTTGATGTGATCATGATCAATGGAACAAGGTGGAGACAAAACCAGGAGATATCGGAGTGTGTGCTTGCTCAATTTCAGGATAGAGTGGGTTTAATTATAAAAGGCACATCATTTGTTAAGAAATGGCTTAACAAATACCTCATTGATTACAGGACTGCTTGGTTATATAATTGTGGCAAAGTTTCCGCAGCCATCCTAACGAAGCCGGATACCAATAATACATGCCACAATGTGTACGTGGATGAAACAATACAAATAGATTCTAAATTTAACCAATATTTAATGTGGTTAAATGCTAATCATGTTGTCAATTGGAGGGGAAAGCCTGCAACTCATTATTTTTACAACTGGTTTCCCAAATACACTTCACTCAAGAAGAAGGATATGGATGAGCACCTGATGACGCAAGATAATTCACTGGGAGACTTATTTCGGCATGTTATTAGTGCTCGCTAGTCATAACCACCTTTTCTTTCTCTTTCATTAAAGATGTTGTAGCAATAGAACCTCAATCTTAGCAAGTGTTTACAAATTCAATGCAATGTGCATGAGAGTAATCTTACTGTTTCCAATGAGCATGTCTATAGTTAATGTATTGCTTGATGTTGAATTATCGCTCATCATCATCAAGTGAAGGTAGACACTATGCTAATCATCAAAAACTATGGGTACATCTGTTCATCACATGGAGCAATAAACGGCCTCCATGTGAAATGCCCTATCATTCTCATATATTTGGGTTTACACCCACTGTTAGAGGACCACCTTGGTCCCCTTGTTGACCCAACACCTTAGGGTGTCATGAAAACTGATGGAGACCTAGACTCTATGAAGAAATCATGCCTTATCAATGACATTCACACTTCAAGCACGCACTCAGCTTGTACACACGTAGTCGTGATCATGTTCATTGGAGGAAAGTCAGGCTACGTGCATGCATACAATTCCTTCCCGTCATGTGTATCGCATATAAAGAGCTGGCATGATGAACTTTGACCCCAGAATGATATGATTCAACCGTCGGCTATGCTGGGTTCTCCATATAACTTCAGTACACATACTATACACATCTCATGTTCGCAGTAGATTCACGTAACACTTCGGAAGCCATACTTAAGTGCCAAACTCACCAAATAGCAAGGAACAACCAATGCCAAGGATAAATATGGATGAAGCCCAAAGCGCCTCTTGAAGCTATACATAAATATACACACACACACACATCTTTTTTCCTCATCTCTCCTTTGTATTCGTCTCTCCTTTGTATTAGATAAACATACTGCTGCACCCCATGGATGCACCCCATGGATGCACCCCAGACATTGCTGGAAGATATTTCAGTATTTCTAAATGATACAGCCAGCAACAGATGCATCTCCGACTGTTTCACTTCCAACACCAACGTTGAGTGAGTCAACATATGCACCATCACCGAAGTTTGCTACCAAGATGTGGACACAAGGTAATTTGAAATAAATTTAAAATGATAGATCACATAATTTTGATGTTAAATAAATCGTACAATACTAAACATAAATCTACTTATAGGTCTCGTAGTGGATGATCCTCCCTTCCCGCAACAGTCTCGACCTCCCACTGCTCCACTTTCAACACCAACAAAGTCACTGTGATATCTGTACTTTGGACCTTGTTTAATTAGTAGTATAACAATTGTATAAGTATTTCATGATTGTGGTTTATTGTGGAACTAGTTCTTTTAAGCAAACTCATTTTCTGTTTTGTTCAGTTCTAGCAATAACCAAGAGCTATGCAACTGAGTTTGTTGTAGTTTTCAATACAGCTCTCAAGAGTCTCGAGTGCAGCGAGAAAGCTAAAGTTACAAACCTTCTGTACTACAGCTTCACTGGTCTTGGTTAGGACCTAAGAAGGAAGTTCCAATAAGAGCACATCATATAATGACTCGAGAGGAAAAAGAAGTCGAATGCGATGAAAAATGTGGAGTATGGATAACGCTGAAGCGAGGATATGCTACTGGGCGAAGAATGCTGTGCCCGTTCTGTGCCTTTGTGATGAGTGAGAAAAAGGACAAACAAATTGAGCAAGCTTACATGATCAAGTTGTTGGAAGAACAGCTGAAGAAGACTGTTATCACAACGGAAGAGAACCTAGAGCAGATGGAAGGAAAAGTTGATGCACTTGAGATCCTTGGACTGCAGAAACATATGCTCCCTTTTCAAAAATTCTACATCCATCGTGAACATAGCAACGCTCCACAAATCCTTGAAGACTGAAGAAAAGGTGTCAACAGAACATCGAAAGAACATTGTTGTGAAGGGTCTCTCTGACAGCAAAGATGCCACAACATGGATCAAGGATCTATGTGATGCTCTAGAGGTCAATCTCTCTGACACACAGCTCTCAAATTGTTGGCTGAAAAAGGAGGGCAAGCCAAATTTGTTGGTGGTCACAGTTGGAGAGGACAAACGGAGGGAATTCCTAAAGAAGGCCAAATCACTCAGGGGAAAAGCTGATTGGTCCACTTTGTACATCAACCCTCACTTGACTCGTGCCCAGGAGGAAGCAGACTACCACCTGTGGCAATATCTCCGAAACAAGAAAATAGGCAAGGATTGGATAATCAAAAATGGCCAAGTCATAGAAAGACCTAAATTTTGGAGAGACAGATCCTTGGAGGTTATTCATGCTGACAACCAGTAACTGCAGAATGGATCTGACTACTAGACCAAAAAGCTCCACTGCTCAATCAAGTGAGTCAGCTTTTTAGAGGGTCCCCTGCACTAGGACCGAGGAGGCAGGGGCAACTAACTATTTTGTACTATAATGCACGTAGTATTCTTCCAAAGCGTGATGATCTATTAGCAAATTGCTTGCACCATATGATCTAATCTCTATAGTTGAATCTTGGTTGAGCAATGAAATTGATGATGCGGAGGTATCGTTAGCAAACTATACAACAATTAGACTGGACAGAAATCATCATGGTGGTGGAATACTGGTCCTGGTCAAGGACAGCATTACTTTAAACCAATCCATATCTGTTCCGCACGATCTCGAGTTAATATTCTTATCCATTACTTGTCCCTCTGCAAAATCACTTGCTTAGGCATCTTTTATAGACCACCCTTGGCTTCCACTATGCTCATACAAGCTGTCTGATGTTGTTACCTCAATAAATCCTACTAACTTCTCTATTCTTGGGGACTTCAATATACATATGCTGGAACCTTCCTCAAATAGAAACCGGCTAATAAATTTTATGAATAATTTTGATTTGACACAAGCTGTGCTACAACCCACGCACTACAGTAATGATGGTATTCCATCAATTATTGATCTGACTGTGGTAATGGATATTGAGAAAATACAATGCAATGTTATTCCACCAATCAATAATTCAGACCACCAAGGGCTGCTTGTTGAATGCATGGGAATGGATTCAGCTATCCAGATAAGACCCCGGAGAAAAATTTGGAGCTATGAGTTTGCTAATTTCGGTAAGGCAAATGAGCTTCTGGAAAATCTGGATCTAGATGTCATCTTTGAAAGTAGTGACATCAACCATTGTTGGTCAGATTGGAAAAGTGCGTTTTGGGAGATTATAATATCCTGCGTACCAAGTTCTATCTTACCTGACAAAATTCAACCACCATGGGAATGAAAAAATCAATTATTCAGGCAATTAGGAAAAGAAACTTGTACTATAGGAGAGTCAAAGGAAATTGTCGCAGTTATTCCTTTCAAAGATACTAGCACATGAGATCAAAAGTATCCTCTATGCTTCGACAATCGAAGAAATTGTTTTATGGCCAAAAAAACTAAAAGCCTTTTGTAAACTGTGAGAAAAGCAAAAAAAAAGAAATCATCAATTCCAGCTCTTATCTCTGGTACAATGAACATAACCAATAATGCTGAGAAGGCTAACTTGATAAATGACCACTTTTCATCTATGTTCAACACATTAGTTCCTCCACTGTCGTGTAACTATTTCGACAACACTCCAATTGCCGAGCCAATACCAAACAACCTCTTGTGTAATGAAAAAGAAATTCTTGAGCTCATTCAGTCTTTGGATATTTCTAAGGCAAGCAGACCTGATGAACTATCAGCAAAGATGTTAAAAGCTACTACTCCGAGTATTGCACGGGCCATAACACGACTATTCAACCTTTCCTTGATTAATGGATATCTTCCAGCTGACTTGAAGATAGCTAGGGTTACACCAGTGTCAAAATCATCCTGTAAATCTGATCCATCACAATATAGACCTATTTCCCTTTTGTCTCGGGTGAGCAAGCTCTCGGAGAAGCATGTCTACAAATACATGATGGATAAATTGTATGCTCACTCAGTCCTGTCGCAATAATCAATGGGGATTCCTAAAAGGGGTCAACTACTGGTGCTCTACTTAGTGCTATTGACAGTTGGCACAAATCTCTTGAACTTGGGTCTGAAGTATGTGCAATCCTTCTGGATCTGGCAAAGGCTTTTGACAAAGTACCTCATGTGCCTTTGCTGAACAAGCTTACTGATCTACACCTAGACCAATACTTAATTAGGTGGCTGGGAAATTACCTATTGGACAGAGATCAGTTTGTGGTGAATGGTCAAGACTCGAGTATGACCCAAGTTCTTTCTGTTGTCCCGCAAGGTTCAGTACTGGGCCCACTGCTCATATAAATGAAGTAGCTGGTGTTGCATAGATGAAAACCACATAGTGTTCTTTGCTGATGACATTTTAATGTATCGAGAAATAACGTCACCCAGTGATCATGTGCAAGTGCAGATATTCCTTGACTCTATCAGTGCCTGGGTTATTGAAAACCACATGAGTTTCAATGCATTGAAATGCAAACACATGCTGATCTCGCGTAAAAGAAACCATCTCCTGAACATGGGCAAGATGAGATTACATGGTGCAGAGCTTCAAGAGTGTCTGTCTTCAAATATCTTGGTGTATGGGTGAGCGACAATCTCAGCTGGTCGCAGCACATTACACAGATCACTAGGAGAGCTAATAAACAGATTGGTCTCATTTACAGAAACTTTTACAATCATTCAAGTGAAGGTACTCTTCAATTGTACCTTGCAAATGTTAGACTCATTCTGGAATATGGTGTCCTTGTATGGGATCCCCACACTCCATCCACATATAGGAACTGGAAAAAGTGCAGAGATTTGCACTTTGGATGACGTCCAAACAGTAGCACACAGACTACTCCACTTTACTAGCTTGGTCTGAACTACCAAGTTTAACATCCCATAGAACATTTCTGAAACTATGCTACTTGGCTCATACCCTGCATGGATCTGTCCACTCCACTCACCTGCCACTGCAAACTAGACAAATGGACATTTGGCTAAGGAGCTATATACAACGAGACAATGATGGAAGTTCCCTTCTCCAGAACTGAATCGTACAAGTCACCACATACACTTACTTTATGGAACATATTATTACCTCTTGAAATTAGAGCATGCCAAACTTTCACAGACTTTAAATGTCAATTACAAAGTTTTTTTGTATCATTTAATTAGTTTCCTTTATTTTTATCAGGGCTCGTATTTGCTAGAGTCCCTGTATATATAAGAGTAGTGCCATGACCTTTGACCGGAAGTAATACGGCAGCCATTTTGGACCCAAAATAGAGCCAGCTGTAATAATAGTCAAATAACGTGAATGCCGTCCTGTAGTGCAGTTGGGTGCACTAACCGTGCAGAGAGAGGAGTTAGACTGTTTCGCTTCCCGGCAGATGCTAACAGAAGGAAAATTTGGGAACAAAAAGTCAGCCGTGTTGGTTGGATCCCGACTCAGCAGAGTAGACTGTGCGAGGTATGTTTAATACAGCTTTATAATTATATAGCTAGCTAATTATTAACTTAACAACAATTTGGATTAACAACAATTTGGAGGCAGTAAATGGCAGCTTGATCAGATATATACACTTGAAAACAGAAGTGAATATCATTGAGGGACATTACTGGGGGTGGTAGCTAAATGTGTTGAGTTTGAGAGCATGGACAAATGAAGTGAAATGAGCAGGGAGAAGTCAGGGGGATTAAAATTGGTGGGATATTTGATGGTGTTTCTATTTTGAGCTAGCTATAGTTTTTTTTCTTTTCTTTTTTTCAGGAACACTTTGATGAACAACAGTTTGAGAATAAGAGGGCAGATGGGATACGGAAATTGAAATCAACAGCTGTTCCAACCATCTTCATCCATCGCACAGCTGCAAAGCTAAGAAAGCCTCCCATGAAACGGAAGCTGTCCTACACTGAAGATGAAGTCTCTACTGTATTGTCAGACCATGCCGCTTCATCAAGTTCATGCAGTCAAAGTGTGCTTGGTAAGTTATAAATGTTATGTTCCGAATACATTATCTCCTGTCTTATATCTATATGTTCATCTTCATAGATACATGTTGTGGGGAGGACATGTTGTGGGGAGGAAAGTTCCATGGAAGATCTAGATCAAGTGCATGTTCCAGATTTACAAGGAGGAATCGATAAAATGAAGATGGAACTGCTACAGGCCAAGAAGAAAATAAAACAATTGGAAAAGGCCAAAAGTAGACAAGAAGCAAAGTTCGCTGGACTATTCAGATCAGACCAGCTGGAATGTTTGGATCGAGGTGGCATGAGAGGAATAGAGTGGTCTTTTCCTACAGTGAAGAAGGCGTTACAAAAATTGTTTGTTTGTGGAACGCCTGGTTATAAGTTATTGCTACAAGAAGGATTCCCCCTACCGTCCATCAGAACTCTTCAAAGAAGGATGCAGACAATTCCCTTTCAACCAGGTGTATTGAAACATGTATTTCAATATTTGACTATCAAGATTGAAGGCATGCGAGAAGAGGAAAAGGTGTGTTGTCTGACGCTCGATGAAATGAGCATTACGCAGTGCTTGGAATTCGATGTTGAAAGTGGTAGTCTTATCGGGGAAGTCACACTTCCACATCATGATGGAACTGCTACCCATGCATTGGTTTTTATGCTGGGTGGCATCACCACTAGGTGGAAACAAGCAGTGGCTTATCATATTACTGGAAATTCTACCAACGTAGCTGTCATAAAGGAAATAATATTAGACATTTTGAAGGAGGCACACGGCATAGGTCTTAATGTGAAAGTTGTGACGAGTGATATGGGTGCTTCAAACAGAGCCATGTGGCGAAGTTTTGGTGTCGGATGTGATCGCACAAGATGTATCAACAAGGTTGAACACCCACTAGTGGCAGGAAAATATCTTTATTTCATGGCAGATGTGCCCCATTTGATGAAGAACATTAAAGCCTCATTTACAAACCATGACACTGTTACTCTCTCTGCTGACACTGTTGAAAAGCACAATCTTGACACACCAATGCTGCGAAAAGACCATTTTATTCAGCTTGTTGAGTTTCAAGAGAATTTACCCTTAAAGCTGGCCCCAAAAATCACAGAAAAGGCATTGAATGCCAAGAATTTTAACAAAATGAAAGTGTCAAACGCCACAAGTGTTATTAGTCATGATGTCAGCTGTGCTCTGAAATATATGGTGGAAGAAGAAGGCAAGAGTCCTGATTTATTGACAACGGCTTGGTTAACAGAGGTTTTAAGCCACTGGTTTGCACTCATGACTAGCAGAAGTCCACTCACTGCTCTGAGTCTAATGAACCCTGTCAAGTTTAGTGAGGCCATTAACTTCCTTCAGGGTGTTGTTGAAATTTTTCGAGGTCTTCGTGTAGGTAAGAGAGGTGAATGGAAACCCATTCAAACAGGTCTTATCTTGTCTACTATTTCTGTCATTGATATAGCTAAGGAGTTTTTAGTGGACGGATTTGTTTGTTTTCTCACATCTAGACTTGGACAAGATTGTCTGGAAAACCTATTTTCTCTCATCAGAGTCAGAAAGCCAATTCCTTCACCTCTTGAGTTTCGTTATGCCCTCAAACATGTGTCTGTTGCACAACTCTTGACATTACCTTGCTCTGGAAATTACCAGAAAGATGATGGGGAATACCTTGCAGATTTTATTGGACAGCCAGTAAAAATGCCTGCTGAACCGGAAACAGCAGAATGTCCAATCTTTTCAGACTGCACTTCTCCTGATGATCTTTCACAGGCTGAGCTCAACAGTTTGTACAATGTTGCTGGATATTGTGTAAAAAGTGTACACACATGCGAGAAAACCTGTGAGCTCTGTATAAAGAAGGCACTCAAAGAATCCAGTGATGCCAACCACCCAGCTTCAGCTCTAACTCTGTTGAAGGAATATCAAGTAGGGTGTCTCACCCATGTATCATCTGATGTATTTGATATGTTTATGCAGGTTGAAATGATATTTCGCTCCATGGAGAAGGAATTATTGGTTGTGCATAATGTGAAGAAAATGCTTTTGGAAAAGGCCGAGTTTCAAGTTGCAAACATTCACCTGCCAAATTGCCATAAATTAAAACAACTTTTGTCCAAATTTATCAACACCAGGTTACATTTTTACTGCAAAAAGAAGAACATGGCACGTATACAAGGAAGCAAGCTCTGGTGTGAGATGAGCAGTAAAAGTATGGCCATGAGAAAACTTGTGGAAAATATGGCTTAACTTGTTTGTGTTCCCCCCCCCTCAATTCTTTAAATCAAATTGCTGTATATATGATGAAAAACCAACTATTATTTATTACACATAATAGTGAAATATAACAAGATCAAATAATGGCCCTAGATCTACACAAGGTCCCTCTACACAAGGTCCCATGAGAAGTCAAGTCTCAGTGCTTGGCAAGGGCACTAATAAAATGGTGTTAGAGCAGAGCTATCAAATGTCTGTTGTTTGGCCATTCCAGTTGATCCTTAGCATAGAAAATTGCTTGTGAACAAGTTATTGCTAGCTTCCCAGCGTCTAATACAATAATGTAATTTTACTAAGTTGCTGCTTCCATACAGAATGTCACTTCTCTCGCAAAGAAAAACAATGAAACAGAAGTCTAGCACGCACCGTCAATTTTTTGGGTCCAAAATGGCGGCCGCCGCTCAGTTGGCACTACTCTTATATATACAGGGACTCTAGTATTTGCTATTGGCTTGGCTCCCCCTGCACCCTGTAATGCAAAATTTTCATTAATATATAATATAATATATATAGATTTGAAATTGATGTTTTTATTGCACCTTCGCTCGCCATGCATTCAATTGTAGTAGTTTCATGTACACGCACACAATAAAGGGTTGGTGGGTGGGGCGGAATTAGTCACCGATTCGTCTGTGCGACAAACAGTTCGCTGATTTGTGTATTGCGCATGTGTACAACGCGACTAAGCAACCTGGCGAGGAATGGATTCTTGTCTGCGAGGGAGATGGGAAAATAGTATTTGTAAGTGCGAACCTGGCTATGTGAGTGAATTCAAAGATACAGACCTGTATCCAATATATTGCACAAAGAAGGATGATGAGTTGGTGATAAATCTAAGAAAAGGATATGATTTTGATGATTATCTTCACTATGGAGCCATGACGGTATTCACAAACTACAAATTGCACTGGATAATATATATATATTTAAGCAACACACCACAAACTGAGCAATAATTAAAAAGGCTTTGCACACAGCTATGTTACCTAAAAAACATGAATGAAGGCATTCCTGCAGATAATCTGGCAATCCTTACCCTCCTCTTATGGGGTCTAGTGTTTCTAGTATATGCAACTTGTAACAGGAATTTATTTTAGCTAATACGTTGTTTATTTTTTTCCAGTTTCAACTCAATGTTTCAAGCATTCAGATGAAACATTGGCAACCCACACACACATACACACCCAAGCCGATATTTTAAAGAAACCAGCATAGAAGGAATTTAACACTTCACTGCCGATGTCTCAAACATGGAAGACAACCTTTTGCACATGTAATAGTAGGTCAACCTTTTTTTTGCATGTGTGATAGCTTTTTCACATATACTATACAGTTGCCTTAGGTAAACATTTTGCAAATATAATAGTAGGTCAACTAGTAGGTAACCTTTTGCACATATAATAGTAGGTCAACTAGTAGGTAAATCTTTTGCAAATATAATAGTAGGTCAACTAGTAGCTAACATTTTGCACATATAATAGTAGGTCAACTAGTAGGTAAACCTTTTGCACATATAATAGTAGGTCAATTAGTAGGTAAACCTTTTTCACATATAATAGTAGGTCAACTAGTAGGTAAACCTTTTGCACATATAATAGTAGGTCAACTAGTAGGTAAACCTTTTGCACATATAATAGTAGGTCAACTAGTAGGTAAATCTTTTGCACATAATAATAGGTCAACAAGTAGGTAAACATTTTGCACATATAATAGTAGGTCAACTAGTAAATTGCACATATAATAGTAGGTCAACTAGTAGGTAACCTTTTGTACATATAATAGTAGGTCAACTAGTAGGTAAACCTTTTGCACATAATAGTAGGTCAATTAGTAGGTGAACCTTTTGCACATATAATAGTAGGTCAACTAGTAGGTAACCTTTTGCACATATAATAGTAGGTCAACTTGTAGGTAAACCTTTTGCACATATAATAGTAGGTCAACTAGTAGGTAAACTTTTTGCACATATAATAGTAGGTCAACTAGTAGGTAAACCTTTTGCACATATAATAGTAGGTCAACAAGTAGGTAAACCTTTTGCACATATAATAGTAGGTCAACAAGTAGGTAAACCTTTTTCACATAATAGTAGGTCAACTAGTAGGTAAACCTTTTGCACATATAATAGTAGGTCAACTAGTAGGTAAACCTTTTGCACATATAATAGTAGGTCAATGTTAGGGATCCACCAGGATCCCCAACAACAGACGGACTCTCAACAGCCAGCTACACCCACTCAGAAGATCGGGGCCAAAGAACTATGAATAGAACATTATGTAATCGTACGAACTATAAATAGAACATTGTGCAATCGTACTTTGGGCGGGAGAAAAGCAACCCTTTACCTTGTTGTTGTTCACTGTACAGGGTCAGTTTTGAGAATTGAATTGTCTTTTTCATAAATGTTCAGTCAAACACCTATTAGTTACGAGTAGGAGAAGGATCTAAGAGTAGATCCACAACACTGGTGGCAGCGGCGCCGATTTGACACTCACGCTAAAGAAAACAGAGCTACCATGGAAAAAAAAGTAACCAGATCTAACAAAGAAGCTGAAAGCCAAGGAGAACTGGCCCAGATGATGGCCATGATGATGAAGATGCAGATGGAGAGCCTGGACCAAATGGATAAGAGAGCAGCTGAGGAGAGAAAGCAGAGAGAGGATGAGGAGAGAGAGTATAGACAGCAGAAGGAAGTGAAAAAAGAAGCATGGAGGATCCGGAAAGAGATAACAGAGAAAGCACAGAGAGAGATAGAGGAGGAAAGGAGGATTCAGAGAGAAGAGGAAGCCAAGAAGCAAAAATACCTAGATGACGACAGGAAGGAGAGAGAGCTGCAGCAGCAGATGTGTATAGCCGACAGACAGTTGGCCCAGGGGAAGAGAATAGCGGAAGAGAACCAAAAAGCTCAGGAAGAGAGAGACCACTCCCACAGAACCAGAAGTATCCCCCCAATAACCAAACTGACAGATGGAACACTCATTGAAGAATTTCTCCAGACATTTGAGGACCACATGCAGATAGCAGGAGTAGACAAGATATATTGGACCACTCATCTGACCCCAGTTCTAGACGAAAAGTCTCTACACTTCCAGAATTCCCTACCTCTGGAAGAGAAGAGAGATTTTGACTCTCTATGCAACCAACTCATCACCTTCCATGGGATCGATGCAGATTTTTACCGTAAGAAATGGCAAGAGATCTCAAAGGGGAACGACACGTATCAAGAAGTAGGTCAGAAGATACACCAGTTAGCAAACCTGTGGACAAAGACCCTGGACTCCAAGGAGCAGGTGCTGGATCTGTTCATAAGGGAAAAGATGATAGAGATCATGGATGGAGCTACAGCACAGTGGGTCAGACAACAGGACCCGAAGACATACAGAGAGATGGGAGTGTTAGCAGACAGATTTGTTCGGTCTGCTGTAGAGAAGAAGGAACCTCAAAGAGAACAGTCAAGATGGCCTAGGCAGCAGTCAGAATGGAGCAGGCCAAGATTTGAGAGAAGAGAGTACAAGCCATCATTTCCCCAACCACCCCCATGGAGATCAGCCGGAGACTCAGGCTACAGACAGCCAGCTGGCCCACCACCAGCTGGCCCACAGCCAAGTCAGCAATCTCAGGGAGCAAACAGACCACCGGCTTTTGACCCTATCAAAGGTCCCAGATGTTTTCACTGCCATGAGTACGGACACATAGCAAAGATGTGTCCTTCCAAGGCCTGTATGATGGCCGGATCCCTGTTGGAGCAGATGAGGACCACAGCAGGAAAGATTAATGGGCAGGAGACCAGCAAGATGATACTGGATTCAGGGTGTCAGATGACTCAGGTTCACCCCAGGATGATCCCCAGACAATTCCAGAGAGGAAGGCCAACCAGGATCAGGTGCTGCCATGGGGATGTAAAAACCCTCAGCACCACCACAGTCTCCATCCAAGTGCTGGGGAGGAGCACAGAGATACCAGTGACGGTGAACCCTGACATCCCTGGGGATGCACTGATCGGTTTGGACATATTGGACATGGGAGAAAGCGGACAGAGCTACATGGCCATCAGGAAAAAGAGACCTAGGAGACAGAAAAAGAGGTGGATGACAGGTCTAACCACCTCCTCTTCCTCTGGCTCAGACCTGCCCCACTCCTCAGGAGGAGAGACCGACCCTCACATGTCCGATGAAGTAGGATCATCAGGGGACGACCAGAGAAGCAGTTCAGGGGAGACGGAGCAAAAGAAAGTGATGGAGAAGTCAGAATGGGACATGGAAGGTATGCCCCAATGGGAACCAGAGATGTTCCTGCAGACTAAGAAGAGAAATGTGATGACAAGAGCCCAAAAGAGACAAGAGAGATTGGTGCATGCAATGAGATGGGCAGCCTCAGTGGACGTGGTGGATGGAGGAAATGCAGAGATGAGGAAGGCGCAGTGGGAAGATTTATCCCTCAGGAGAGTGTGGAGAGCACTAGAGACGGAAGGATCCCCTTATACCCTGGAGAAAGGGCTCCTCTACAGGATGCCCAGAGAAGGCCAGACTGAGATGGCAACAAAGGCTCTGGTTCTACCCTCACCCTACAGGGAGAAGGTACTGAGACTGGCTCACATCTCCCCCCTGGCAAGCCACAGAGGACGAAACACAACGACCCAGGAAGTGATGAGGAATTTCACATGGCCAGGGTTGAGGCAGGACGTTGCAGATCTCTGCAAGAGATGTCAGGTATGCCAGAAGACGGTGACAAGAGTCCCCAGGAAGGCAAAACTGGTTCCTCTGCCCATCATCGAAACACCATTCAAGAGGATAGCAATGGACATGATAGGGCCCCTGCCAAGGACCACTGAGGGGCACAGATTTATCCTGACTATCGTGGATTATGCATCCAGGTACCCAGATGCAATCCCCATGCAGGGAACCACTTCGGAGGAGGTGGCAGAAGCACTCCTAACCTACATCTCTAGGGTCGGAATCCCAGAGGAAATTCTTACCGACCGGGGGTCAAATTTTACTTCTGACTTGATGAGACAGCTGTACAGCAGATTGGGAATCAAAGGAATCAAGACCTCAGCCTACCATCCGGAAACCGACGGAATGGTGGAGAGGTACAACGGAACACTGAAAGCTGGACTCCGAAAATTTACGGATAGATTTCCGGGAGAGTGGCACCTCTCACTCCCATATGTTCTATTTGCCAGCAGATGTGCCGTACACCAGACTCTAGGGTTCAGCCCCTTTGAACTCATCTTCGGGAGACAGCCCAGAGGACCCCTAGATGTGGTGAGGGAGCAGTGGGAGGACCCAGAGAAGTCTGCTCCGTCGGTGGTTCACTTCATGACCAAGACATATGAGAGGTTAGAGGAGGCCAAGACTATAGCAATGGAGATGGAACAGAAGTGTAAGGACAGAATGGTCACTTGGTATGACCAGAAGGCCAGGAATAGGAGTTTCGTGGAAGGTGATCTGGTGCTGGTACTGCTCCCTTCCACCACAGACAAGCTCTCTGCAAAATGGAAGGGGCCCTACACTGTGGAAAGAGTTCTCTCCAGCACCACATACAGGATAGAGATCCCCAATCAGAGAGTGAACAGAAGAACATACCACGTCAACATGTTGGCCAGGTGGGAATCCCCTTCTGCAGTGTGCCTCTTCGGGGCACACGACAGTTTGGAAGAAGAGAAAGAGTTCCCTCAGTGGGATGAGGACAGGACAGTGAAACAGGAAGATATCAACTTGGGTACAGAGCTGGATAAGGAGATGAGAGAAGCCATGCAGGGAGAGGTCAGGAGACACATGCGGGAGTCGGAGGGAAAGACCGGAAGGACGGAACTCATAAAGATGAGAATAAAGACTGGAGACGAGTCACCCGTGAGTTCCCCTCCCTACCGACTGCCCCAAGCTAGAAAGGCAGTGGTAAAAGACGAGATAGCAGAGATGCTGAGGGAAGGCATCATCGAGCCCAGCCACAGCCCCTGGGCTGCTCCCATTGTGCTGGTGGGGAAGAAAGACGGGGGTGTGAGAATGTGCATCGATTACCGGAAATTAAATTCCAAGACAGTGCCAGACCCATTTCCCATCCCCAGAATTGAAGACCTGCTGGACGAAATCTCCAATGCCAGATTCATCACCACTTTGGACTTGGCCAAAGGCTACTGGCAGGTCCCTATGGATGAGGAATCTGTGGAGAAAACTGCATTTTCAACCGAGTTCGGGAAATATCACTTCAAAGTCATGCCATTTGGACTAGTGGGAGCACCAGCCACTGAACGGAGTGTTTGGAGATCTGCCTACAGGAGTGAGTGTCTACATGGACGATGTGGCCATATACTCCACCACATGGGAAGAACATCTGAGGCTAGTGAGGGAGGTACTCAACAGACTGGAGAAGGCTGGGCTGAAGATCAAGCTCAAGAAATGTCACTTCGGAATGACAGAGTGCATGTACCTGGGACACAGGATAGGGAAAGGTCTGGTTCATCCAGATGCAGCAAAGGTGTCTGCAATTCAAGAGTTCAAGCGACCGGTCAGAAAGAAGGATGTCAGGGCTTTTCTGGGACTCACAGGGTACTACAGGAGGTTTGTTCCACACTATTCGGAGATTGCAGTACCACTGACGGACATGACGGGCAAGAATGAACCAGACAAACTTAAGTGGGAGGAGAAACACCAGAAGGCTTTTGACCGGCTGAGAAGAGCACTGCAGGAGGAGACGGTCGTAAAGGCTCCAGACACATCCAGACCGTTCCTCCTGCAGACAGATGCATCTGACATAGGGATAGGGGCGGTGTTAAGTCAGGAGGACGACAGTGGAACAGACAACCCTGTGGCATATTTTTCGAGAAAACTGAAGGCAGCTGAGAGGAACTATGCCACAGTGGAGAGGGAGTGCCTGGCCATAGTGGACGGGGTCAGGCACTTTCAGGTGTATCTGGTGGGGGTTCCGTTCACAGTGGTAACAGACCACAATTGTCTCAAATATCTACAGACAATGAGGGACTCAGGAGGACGACTCATGAGATGGGCTCTGAGGCTCCAACCCTTTGACTACAGAGTAGTCCACAGACCGGGCAGAGAGAATGGGAATGCTGATGGGCTGTCCAGACAGGCCTGGCAGATGGAAGAAGAACCCGAAATCGTGACTTCCCTGCAGGGAGAGAGGGGAGGAGTGTTAGGGATCCACCAGGATCCCCAACAACAGACGGACTCTCAACAGCCAGCTACACCCACTCAGAAGATCGGGGCCAAAGAACTATGAATAGAACATTATGTAATCGTACGAACTATAAATAGAACATTGTGCAATCGTACTTTGGGCGGGAGAAAAGCAACCCTTTACCTTGTTGTTGTTCACTGTACAGGGTCAGTTTTGAGAATTGAATTGTCTTTTTCATAAATGTTCAGTCAAACACCTATTAGTTACGAGTAGGAGAAGGATCTAAGAGTAGATCCACAACAGTCAACAAGTAGGTAAACCTTTTGCATATAATAGTAGGTCAACTAGTAGGTAAACCTTTTGCACATATAATAGTAGGTCAACAAGTAGGTAAACCTTTTGCACATAATAGTAGGTCAACTAGTAGGGAAACTTTTGCACGTGTAATAGTAGGTCAACCAGTAGGTAAACCTTTTGCACATATAATAGTAGGTCAACTAGTAGGTAAACCTTTTGCACATATAATAGTAGGTCAACAAGTAGGTAAACCTTTTGCATATAATAGTAGGTCAACTAGTAGGGAAACTTTTGCACATATAATAGTAGGTCAACTATATAGTAGGTAAACCTTTTCCATGTGCAATAGTAGGCAAACCTTTTGTAAGAAAGTGATAATTTGGACTAACAGAAAGCTGATGGTTACTTCAGTATGGAGAATTAAATACTTCAATCTGATTGGGCCGAATTATACACAAGTTGTACATGCTAGAATCACCAGCCCGTTTTCTTCCCTCACCCCAAAGATAGGAAGGCAAGGGATTAGCTATACCAGAGTATTATTTTGAGGCTGGATGCTCTACTGCTCGCAGCAACTATACTTATACAGGCTACTTGACACGGTTGTAGGACCTGTGTGCAAAATAACAGGAACAGCAGCCAGAGTTGGGTTAACCAGTAACGAGTTCAATTTTCTTCCTATACAGTTTACAGTTTGGATGGCTGTTGGAAGCTGCTTGGTACTCATGTTCTTTTGGTATACAATCATTGATGCCTGGCTCCTTAACAACAGGGTTAAGAAGGCAGAGAAAAAGCTGAAAGATTTTGAGAGCAATATAACAAGAAGAAAATCCACTGAGGTTCTCAATGCAGAACTTTGGTATCCTGATATGAACGAGTACATATGTGTCAATGACCCCGAGTTTTCAATAGAAAAAGGCAAGAATGTAGCACGTGATAATAGGTTTGGACGGTTTTGTTAGTGTAAAATGAAAAGGTACAAAATATTGTCCTAGTATATATATATAGAGAGAGAGAGCTACCTCATTACCCAACATGGTGCAGTTCTTCAGTTAGCTGCAGCACAAGTAGCTGAAGCAGATGCTATTGAGCAATAGAGCTTCATAAAACTGAATGGCTAGTTGAATTAGAAAGTCTCTAGCTACATGTGGTAGCTGCATAAGCCATTAATTGTTAGTGACTGTTATTACCTAACAATGCTGTTTTACTTTGACATTGCAACTGTCCCCATACATACATATAGCTACCTTGAGCAAGGAGGAGGAAAAAGTTGTACATGCTAAAGTGTTGTACAACTACAAACCAAAACAAAATGGAGAACTCCAATTGAGAGTAGGAGACATCGTTACCAATGTTGTGAAGTTGAGTCATGGTTGGTGCAAGGTAAACGATTTTTTAACATACTCTCATTCTCATATATATATATATTATATATTATATCTGAATAAGTGTTCCTTTATCATTTTGTCCCAACTTCAGAGCATTCTTAAATGAACAAATCATTCTGCCTCCCATTAGTTACCGGATGGTAGGGGACACTCCTCAGATGTTCAATACCATTTTCCACCATGAATTCCTGCTGTGAAGTGGGGTCCGTTATCCAATACCAATTTCTTTGGTAGACCATAACGTGCAAACAAGGTTCTTAAGGCATCCAATGTTTTCTCAGTCGTGGTACTATTCATGGGTAGGTCTTCCAACCACTTAGAGTATGCATCCATGACAATGAGGAACATGGTACCTAGGAAAGGCCCTGCATAATCAAGGTGAATCCTCTCCCATGGTCCGGTTGGCCATGGCCACGAGTGCAACACCACCAGTGGAGGTCGATTACGAATACCTTGACAGGACAGATAATCTTTCACGGTTGTTTTGATGTTAGTGTTCATCATTGGCCACCACACATGAACTCGGGCTAAACCTTTCATTCTCATATTGCCATGGTCACTAGCATGTAACTACTACCTTGGTACTTGTGGGTGATATTTTTCAGGAATCACTACCTTGGCACCCCACAGAAGGCAACCTGCCTCTATAGTCAATTCATCTTTTCTTTAGAAGAAGGGTTTTAAGTTGGTAGGAATCATATTAGGCCACCCACTCTGCGTGTATCGTAACACCTTACTCAGGAGAGGGTCTCCTCCTATCTGGTCTCGCAACTGCTTAGCCGTGACTGGTAGAGACTCTATCTGATGCACATTAAGGATCACAGCCCCCATGGCCAACTCCTCACCCAGGGCTGTGGTTTGACTCAGTGGAATCCATGAAAACCCATCAGCATTAGAATTCTCACCTGTAGAACGGAATTTAAGTATATAGCCTAATAGAAAAATCCATCTCTGGAGACGTGCAGCTGCAAGTGAATTCTTTGACCCTAACATTGCCAATAAGTGTTTGTGATCAGTAACCAAGGTAAAACACCTACCGTATACATACTTATGAAATTTCTTAACTCCAAACATCAAAGCCACACCTTCCTTTTCAATTTGTGCATAGTTCCATTCTGCCATATTGAGGGACCTGGAAGCATATGCAATTGGTCTTTCTGACCCATCAGGGTATATATGTATGTGACAATTGTACCCCCAACCCATATGCAGAGGCATCCCATTCAAGCTTTAATTGCAGTGTCTGGTCATAGTGGACCAATACACTGGTTGATGCCATCTTGGCTTTTAGAATCTCAAAAGCATGCTGGCATTCTTTATTCCAATTCCAATGGACTGATTTACATAGCAACCTATTTAATGGGTGGGCAATTGTTGACAGCTTTGGAATAAACTTGCCATAATAATTTATCTTGCCCTCTATCTGATACATTTTGTGGTGTAGGAGCGTCGACTATTGCTGTCACTTTCATAGGCATCGTATGCAACCCCTCCTGATGACCAAGATAATCAACTTTTTCTTTAAGAAATACACATTTGCTACGCTTTAACCTCAACCCATTCTGCTCCAGCCTCCTTAATGTGCTCCTGCTCTGTATGGCCCATAATTAAAATGTCATCAAGATATACCACCACCCCTGATAAGCCCTGTAACAATTTTTCCATTATCTACTGAAAAATGGCAGGAGCAGATGCCACACCAAAAGGGAGCCTTGTATACTGGTATAATCCCTTGTGTGTTGAAGGCACTTATGGGATACTGGCTCCAAGATCACTTGTTGGTAAGCTCTGGACAAATCCAACTTCATAAACGTCTTTCTGCCAGCCAATGTGGAGAACAGGACTTCTGGGGTGGCCGGAAATTGATCGATTAACAGTTCGGGGTTGATGGTCACTTTGTAATCTCCAACAACCGAATGCTACCATCAGCCTTGGGAACAGGAAATACAGGAGCAGCCCAATCACTGTACTTGACAGGTTCAATGATGCCGTGCTGTTCAAGACATGCCAATCTTGTTCAATCACTTCTTTCAGGGCATAAGGTACTGGTCGTGGTCGGAAAAACTTGGGTATTGATCCTGGCCTTATTGGCAAACTTGCTTGAATTTCTTTCAGTGTACCCAACCCTTCTTGGAAAACTTCCTGGTGTTCGGATATATAGCAGTTGGTCCAACTTGGAAAAGACTTGTTTTATGGAACCCCAATCAGTTTGAATACCTTTCAACCAGTTATGGCCGAACAAGGAGGCTCCATTACACTTAATCACCACCAAGGATAACTGGTGTCTCTGAGTTCCATATTTGACCTGGACATTCCGTTTACCTAACACACACAACCCTTCCCCAGAGTATGTGTTTAATTTCACATGTGTAGACTCCAAGTGTATTCCCGGAAAATTCTTCCTCCATGTCTCCTCGGATATCAGCGACAGTGAGGCACTTGTATCCAGTTCCATTACTAGTGGTTTCTGGTCAATCATTATTACCATGAAATCCCCTTGACTACCTCTGGGCAAGACCACTGATTTATTAAAAAGTGGCAAGTCTTCCTGCTCTCCAACAGGATAATTCTGTTCTGTATTCCGAGGAGTTTCTCTTTCCTGAACTACATGAGTCCTTTGGGCTGTGGTCGCTGGCTTCCTACACATTTTAACGATGTGGCCATTTTTTCCACATGATCTACAAGTTTGACATTTGTAGAAACAATTATCAGCTGAATGTCTGGTTTTTCCACTATGCCAAAAAACAGTTGGCTTAGTTGTCACAGCAGGTTGAGGTTGTGAATGTGTAGCAGGAACCTCCAGTGGCTTGGCTGCTTTTGCATGTACTGAACTCCGCTTGCCTTTTCTGTGAGGGACAATGCTTGCAGTTCCTTGGCCCTTTGATTTGCTGTTTCTGTGCCATGCAAAGTACTGTACGCCTTTTCCAAAGTGAGGTTTTCTTCAGTCAACAATGGTCTCTGAATTGTTTCACTTTGTAGACCACAAACAAGTCTGTCCCTCAAAGTATCCTGCATGTGGACTCCAAAGTCAGGAGGACCAGCCATTTTTCGAAGCTTTGCCATGTATTTTGCGATGGTCTCGTTAGCTCCTTGATCGTGTCTATGAAAATCGAAATGCTTGGCGACTTGGGCTTGAAATGACCTTTCAAGACAGCTTTCAAGTCCTCGTAGTATTTCGTTGCCGGCTTCTCTGGTGCAATCAACCCACTCATCAGTGAGTAAGTCTTAGCTCCCACTAAAGTGAGGAAAACTGCTAGCTTCTTTACATTTGTTGTTATCTCATTGGCAATAAAATATTGCTCCAAACGCTCAGTGTATTGATTCCAGTCATCGGCTTCTACTTGGAAAGGTTGTATCTGTCGAACGGTGATAGACACCATTCCGTCCTCGTCGCCACTTTAGTATTCTCCACTTACAATAATGTTTATTTAGTTCACCTTTCATACAACAGACTCACACTCGGGTGAATGCACACACACACATATATATAGGAACCATTGTCCGCTCACATGATACAATCAGGTGATGTGACCAGAATTAATTAGACATGGAATGACCACACAGGAAATGACTCAAATATATTACATATAATATTATATATATATATATTGTATGTGCAGGGAATGCTAAAAGGAAAACCTGGTTTTTATCCTGAATCATATGCAGAGATATTTGAACCCATGAGAGCAGATGTAGTTAAATACTGGGATCGAGGAGGAAGTCACAATCGCTAAAAAAGAAAACAGTGAAAAAGAACAGCAGAAAATTGAGTCATGACAGAAAAAGATGTGCAAAGAAACACACAGAGAAAAAGTATTAGGTCTATATATCATGTCACTGATTTCTCATTTGAAAAGGAAATCACAAATTCTTAGACTCTTGGTCATGTGCTTGCATGTCGAGGGTGACTTTATACATTCTGCCAATACGATGGGATCATATGCATATGCCATTATAAATTATACAATAGCAATGTTTGTCATAGTGATTGAAAATTCAAAATGATAGAGGAGCACATCACACTGGTAAGCAATAAAGCCTATATATACACCACAATGAAAACAACAATACTTGAGTGCTTACGTAAATTCAATATTGTTATTGCAATCTCTCACAACATAGAAGTCCATTACCTGTTCATATTATTTACAGTTAAATAGAGCAGATAGACAGAGCCTATTATTTTTTCTGGCAATAAAAACTTTCCTATTGAACTCCCCAGTGAAGGCTCGCTTGCTCGTCAAATATAATATCTGAACATCTATATGAAGCCTACTTTGAAATATGTACGAGTTTCCTGAATTCCTGGGTGGAAGTGGTCCAATATCCAATTCAACGCCATGGACTGTGTATTGGATGGAGTGAGCTAATGATTTTTCAAGCTTCTTATATATTCATCCTGGACATGACTTTTGATATAGGAATTAATGCAACACAAAAACTATTTGGTATATACAAACGACAGATAGCTAAGTAACATTTTGGAG
The DNA here is from genome assembly GCA_028752905.1 of Cladorhizidae sp. MBARI D1340-BT2. Classification (NCBI taxonomy): domain Eukaryota; kingdom Metazoa; phylum Porifera; class Demospongiae; order Poecilosclerida; family Cladorhizidae; species Cladorhizidae sp. MBARI D1340-BT2. The sequence goes on from JAQNBH010000013.1 coordinate 10,519,821, forward strand.
ATTTAAAAAGCCATAGACTTATATCATAGTGTAATATACATGCTTGCAATAAAAGTGACTATAATTATAGGTTAACCCAAAAGTGGTTTGTGCCTGGCAAGACTCGATGTGTTTCCGCTCAACTTCATCACTAATCCACACTTCACATTTTCTTTCACAGAATAGAAGAGGGTAATTAATTTGTCTAATACAGTTTTGCCTTTTTTTTTGGTAATTTCCAAATTACTCGCCTGTGTTATCCAAAAATTTTGGCAACAAAAAATCCAAACAACAATTTCATGATAACACACTAAAGTGTGTTCATAGCATTTACACAGGTCTTTAATAGTTCAGTGTTCGGTTTAAATTCATAGCATTTTTGAGGAACATTGAATTGCACTGTTAAAAGTGAATTTAATGTAGAAATTCCTAGTCTGTTTCTGTGCTTCGTTTTGTTGAGACCAATGCGGCTGAATAAACGTTCTGTATCAGTATTGCTGTGGGGTATAACTAGAATGGCTTTTGCGAGTTTTACCAATGTGGAGTAGCGTTTCGAAGCAGTCTTTGATTTGGCTGATTGCATGCTCCACCTCTGTGATGGCCATGACTTTAGGAGGTAATGGCGATGTGCAGAAATCCATAAATTCCTCTTGAAGGCTGGGTTTGTCACCAACTTGATTTGTCACCAACTTGAACTACCTGAGGAACACACTCTGCTACAGCAAGCACCTGACCAGCCATACTGTATCGTTGTAAGCCTGGTTGAAGCGTTTTGAGATTGGAGAGTACCTTCATCATCCACATGGGTTGACTGTCAGTCTGAATGGCTCTGGCCTTGAAGTGAAGACACAGAAGGGAGAGACCCATCCAAGTTCGTTGCTATGGCAGCGGGGAGAGAGACTGTTTCACAACTTCACCACGTCTTATTATCCAATCCAACTCTGCCTTTTCCTCTTCATCTTCGAAGCCTGCCTTCTAAGATGGTATTCTTCTTTGGCCTGTGCACATGTTAAGTCAGGATTAATGTAGACATCATTCCTTGCAGTTTAATGGCAGAGGAGTTTGGCCTTTTGTAGGAATTCTCGTCGTTTGTCTACCCCAACCTTTACTACGAGTCAAACCATTTTTCTGTCTATCTCCTTAGCCTCAAAACCAGAGATTTCCACACCAGCCAGGTCAATCTTCAGAATAGATGCTATGCTATTCACTGTTGTGACAATGTCTCCTTCAGTTCTGTGTTTCTCAGAGTTCTTCTTGAAATTCACAATAATGTTTCTTACTTCAGTGTTTACTATCTCTCTCTTCTTCTTTCAAGGTCTTCTGAAGTGTGGCTATGTTAACCACAGCAGGCTCTGATACTTTGGTATTCCTTGAAAAGAGTGAAGCTGGTCTTTGTTGGGGCAGGGGCCTGTTACGTCTTGCTTGTTTCTTGTCTCTGTGATCTTGCACTTGAGGTCACCAAGAGCATTGGCCACCTGCAGGGCCAGAGATTGGGCATCTCTCCAGCTTAAGCAACCACCCACCTGTTCCAGGGACCATCTGCCTCTGGAGAGGGAATGCCAACCTGTGGGTGAGGAGGATCCCTATCCCGCCATGAGGTCATGGGGTTCTGTGGTCTAGCAATTTTTATATCTGGGATCCCAGCCACGATGGTTTCTGCTATGAAGTTTACCCAGAGCAGCACACCTCGGCGTGAGCAGACATCTTCCTGTACTCCACGACAGACCCTCAATGGTGCTCTATTGACCGTAAATGTTGTATTTATACTCTTATATTTTTAATCAATCTTCAGAGTAGATGCTATGCTATTCACTGTTGTGACAATGTCTCCTTCAGTTCTGTGTTTCTCAGAGTTCTTCTTGAAATTCACAATAATGTTTCTTACTTCACTAACTTCAGTGTTTACTATCTCTCTCTTCTTCTTTCAAGGTCTTCTGAAGTGTGTCTATGTTAACCACAGCAGGCTCTGGCACTTTGGTATTCCTTGAAAAGAGTGAAGCTAAGGTCTTTGTTGGGGCAGGGGCCTGTTACGTCTTGCTTGTTTCTTGTCTCTATCTCTCCCATACCCTTTTCCAGGTGAGCCACATCTTTTCTAAGATTATTTGAGTTATTTTATTTTTCATCTCCCTGAGTTCATCTTCCAAGATCTTCACTTGTTCACCGTCTGTCGTGTTGTTCTTTTTTTCTCTCCCATTTTGCATAGGTACAGAAATTACAGTCTTCCTTCAGAGTGACCACATCCTTCTTAGGAGGTTCAACTGTATCCATACTCCACATTTCTGAGCACATCCAACTTCCTGCTCCTCTCCGGTCATTATAATATCCTGCTTCTGCTTTCAGTCTACAGCTCTTGCGCCCAGGAGGGAGGTGGTTACTTACCCCTGGACCAAGCAGCCGCCCAGCAGATATCTAACTAGTTTTTGGACTCATGGTCAGCCGGCTGCTCTCAATGTATCTGTGATCTTGCACTTGAGGTCACCAAGAGCATTGGCCACCTGCAGGGCCAGAGATTGGGCATCCCTCCAGCTTAAGCAACCACCCACCTGTTCCAGGGACCATCTGCCTCTGGAGAGGGAATGCCAACCTGTGGGTGAGGAGGATCCCTATCCCGCCATGAGGTCATGGGGTTCTGTGGTCTAGCAATTTTTATATCCACTCTGGGATCCCAGCCACGATGGTTTCTGCTATGAAGTTTACCCAGAGCAGCACACCTCGGCGTGAGCAGACATCTTCCTGTACTCCACGACAGACCCTCAATGGTGCTCTACTGACCGTAAATATATTACAGATTCCGCCCCCACCCCCCCCCCCCCCCCCGACAGCGTATTGTCATAATATATCCGTGTTTCCAAGTTTTGGTTTGCGAGACAGTGTTTTTTATGCAAAGCTAGGATTTTTTGTTACATTCTAGCAGCTTGAGAAACCAGGGTAATTCAGGGACTAGTTAAGTCTCTTCATATTCTTCCACTTGTGTATTATTTTGAATTGTGTGACATCCTCTTTTTCAATAAAAGTTTGAAACATCCTACACAACTTGTATCACTGCATTTGTCTCCTTCTCGAACTCCAACACTAGGTCTTCCTCTCACTACAAACTTCAACACACTACAGCACCAACTAATTCATCTAGACATTTTTATTTTAATCGTATTCCTCGCCTTTGGAATTCTCTTCCTCCAATCGACCGGAGATCTTCCCTCAACACCATCAAATTGCACATAACCAAATTCCTATGGACACACTTCCATCAGAACTTCGATCCAGTTGACTCATGTACCTACCACTATCAATGCCCCTGCAGTAAATGTCTGCATTCCTCTAGCATAACTAGTCAACCATTAAATAAATACTTGTTAATGTTGTTATTGTCACTTAATTAATAGGGTATCAGCAGACCTTGCCATTATGCCTTCAGTACCATTCTTCACATTTCGTACTGTAAAATATTAATGAATGAATGAATGAATGAATGAGACCATATTTTAAGCTGAGGGAAGTGGTCCTTGCATATTCTGTTCTTGAAATCGTTGTCGCTCAGAAGATAAAAGGTCAACTAGCAAATATCAATTCAGATAGCTAATGGCTGGAGGGGTGAATTTAGGTGCAGATTAGGAGGGTGGCAGTAGTCAGCTTTCACACTAACCCAACACTAACTGCCTGCACATGTCCATATATCGTGAAATAGCAACGGAAATCACCTGGAATAAGAAGGGGGGAAACCCCCCAACAAAATACCTTGGTTGGAGGGAATCTTTGACCAAATAGAAGGGTGTGATTCCAGGTGGGCGAGGCAAGCAAGGTGCAGTGTCAGCTATTGAGATATAAATCTTGTCAGCAAGCAACATTGCTTAAATCAGGGTTCTAATTGAGTCGGCATTATTAAGAAACAAACATGACAATAGGTGGTAACAGTGTGCATTATTAAGAAACAAATAAAACATGGTGTCCCAAGTGACACTAGGTGCGAGTGACACTAGGTGGTAAAAGTGTGGCAGCATCAAATTGTGTCCCTAACATCGGTGCATTCAGCTAAAACATATCCACTATCACGTGCTTGATGCATGATGTGCTTGGTGCATATTATCGTGTAAGGATAGTAGACCTGTATAATTATATATAATTAGTTATTTTAGTAGCCTGGCACGTCAAGAGAATAGGACTTCCTTTTCTCTTTCACCTCCTCTTGTACGTGGACCTCCACGTTCACTTCCACAGTGCCGGCAGAAGCCTCGGCATGCATGGCCTTGTCATGGGCCCTGGAAGGGAACGTTTCGCAGTACTTCTTGCCATGCAAGACAGCAGGACACGTCTTCCTCCTCCCAAGCCGACTTGAGAAATCCTCATCATCGGAATCAGAATTGGAATCGTCGACCTCGTCAACTTTCTGCAATGGAAATCTCATTCTGCTAGACTTGGTGTTCAGCGATTTGCTCATACATGTATCAAGCACAGGTTCGGTGGGTTTGACAACGATATCTCTGCCGGAAGTGTTGCGACGCTCGGCACCCCCTTTCATTTCCATCTTTCTAATGCAATAATCTTCTTCCACCTCTGTCATTTTGATCCGTACGAATAGTCCAGACTCTGGGATGTGCTCGCCTCCATTGGTACGCAGGGGAATAAACTTGATACCCGGTAAGAGACTGCTGACCGGGAAACAGTTCTGTCCGTATAGCTTCCCTGTCTCAACTTTGAAGTAAACTAAACACTGAGCAAGATAAAAGGGCAATGGATCGTAAATTATGATCCCAGTTTGCACAGTACATAAGTGACGTGTAAAACCACAGATTATTTACGGTGACAACTTCTACTTGACCACCCAATTTACAACAGCCTCATCTTTACCCTCATCTCTACCACATCTCTACCCCATCTCTACCTCCATCTCTACCTCATCTCTACCTCATCTCTACCTCCATCTCTACCCCCATCTCTACCTCATCTCTACCTCATCTCTACCTCCATCTCTACCGTCATCTCTACCACATCTCTACCCCATCTCTACTTCCATCTCTACCTCATCTCTATCATCTCTACCTCCATCTCTACCTCCATCTCTACTTCCATCTCTACCTCATCTCTACCTCCATCTCTACCTCCATCTCTACTTCCATCTCTACCTCATCTCTACCTCATCTCTACCCCATCTCTACCACATCTCTACCCCATCTCTACCTCCATCTCTACCTCATCTCTACCTCATCTCTACCTCCATCTCTACCTCCATCTCTACCCGCATCTCTACCTCATCTCTACCTCATCTCTACCTCCATCTCTACCCTCATCTCTACCACATCTCTACCCCATCTCTACTTCCATCTCTACCTCATCTCTACATCATCTCTACCTCCATCTCTACCTCCATCTCTACTTCCATCTCTACCTCATCTCTACCTCATCTCTACCTCCATCTCTACCTCTATCTCTACTTCCATCTCTACTTCCATCTCTACCTCATCTCTACCTCATCTCTACCCCATCTCTACCACATCTCTACCCCATCTCTACTTCCATCTCTACCTCATCTCTACCTCATCTCTACCTCCATCTCTACCCCCATCTCTACCTCATCTCTACCTCATCTCTACCGCATCTCTACCCTCATCTCTACCACATCTCTACCCCATCTCTACCTCATCTCTACCTCCATCTCTACCTCCATCTCTACTTCCATCTCTACCTCATCTCTACCTCATCTCTACCTCCATCTCTACTTCCATCTCTACCTCATCTCTACCTCATCTCTACCACATCTATACCGCATCTCTACCCCATCTCTACCTCATCTCTACCGCATCTCTACCCTCATCTCTACCACATCTCTACCCCATCTCTACCTCATCTCTACCTCCATCTCTACCTCCATCTCTACTTCCATCTCTACCTCATCTCTACCTCATCTCTACCTCCATCTCTACCTCCATCTCTACTTCCATCTCTACCTCATCTCTACCTCATCTCTACCTCATCTCTACCCCATCTCTACCTCATCTCTACCTCCATCTCTACTTCCATCTCTACCCCATCTCTACCCCATCTCTACCCCATCTCTACTTCCATCTCTACCTCATCTCTACCTCCATCTCTACCTCCATCTCTACTTCCATCTCTACCTCATCTCTACCTCATCTCTACCCCATCTCTACCCCATCTCTACCCCATCTCTACTTCCATCTCTACCCCATCTCTACCCCATCTCTACCCCATCTCTACCCCATCTCTACCTCATCTCTACCCCATCTCTACCCCATCTCTACCCCATCTCTACCCCATCTCTACCTCATTTCTACCCCACCTCATCTCTACCCCATCTCTACCCCCACATCTCTACCCCATCTCTACCTCATCTCTACCCCATCTCTACCTCATCTCTACCCCATCTCTACCCACATCTCTACCCCCATCTTTTAAAAAATAGTGGACCAAGAAAATAATTTCAGACATGCCAAACCCCCCTCCCCCCCTCCCCCCCCCCCGGTGAGCAAAAAAAAGAAAATCTCGTATAAAACCTTAACTAGTGCCTAACATCCATTGCTAAGACCCATGAGACAGACTAGCGACCAGCTCCATTAGACCTACATGAAACCTTGATTACTTACTGCCTGGCAACTATTGTGATATTGTGAGCAAGTCTTGCATGGTTGAGATGACTCTAATTGACACTTACCAGTTCAGGCATGAGAATGATGTGATTCAGAACATGCTCTCCTTTCTCCCAACTTGGCCAGAAGTTGTTGACATGCTGAGCAACACAACAAGTAGACACCATATAAGCAGTCACCTCCGAGATACACTGACAGAGAGGATCATGTAAAGTTCATTTAAAACAACCCCTCGATCAAAGTTAAGCCCCCTCAATTAAACTCTTGATCAAAGTCCCTTCAATCGAAATTAACCCCTCAATCTAAATTATACCCCTTGATCAATATTACTTAAGCTAACCCCTTCCAATCAAAATTACCCTCACTCAATCCAGGTTAACTTACTCGATCAAAATTATACCTCACTGTCAAAGATAACCCCTTTGACCGATGTTAACTCCCCTGACCAAAGTTAACCCCTATAATCTGTCGGAGGTGTACACACCACAATGAGACGTCATTGATTATGAGCCAATGATTAACACCTGTTTAATGCTACTCCACTCACCGTAGCTGTCTTCATGCGTGCGTTGTCGTGCTTGATGCCGTACGTCTGAATGTCCACGGACAGAGATGAGCTCTTCTTCTTCAGAGACGACAACCTCTGGCCTGACAGCAGCTGCAGGACGAACGACAATCACACCATCAACAACAACAACAACAACAACAACAACATTTCTACATCAACCTAATACATGCACAGATCCATCACTACCTGCGAACAGGTCCGAGGTGTTCCATAATTTATTCCCACACCTTGCACATCACATGAGTAGCAACGTAACCTAATCCAGCGCCCTGAGATATGGTGTTCGAGTGTAAACTCGATCAGTAACTGAAACACATGGACAGTTCTTATGGGATTTTTCACTGTAACAGAAAACTACACACTATATATGCTCTGTTTGCTTACACTCCCTTGAGTTAGTCTAGTGTTGATGGGCTTTAATTAATGTGGGCTTAATACTCTGACTAGGTATGCACCTTCGATGGGAGGCATTAATAGGTACTAAAAGAATTAAATGTTCCTGAATGTGCATGGCACTAAAATGTCGCATGGATTCTATTTTTAGTCTCTGATCTATGTGCATTCCTTGTATGGATTCTATTTTTAGTCACTGCTCTATGTGCATTCCTCATATGGATCCCATTTTTAGTCTCTGCTCTATATTCATTCCTCGTATGGATTCTATTTTTAGTCTCTGCTCTATGTGCATTCCTTGTATGGATTCTATTTTTAGTCACTGCTCTATGTGCATTCCTCGTATTGATTCCATTTTTAATCTCTGCTCTATATGCATTCCTTGTATGGATTCTATTTTTAATCGCTGCTCTATGTGCATTCCAGAAGTACATGACTAGGTTCTGGTGCTGGCAGCTGTCATACATGTAGCTACATATAAGGTCTCCAAGTGCTTGTAAAAATGGCTTTTGCATACCCCCCCTCTCCCCCCTCCCCCCAAACCCCCAAACAATAACAAAAAAACTGGGCAACCAGGAGCCTAGTGGAAGCCACACCCTGTTTTGACCTGGTTTCCGTTTTGACCACCTGGTTTGTCAAAAGTCATTGCTGGAAAAGCTCTGGAATGCATTATTGGAGCACTATATACATGGTGACTGAGGAACTTGTTGACAGAAGGTAGCCAAGCCCATACCAATAGCCAGTAAAAATAAAACCTCTCCCACTTCTGGAATGCACAGAGAGCAGCACTAAAAATATGACGTCATCAGTGCACATTCACGAACAATTTTTAAATTTGAACTTTTAATACTTATTAATGCCCTCCATGCTACGATGTGTACCTAGTCAGAGCATTAAGTTCATATAGCACTACATGGAGCCGGACAGCTACTCCGAAACAAGTAGTTATTTAGCCTACGATGTTGTCACTAGAGGTCAGACAACTAGAACTCCAGACCTAGAGGTCAGACAACTTCAGAACTCTAGACCTAGAGGTCAGACAACTTCAGAACTCTAGACCTAGAGGTCAGACAACTAGAACTCTAGACCTAGAGGTCAAACTCTAGACCTAGAGGTCAGACAACTAGAACTCTAGACCTAGAGGTCAGACAACTAGAACTCTAGACCTAGAGGTCAGACAACTAGAACTCTAGACCTAGAGGTCAAACTCTAGACCTAGAGGTCAGACAACTAGAACTCCAGACCTAGAGGTCAGACAACTTCAGAACTCTAGACCTAGAGGTCAGACAACTAGAACTCTAGACCTAGAGGTCAGACAACTAGAACTCTAGACCTAGAGGTCAAACTCTAGACCTAGAGGTCAGACAACTAGAACTCTAGACCTAGAGGTCAGACAACTAGAACTCCAGACCTAGAGGTCAGACAACTTCAGAACTCTAGACCTAGAGGTCAGACAACTAGAACTCTAGACCTAGAGGTCAGACAACTAGAACTCTAGACCTAGAGGTCAAACTCTAGACCTAGAGGTCAGACAACTAGAACTCTAGACCTAGAGGTCAGACAACTAGAACTCTAGACCTAGAGGTCAAACTCTAGACCTAGAGGTCAGACAACTAGAACTCCAGACCTAGAGGTCAGACAACTTCAGAACTCTAGACCTAGAGGTCAGACAACTAGAACTACAGACCTAGAGGTCAGACAACTAGAACTCTAGACCTAGAGGTCAGACAACCACAGACTTAAGAGGTCAGACAAGTTCTAGAACCACCTACAGAGTTCAGACAACTTGTAGTTCTAACACCAGGCCTAAGATGTCACCCTGCATAAGGATTGAGTAGCTGGAATCTAAGTCCAAAAGGTCACCCAACCCCAACCCAGTTCAAGAGGTCACCCAGTTCTCCTTGCAACTAAGGCTCACACAGCAGGCCAATGTCCATCATGTAACTGGGGACAGGTCAGGCCTATGCCTCTCATGTAACTAGGGACAAGTCAGGTCAATGTCTCTCATGTAACTGGGGACAAGTCAGGTCAATGCCTCTCATGTAACTAGGGACAAGTCAGGTCAATGTCTCTCATGTAACTAGGGACAAGTCAGGTCAATGCCTCTCATGTAACTAGGGACAAGTCAGGTCAATGTCTCTCATGTAACTAGGGACAAGTCAGGTCAATGTCTCTCATGTAACTGGGGACAAGTCAGGTCAATGTCTCTCATGTAACTGGGGACAAGTCAGGTCAATGCCTCTCATGTAACTAGGGACAAGTCAGGTCAATGTCTCTCATGTAACTGGGGACAAGTCAGGTCAATGCCTCTCATGTAACTAGGGACAAGTCAGGTCAATGTCTCTCATGTAACTAGGGACAAGTCAGGTCAATGTCTCTCATGTAACTGGGGACAAGTCAGGTCAATGTCTCTCATGTAACTGGGGACAAGTCAGGCCAATGTCTCTCTTGTAACTCAGTGATGTGGGCAGGGATGTTCACACATGACCCACCCCAAGGTGTGCTCTGTGAGAATCAGACCATCCACTATCTAGCGGCTGCTATGAAGACATGCCAACAAACAGAACATAATGGGCACTCACTTCTATTTCCAGGTGGACAGGTGTGACATCAGGGTGAGGGACACTGATGTGGGGGGAGAACGGCGCCCACTTCCCTTTTCCAGTGCTACCCGGATTCTCTCGTCTCATCACCAAGGGTTTCAGGACATAACCACACCCACCATTGTTCCGGAAGAAGCCTTGGTTGATGTGCATGAAGAAGTCTGGCTTCTGGAAGTTGAGGGCAACCAACTGCACCCCACAACCCCACAGCTCCAACGGGTCGTAGTTGGACGAGTCAAACCGCGTTCCCCTGGGGTAAGTGCGTACGAGCTGCCTCTCGGTACAGCTCAGAACATCTGTTAGTCGGGTAGACATTGGTAGTTGTCATATTCACAGGATGAGTGTGGAAGAGGAAGAGGAGAAGAGAAGACAGAGAAGGAATATAAGCAAGATATATGTGATGTGTATATACAGTCTGATCTACATGCATGATTACTATTGGAAAAGGTTATTATTGCATACATCTCCTACGAGATTAAATTTGAAAAAAAAATTGGGACAATTGATCACAACTGCTGTCTTGGAGCTACTGTTTCTGGCCAACGCTAGTGTTTCTAGTGACTGTGCTTGCTGGGCAAGGCTGCACAGGCAACCTGAAGGAAACACTCTGAATCTGCGCTTGAGACAGTCTTTGTTGTAAGTTTTGTTGCAGACTTAGTCCAGCATCCTGTCCAACCAAACTAGTCCAGCATCCTGTCCAACCAAACTAGTCCAGCATCCTGTCCAACCAAACTAGTCCAGCATCCTGTCCAACCAAACTAGTCCAACATCCTGTCCAACCAAACTAGTCCAACATCCTGTCCAACCAAACTAGTCCAGCATCCTGTCCAACCAAACTAGTCCAACATCCTGTCCAACCAAACTAGTCCAGCATCCTGTCCAACCAAACTAGTCCAGCATCCTGTCCAACCAAACTAGTCCAGCATCCTGTCCAACCAAACTAGTCCAACATCCTGTCCAACCAAACTAGTCCAGCATCCTGTCCAACCAAACCAAACTAGTCCAGCATCCTGTCCAACCAAACTAGTCCAGCATCCTGTCCAACCAAACTAGTCCAGCATCCCGTCCAACCAAACTAGTGCAACATCCCGTCCAACCAAACTAGTCCAACATCCTGTCCAACCAAACTAGTCCAACATCCTGTCCAACCAAACTAGTCCAACATCCTGTCCAACCAAACTAGTCCAGCATCCTGTCCAACCAAACTAGTCCAACATCCTGTCCAACCAAGCTTGTTGTACATATTTGTACTCTTGTACCGGAACAAAAACTAGCCATCGTATCTCTAGTCACCCTCGTACACAGTCTCTCGTAAGCACAAGCCCACTCAGTGGCAGCTGTTCCAGCACAAGTCCACTCAGTGGCAGCTGTTCCAGCACAAGTCCACTCAGTGGCAGCTGTTCCAGCACAAGTCCACTCAGTGGCAGCTGTTCCAGCACAAACCCACTCAGTGGCAGCACAAGCCCACTCAGTGGCAGCTGTTCCAGCACAAGTCCACTCAGTGGCAGCTGTTCCAGCACAAGTCCACTCAGTGGCAGCTGTTCCAGCACAAGTCCACTCAGTGGCAGCTGTTCCAGCACAAGTCCACTCAGTGGCAGCACAAGCCCACTCAGTGGCAGCTGTTCCAGCACAAGTCCACTCAGTGGCAGCTGTTCCAGCACAAGTCCACTCAGTGGCAGCTGTTCCAGCACAAGCCCACTCAGTGGCAGCTGTTCCTGCACAAGCCCACTCAGTGGCAGCTGTTCAGCACAAGTCCACTCAGTGGCAGCTGTTCCGGCACAAGTCCACTCAGTGGCAGCTGTTCCAGCACAAGTCCACTCAGTGGCAGCTGTTCCGGCACAAGCCCACTCAGTGGCAGCTGTTCCAGCACAAGTCCACTCAGTGGCAGCTGTTCCAGCACAAGTCCACTCAGTGGCAGCTGTTCCAGCACAAGTCCACTCAGTGGCAGCTGTTCCAGCACAAGTCCACTCAGTGGCAGCTGTTCATGCACAAACCCACTCAGTGGCAGCTGTTCCAGCACAAGCCCACTCAGTGGCAGCTGTTCCAGCACAAGCCCACTCAGTGGCAGCTGTTCCAGCACAAGCCCACTCAGTGGCAGCTGTTCCAGCACAAACCCACTCAGTGGCAGCTGTTCCAGCACAAGTCCACTCAGTGGCAGCTGTTCCGGCACAAGTCCACTCAGTGGCAGCTGTTCCAGCACAAGTCCACTCAGTGGCAGCTGTTCCGGCACAAGCCCACTCAGTGGCAGCTGTTCTGCTGCTTATAAACATGCACAATTGAGTATACCTGCCGAGAACTTCCTGGTTAGTTCAAATGCCGTTGGTTCACCAAAAGAGAACATCTCAGAGATACTGCTCTCCTTCTGCTTTTTCCAGTTCCATGGTTTGATGGAGATGGACCGACAGTATAGGATGAGGTCACAGAGATCCTTAGCCGTCTCTGTGAATGAGAGCTCTTGGTCGTCCTGCCCCTGCTCGTTTCGGAAAATACGTCCTTCCAGCTCTAGTCGTCTCACCTGGTACAGCGAGAACAGGGAGTACATAGGTGAGTCGGTGGGTACAACATTGTGCAGGAAGATATAAGAAGATAATGCACAGGAGGAGAGGGAGGCAGGACAGGGGAAGGGAGGCGAGGGGAGGAGATGGAGCCAGGAGAGGGAGAAGAGGGAGGCATGAGGGGAGGAGAGGGCAGGAGGGGAGGAGGAGAGGGCAGGAGGAGAGGGCAGGAGGGAGGGCAGGAGGGGAGGAGGAGAGGGCAGGAGGAGAGGGCAGGAGGGGAGGAGAGGGCAGGAGGAGAGGGCAGGAGGGGGGAGGAGAGGGGAGGAGGAGAGGGCAGGAGGGGGGAGGAGAGGGGAGGAGGAGAGGGCAGGAGGAGAGGGCAGGAGAGGAGGAGAGGGCAGGAGGAGAGGGCAGGAGGGGAGGAGGAGAGGGCAGGAGGGGAGGGAGGAGAGGGCAGGAGGGGAGGAGGAGAGGGCAGGACGAGAGGGCAGGAGGGGAGGAGGGGGGAGGAGGAGAGGAGAGGGCAGGAGAGGAGGGGAGGAAGCCGGGAGGACACATATGTATACTGTGTGTGTTAGGATGCATATAATGTGCATGAGTATAGTTGGCAGTAGCAGGTTGAAATCTACCTCTCCATGTTAGGGGTGCACCAAATGTGTAGGTTTTGCTGAAATATAAGTTGCAGCGTTATATTGAATCACTGGGTGTGGTCACAAGTGGAGCATGTGACCTCGTACTACTGCATCTATGTGTGCTGGAATGCTTTACGTATGTGCATGTATGTGGGTGTGGGTGTCTAAGTGAATGAGATATATTGCCGCTGTTAGGTTTCTGCTACAGTATATACAGTGTTAGGTGAGGAATTTGATTACCGTATTTGCCTGAATTAGTCGCCTCTGATGACAGAGGCTAAGCATTAGTCAACACTGAAGACAGAGGCTAAGCATTAGTCAACACTGAAGACAGAGGCTAAGCATTAGTCAACACTGAAGACAGAGGCTAAGCATTAGTCAACACTGAAGACAGAGGTTAAGACACTGAAGACAGAGGCTAAGCATTAGTCAACACTAAAGACAGAGGTTAAGCATTAGTTGATACTGAAGACAGAGGCTAAGCATTAGTCAACACTGAAGACAGAGATTAAGCATTAGTTGACATTGAAGACAGAGGCTAAGCATTAGTCTACACTAAAGACAGAGGTTAAGCATTAGTTGACACTGAAGACAGAGGCTAAGCATTAGTCAACACTGAAGACAGAGGTTAAGCATTAGTTAACACTAAAGACAGGTTAAGCATTAGTCAACACTGAAGACAGAGGCTAAGCATTAGTCAACACTGAAGACAGAGGCTAAGCATTAGTCAACACTGAAGACAGAGGCTAAGCATTAGTCAACACTGAAGACAGAGGTTAAGACACTGAAGACAGAGGCTAAGCATTAGTCAACACTAAAGACAGAGGTTAAGCATTAGTTGATACTGAAGACAGAGGCTAAGCATTAGTCAACACTGAAGACAGAGATTAAGCATTAGTTGACATTGAAGACAGAGGCTAAGCATTAGTCTACACTAAAGACAGAGGTTAAGCATTAGTTGACACTGAAGACAGAGGCTAAGCATTAGTCAACACTGAAGACAGAGGTTAAGCATTAGTTAACACTAAAGACAGGTTAAGCATTAGTCAACACTGAAGACAGAGATTAAGCATTAGTCAACACTGAAGACAGAGGCTAAGCATTAGTCAACACTAAAGACAGAGGTTAAGCATTAGTCTACACTGGCTAAGTATTAGTCTACACTGAAGACAGAGATTAAGCATTAGTTGACATTGAAGACAGAGGCTAAGCATTAGTCAACACTAAAGACAGAGGTTAAGCATTAGTTGACACTGAAGACAGAGGCTAAGCATTAGTCAACACTGAAGACAGAGGCTAAGCATTAGTCAACACTGAAGACAGAGGTTAAGCATTAGTTAACACTAAAGACAGAGGTTAAGCATTAGTCAACACTGAAGACAGAGATTAAGCATTAGTCAACACTGAAGACAGAGGCTAAGCATTAGTTGACACTGAAGGCAGAGGCTAAGCATTAGTTGACACTGAAGACAGAGGCTAAGCATTAGTCAACACTGAAGACAGAGGTTAAGCATTAGTTAACACTAAAGACAGGTTAAGCATTAGTCAACACTGAAGACAGAGGCTAAGTATTAGTCTACACTTAAACTTAAAGACAGAGGTTAAGCATTAGTCAACACTGAGAACAGAGGTTAAGCATTAGTTGACACTGAAGACAGAGGTTAAGCATTAGTCAACACCAAAGACAGGTTAAGCATTAGTTGACACTGAAGACAGAGGTTAAGACACTGAAGACAGAGGCTAAGCATTAGTCAACACTAAAGACAGAGGTTAAGAATTAGTTGATACTGAAGACAGAGGCTAAGCATTAGTCAACACTGAAGACAGAGATTAAGCATTAGTTGACATTGAAGACAGAGGCTAAGCATTAGTCTACACTAAAGACAGAGGTTAAGCATTAGTTGACACTGAAGACAGAGGCTAAGCATTAGTCAACACTGAAGACAGAGGCTAAGCATTAGTCAACACTAAAGACAGAGGTTAAGCATTAGTCTACACTGGCTAAGTATTAGTCTACACTGAAGACAGAGATTAAGCATTAGTTGACATTGAAGACAGAGGCTAAGCATTAGTCAACACTAAAGACAGAGGTTAAGCATTAGTTGACACTGAAGACAGAGGCTAAGCATTAGTCAACACTGAAGACAGAGGCTAAGCATTAGTCAACACTGAAGACAGAGGTTAAGCATTAGTTAACACTAAAGACAGAGGTTAAGCATTAGTCAACACTGAAGACAGAGATTAAGCATTAGTCAACACTGAAGACAAAGGCTAAGCATTAGTTGACACTGAAGGCAGAGGCTAAGCATTAGTTGACACTGAAGACAGAGGCTAAGCATTAGTCAACACTGAAGACAGAGGTTAAGCATTAGTTAACACTAAAGACAGGTTAAGCATTAGTCAACACTGAAGACAGAGGTTAAGCATTAGTTAACACTAAAGACAGGTTAAGCATTAGTCAACACTGAAGACAGAGGCTAAGTATTAGTCTACACTTAAACTTAAAGGCAGAGGTTAAGCATTAGTCAACACTGAGAACAGAGGTTAAGCATTAGTTGACACTGAAGACAGAGGTTAAGCATTAGTCAACACCAAAGACAGGTTAAGCATTAGTTGACACTGAAGACAGAGGCTAGCATTAGTTGACACTGAAGGCAGAGGCTAAGCATTAGTCAACACTGAAGACAAAGGCTAGCATTAGATGACACTGAAGGCAGAGGTTAAGAATTAGTCAACACTAAAGACAGAGGTTAAGCATTAGTCAACACTGAAGAGAGAGGCTAAGCATTAGTCAACACTGAAGACAGAGGCTAAGCATTAGTCAACACTGAAGGCAGAGGCTAAGCATTAGACGACACTGAAGACAGAGGTCAAGCATTAGTCAACACTGAAGACAGAGGCTAAGCATTCGTCTACACTGAAG
The DNA here is from genome assembly GCA_028752905.1 of Cladorhizidae sp. MBARI D1340-BT2. Taxonomy (NCBI): domain Eukaryota; kingdom Metazoa; phylum Porifera; class Demospongiae; order Poecilosclerida; family Cladorhizidae; species Cladorhizidae sp. MBARI D1340-BT2. Next base: position 10,536,019 of record JAQNBH010000013.1, read on the forward strand.
GCAGAGGCTAAGCATTAGTCTACACTGAAGACAGAGGCTAAGCATTAGTCTACACTGAAGACAGAGGCTAAGCATTAGTTGACTGAAGACAGAGGTTAAGCATTAGTCAACACTGAAGACAGAGGCTAAGCATTAGTCAACACTGAAGACAGAGGCTAAGCATTACTCAACACTGAAGACAGAGGCTAAGCATTAGTCAACACTGAAAATACAACTTAAGTCTCGTTTGGAACCAAACTTCTCTGTAGAATGGACCCTTTTTCTCGAATCCTATCACCTGCTCACGCACACACACATATATACATGCATGCACACACACTTGTCGAGTAGTGGTGGAATGTATGTCTTCGAGCTCGGAAATTATTGGAGAGGAAGAGAGAAGAATGTACACTTAATCTCTTAATCTCTCCCTCCCCACGAGTCATCCTATCCAGCATGCCTCCCTCCTTACGTCCCACGCCAGCGTGCCTCCCTCCCTCTGTCCCACGTCAGCGTGCCTCCCTCCCTCCATCCTACGTCAGCGTGCCTCCCTCCCTCTATCCCACGCCAGCGTGTCCCCCTCCCTCCATCCTACGCCAGCGTGCTTCTTGTTTCTCAACTCACAGATCTGCGGCTATATTTGGGGAATCCCTCCAGTTGCTCCCCGACCTCGGAGTCTCTCTGATCTGTGCGCAAGTAAGCACTGGTAACATTGGAGGTGTGGTTATTCCCCACAGACATGGTAACATTGGAGGTGTGGTTATCCCCCGCAGACATCGTCAGCTGCTGGTCCTTGCTGTTCGCTTTTTTCTATAATTAAGCAAGACAAGTGGTTTACAAAAATAATATCGTCTCAACCCCTCCCTCTCGCTCCCCCTCAATCTCACCTACGTCCAGTTATGCCCTGTCAACCCCGGCACCAACCATGGATGTCCAAAGGTCTTGCCCACCTGATACTGGCTAGGGTTGCACACACCAACACACACATACACCAATGCACACACACACACACACCAACACACACACACACATACCAACACACACCAACACCAGCACACACACACACCAACACACACCAACACCAACACACACACCAACACCAGCACACACACACACCAACACACACCAACACCAGCACACACACACACCAACACACACACACACACACTCTAGCACACACACACACCAACACCAACACACACACCAACACCAGCACACACACACACACACCAACACCAGCACACACACACACCAACACACACACACACACACTCTAGCACACACACACACCAACACACACCAACACCAACACACACACCAACACCAGCACACACACACATACCAACACACACCAACATCAGCACACACACACACCAACACACACACACACACACTCCAGCACACACACACACCAACACACACACACTCCAGCACACACACACACCAACACACACACACACACACTCCAGCACACACACACTCCAACACACACACACATACACCAATGCACACACACACATCAACACTCCAGCACACACACACACCAACACACACACATACATCAACACACAAACACACACATACACCAACGCATACACACACACACATCAACACACACACACTCCAGCACACACATACACCAACACCAGCACACACATACATCAACACATACATACATCAACACACACACACCAACACACACACACCAACACCAGTACACATACATCAACACCAGTACACACATATATACAACAACACACACACACACCAACACCAGCACACACACACACACACACACGAATGCGCACAGAGCAATACTTCACCTGCCTCTTCTTCCCACCCACTTCTCCATACCCCACTAACCACACCCACTTCACACACCCACTTCCTACACTCACTTCTCACACCCACCTCCCACTCACTCTATACACTCTGTCTAATCTTACATATTTTCTCTTGGTGTTACACAAGTCCAAATACTGCAGCACACAAACACACACACACATACATACACAGTAGCAGTCAGTCACTGCTTGGGCTAAGCATTGCACATGGCAATTCCTGTCATACGATTACTAGTACAGGATATAATCATGCCTGTATCACATGACTGTCAGCCATACATCACATGACCACACATGACAAGATTACGCATATGTGAAAACGACATACTGTTTAAAATCTCGGGACACATGGTACAACAAAATGGCTGCTTAACACTGAGCATTGTTGCTAACACTGACAGTCACTTATCACTGAACAGTCGCTTAACACTGAGCAGTCACTATCACTGAGCAGTCGCTTAACCATGAGCAGTCACTTAACACCGAGCAGTCGCTTAACACTGAGCAGTCACTTAACACTGAGAAGTTGCTTAACACTGAGCAGTCGCTTAACACTGAGCAGTCACTTAACACTGAGCAGTTGCTTAACACTGAGCAGTCGCTTAACACTGAGCAGTTACTTAACACTGAGCAGTTGCTTAACACTGAGCAGTCGCTTAACACTGAGCAGTCACTTAACACCGAGCGGTCGCTTAACACTGAGCAGTCGCTTAACACTGAGCAGTCGCTTAACACTGAGCAGTCGCTTAACACTGAGCAGTCGCTTAACACTGAGCAGTCGCTTAACACTGAGCAGTCGCTTAACACTGAGCAGTCCCTTAACACCGAGCGGTCGCTTAACACTGAGCAGTCACTTAATACCGAGCGGTCGCTTAACACCGAGCAGTCACTTAACACTGAGAAGTTGCTTAATACTGAGCAGTCGCTTAACACTGAGCAGTCGCTTAACACTGAGCAGTCGCTTAACACTGAGCAGTCGCTTAACACTGAGCAGTCGCATAACACTGAGTAGTTCCTTAACACTGAGCAGTCACTTAACACTGAGCAGTTCCTTAACACTGAGCAGTCGCTTAACACTGAGCAGTCACTTAACACTGAGCAGTCGCATAACACTGAGCAGTTCCTTAACACTGAGCAGTCACTTAACACTGAGAAGTTGCTTAATACTGAGCAGTCGCTTAACACTGAGCAGTCGCTTAACACTGAGCAGTCGCTTAACACTGAGCAGTCACTTAACACTGAGCAGTTCCTTAACACTGAGCAGTCACTTAACACTGAGCAGTTCCTTAACACTGAGCAGTCGCTTAACACTGAGCAGTTGCTTACCAAGCAATGCCTACAGTATGTACTTGATTTCCTATATGTAGGTGAGGATCTTTAATTAAGTGTGTTTATTCTAACTAAAAGGGCCAACTAGGAATTAAGGACATTTATACAGAAGACAGGGTGAGTACGTACTCAGGGGTACCCTCCTCCCCAAAGTCCAGGTCCCCTCAACAACCACAAAATCCAGATTTCCTGCCCACCTTCCATAAGGGTCTTGAAATTACAATATTCACAGGACAAATTCTGCATCACATGATTAATTTCTCAAGAAATAAATAAATATACATTAGTAACCTTAGCTTAGTAATTTAGTCTCTAGTTAGTCATTCCTTGTTTTTATCTTGTTAGTCTCCATCCTAAATAATCCTGGGGAGGAGGAGGGGGGCAGACTACCCTGTACTCCATGCTTCTTGGAAGCACAGGTTATCTCTCCGCTTCCTCACCACTGGAAGGCAAACTGACTCTCCAGCCAGAGAAAGCTTAGTCACAACAAGCACCCCCCCCCCCTCACCACTGGAAGACAGACTGACTCTCCAGCTGGAAGCTTATTGGCAACAAGCACATAGCTAGAGGCTAGAACCCCATGGCAGGTAGAGTGCAGAGGTTAGCAGAGAGGAGATGCTTTATATATGCTAAACAACAAGAGCCTTTTAAGGTAAATTTCCTGTTTCTACCATCCACACAAAAACACACACGACAGATTACTGTAGCAAGAGGTGTGGCTTAATGTGACCACATTAAGATAGACATGGAACGTGCATGCACTCCGTACCTCCCTGCTGTAGGAGCCCTTGAGGATGACCTTCCCTTGAAGCTCTTCTGGCGAGGGTAACCTGTCTCTGTTCTCCAGCTCTACCAGGTTGACGACGGGGAGACGCTCGCCAAATATGGCGCGGAATATCTTGGCCATCTTTGACTGCTGGGAAGAACAGCAGTGGTTCTCGATGGAGATGACGATGGGATATATGGAGGAATTGAATCCATATTCCTACGTAATGCATGATCACATGACCACATTATTGTATGATCAGATGATCACATGACCATTACTGCATGATCACATGATCTCGTGATCACATGACCACATTATCATAATTATTATATCACATGACCAGCTAATAATTGATCCGAGTGAAGGCCCAATTGTGCACAAAAACACAAAAAAGTATCAAATAGTAGACATTCAATTCCTACATTCTATGCTCATTGAGCAGAGGCAACTATGGATTCCACTTTATCAGACATTCCTATGCTTAATAACATATTAATCAATCAACAAATTGAACAGTTAGCACACATGCACCTGATTTTAACAACATCCATGTATATATATAATTATATGCATTGCATCATGTAATTAGCAACTACAACACAATTGCTTACACACAAGTTCTCAGGCATGAGTACAGCTAACACAATTCCGAGAGGTACCAGTGCTCACATTGATGGTATGTATGACACTCCTGAAGGGGATCTTCGTAGTGAGGGTGTGTCCGTGATAAATCACAGGCTCCTTATCCGATAGACCATTTATGTTTAACACTGGAAGTTAAAACAAGAGGTTGTTAAATGCATTTTCAAATTCACCTCATGAATATTCGGCACGGCAAAGTCATCGACCAAACACAACATATTGTACAGGCAGTACAACAACATTTGTTCACATTTAATACGATACGGATACGAGTTATATTCTATGTCACATGATGAATATACGATATCACATGATCACAATTTTCACGTCCTAGGCCATTGCTCAGTCAAAATAGGAGGCATTCTTGGTGAAGGCTCGAGTGTCTAGCTGAAACATCGAGTGAGCAAGTTGATTATCGCGAAAGTCATTGTTGTATCTATACTATGTCCACTGAGAGAGCATTTTGTTTAATGCACTACACGATCAAGGAATAACTAACAAAGCGTGGGCAATCCCAGGATCAAATATGGACGTCCAAATTCAAAGATTCTGCTGGCTGGGGCTAGGGATAGGCCTAGCACTAGAAGTGTAGGGCTAGGGATAGGCCTAGCACTAGAAGTGTAGGGCTAGGGATAGGCCTAGCACTAGAAGTGCAGGGCTAGGGATAGGCCTAGCACTAGAAGTGAAGGGCTAGGGATAGGCCTAGCACTAGAAGTGTAGGGCTAGGGATAGGCCTAGCACTAGAAGTGTAGGGCTAGGGATAGGCCTAGCACTAGAAGTGTAGGGCTAGGGATGGGCCTAGCACTAGAAGTGTAGGGCTAGGGATAGGCCTAGCACTAGAAGTGTAGGGCTAGGGATAGGCCTAGCACTAGAGGTGTAGGGCTAGGGATAGGCCTAGCACTAGAAGTGTAGGGCTAGGGATAGGCCTAGCACTAGAAGTGCAGGGCTAGGGATAGGCCTAGCACTAGAAGTGTAGGGCTAGGGGGATAGGCCTAGCACTAGAAGTGTAGGGCTAGGGATGGGCCTAGCACTAGAAGTGTAGGGCTAGGGATAGGCCTAGCACTAGAAGTGTAGGGCTAGGGATAGGCCTAGCACTAGAGGTGTAGGGCTAGGGATAGGCCTAGCACTAGAAGTGTAGGGCTAGGGATAGGCCTAGCACTAGAAGTGCAGGGCTAGGGATAGGCCTAGCACTAGAAGTGTAGGGCTAGGGGGATAGGCCTAGCACTAGAAGTGTAGGGCTAGGGATAGGCCTAGCACTAGAAGTGTAGGGCTAGGGATAGGCCTAGCACTAGAAGTGTAGGGCTAGGGATAGGCCTAGCACTAGAAGTGTAGGGCTAGGGATAGGCCTAGCACTAGAAGCGTAGGGCTAGGGATAGGCCTAGCACTAGAAGCGTAGGGCTAGGGATAGGCCTAGCACTAGAAGCGTAGGGCTAGGGATAGGCCTAGCACTAGAAGCGTAGGGCTAGGCCTAGCACTAGAAGTGTAGGGCTAGGGATTGACCTAGCACTAGAAGTGCAGGGCTAGGGATAGGCCTAGCACTAGAAGTGTAGGGCTAGGGATAGGCCTAGCACTAGAAGTGTAGGGCTAGGGATAGGCCTAGCACTAGAAGTGTAGGGCTAGGGATAGGCCTAGCACTAGAAGTGTAGGGCTAGGGATAGGCCTAGCACTAGAAGCGTAGGGCTAGGGATAGACCTAGCACTAGAAGTGTAGGGCTAGGGATAGGCCTAGCACTAGAAGTGTAGGGCTAGGGATAGGCCTAGCACTAGAAGTGTAGGGCTAGGGATAGGCCTAGCACTAGAAGTGTAGGGCTAAGGCTAGGATTAGGTGGGGAAGACCTCTGTACATTAATTCATCCTGTGGTTGTACTTGGTACCCATAAGACCCCCCTGTAAGTACACCTTACCATCGTCCCAGCAGTCGATCTCCACACAGCGGCAACCCTGCAAGAGGGCGCGGACATAAGCGTCTGTTGAGGAAGTGCCTGTCAACTGGTCCCCTTCCAAGTAAGAGTTGTGGGAGGAGTTGATGAAGTAGTGAGACAGGGGCTGAGACATGTCCTGAGGGGGACAGTGTGGGGGAGCAAGTGGAGAGGGGACAGTGTGTGGGGGAGGAAGTGGTGAGGAGATATTGCATGTATGAGGTGCCTGATAGCACATGTATGCATGAATATTGCATGTATGAGGTGCGTGATAGCACATGTGTGCATGAATATTGCATGTATAAGGTACCTGATAGCACATGTATGCATGAATATTGCATGTATGAGGTGCCTGGTAGCACATGTATGCATGAATATTGCATGTATGAGGTATCTGATAGCACATGTGTGCATGAATATTGCATGCATGAGGTGCCTGATAGCACATGTATGCATGAATATTGCATGCATGAGGTGTGCCTGATAGCACATGTATGCATGAATATTGCATGTATGAGGTGCCTGGTAGCACATGTATGCATGAATATTGCATGTATGAGGTATCTGATAGCACATGTGTGCATGAATATTGCATGCATGAGGTGCCTGATAGCACATGTATGCATGAATATTGCATGCATGAGGTGTGCCTGATAGCACATGTATGCATGAATATTGCATGTATGAGGTACCTGATAGCACATGTTTGCATGAATATTGCATGTATGAGGTGCCTGATAGCACATGTATGCATGCATATTGCATGTATGAGGTACCTGATAGCACATGTATGCATGAATATTGCATGTATGAGGTGCCTGATAGCACATGTATGCATGCATATTGCATGTATGAGGTACCTGATAGCACATGTATGCATGCATATTGCATGTATGAGGTGCCTGATAGCACATGTATGCATGAATATTGCATGTATGAGGTGCCTGGTAGCACATGTATGCATGAATATTGCATGTATGAGGTATCTGATAGCACATGTGTGCATGAATATTGCATGTATGAGGTGCCTGATAGCACATGTATGCATGCATATTGCATGTATGAGGTGCCTGATAGCACATGTATGCATGAATATTGCATGTATGAGGTGCCTGGTAGCACATGTATGCATGAATATTGCATGTATGAGGTGCCTGGTAGCACATGTATGCATGAATATTGCATGTATGAGGTGCCTGATAGCACATGTATGCATGAATATTGCATGTATGAGGTGCCTGATAGCACATGTGTACATGAATATTGCATGCATGAGGTGCTTGATAGCACATCTATGCATGCATATTGCATGTATGAGGTGCCTGATAGCACATGTGTACATGAATATTGCATGCATGAGGTGCTTGATAGCACATCTATGCATGCATATTGCATGTATGAGGTGCCTGATAGCACATGTATGCATGAATATTGCATGCATGAGGTGCCTGATAGCACATGTGTACATGAATATTGCATGCATGAGGTGCCTGATAGCACATGTGTACATGAATATTGCATGCATGAGGTGCCTGGTGGCACATGTGTGCGCATGTATGAGGTGCCTGATAGCACATGTATGCATGAATATTGCATGTATGAGGTGCCTGATAGCACATGTATGCATGAATATTGCATGTATGAGGTGCCTGATAGCACATGTGTGCATGAATATTGCATGCATGAGGTGCCTGATAGCACATGTATGCATGAATATTGCATGCATGAGGTGCCTGATAGCACATGTATGCATGTATGAGGTGCCTGACAGCACATGTATGCATGAATATTGCATGTATGAGGTGCCTGATAGCACATGTATGCATGTATGAGGTGCCTGACAGCACATGTATGCATGAATATTGCATGTATGAGGTGCCTGATAGCACATGTGTGCATGAATATTGCATGTATGAGGTGCCTGATAGCACATGTATGCATGCATATTGCATGTATGAGGTGCCTGATAGCACATGTATGCATGCATATTGCATGTATGAGGTGCCTGATAGCACATGTGTACATGAATATTGCATGTATGAGGTGCCTGATAGCACATGTATGCATGCATATTGCATGTATGAGGTGCCTGATAGCACATGTGTGCTTAAATATTGCATGTATGAGGTGCCTGGTGGCACATGTGTGCATAAATATTGCATGTATGAGGTGCCTGCTAGCACATGTGTGCATGGATATTGCATGTATGAGGCGCTGTACCTGATAGACCGTCTCATGCTCCAGGTTGATGACTGAGTTCTTCCTGCTCCTCAGGAAGCTATACCACACCAAACAAACACATGAATATACATACTTATGCATACACACACACAAGCATATATACATGTACTGCACATATAATACACACACACTATTATACACATTAATTGTTGGGGGCATACTCATTGCAAGCCAGTGGCATGTGGCAAACATTTGGAGTTCGAGACTTGAGGAAGATGATGGTTTCCTCCTCTTACAAAAAACGAAGGATTTTATACCTTTACATCTCTAAGGATGTGAGGCACTAACTATTGGAGAAGACCAGCAACGAGGCAGGAGATTGACTACTTTCTCTGCCACTATTGTGAAGCCCACACCATTAGTCAGGCGGCCCGGTAGTGAGAGGACCTTCCAAGTAACAACAGCCCCACACTATAGTCATAACGACAGCCACACACTATAGCCAGGCGGCCCGGTAGAGAGAGACCTTCCTAGTAACAACAGCCCCACACTATAGTCAGGCGGCCCGGTAGAGAGAGACCTTCCAAGTAACAACAGCCACACACTATAGCCAGGCGGCCCGGTAGAGAGAGACCTTCCAAGTAACAACAGCCACACACTATAGTCATAACAACAGCCACACACTATAGCCAGGCGGCCCGGTAGTGAGAGACCTTCCTAGTAACAACAGCCACACACTATAGCCAGGAGGCCCGGTAGAGAGAGACCTTCCAAGTAACAACAGCCCCACACTATAGCCAGGTGGCACAGTGTTGGCACAGTACGTCACATCGCATGTATATATATACACAGTACTTCACCACCCATGTATATATATATATATATATATATTATATAGTACTTCCTCTCCCACTCTTTTCATAGTCAACACACACACCCAAGCACACACACACACACCCACACACACATACAAACAAACAAACAAACGCACACACACACACAGTACAGGTCCTCATGTACCTGAGCAATCCACGGAATGACAGGAGCTTTGTTGCTCTGTTGTAGAGCCCGGCCTTGTTGCCAGCGGAGTGCTTCTTGACAGCTTGGTGGTGCTCATCGTAGTCCATCCTCATCTTTACCAAGTCGTTATGGTTGCATTTGTCAAGGGGCCACTGCACCAGCGAAGACCACACAACAAGCAAAATACCATGACAACAAGCAACTCAGACCAGAACCAAACAAACAACCAGCAACACAACTCAAACCAGTCTAGAGGATCAGGTTACCCGGCCTAAAGGCCCAGCCTAAAGGATCTGGTGACTCAGCCGAAAGGATGTGGTGGCCCAGCCTAAAGGATCTGGTGACCTGGCTTAAAGGATCTGGTGACCCAACCTAAAGGATCTGGTGGCCCAGCCTAAAGGATCTGGTTACCCGGCCTAAAGGATCTGATGATTTGGCTTAAAGGATCTGGTGACCTGGCCTAAAGGATCTGGTGATCCAGCCTAAAGGATATGGTGACCTGGCTTAAAGGATCTGGTGATTCAATTTAAAGGATCTGGTGACCCAGCCTAAAGGATCTGGTGACCCAGCCTAAAGGATCTGGTGACCCAGCCTAAAGGATCTGGTGACCCAGCCTAAAGGATCTGGTGACCCAGCCTCAAGGATCTGGTGACCCAACCTAAAGGATCTGGTGACCCAGCCTAAACGATCTGGTGACCCAGCCTAAATGATCTGGTGACCCAGCCTAAAGGATCTGGTGACCCAGCCTAAAGGATCTGGTGACCCAGCCTAAAGGATCTGGTGATGCAGCCTAAAAGATCTGGTGACTCAGACTAAAGATCTGGTCTAAATGAACTAGCTCAATGGTAGACTCACAAAGCACTCCTCCATCAAGAACTTCCTGAACTCCGTGTCTGTCAGACCAAGCAATGGATACTTCTTTGCATACTGAAGATAAATGTCGTACAACTACATGGAAGGAGATGACATAGAGTGGTAAGTAAAGTGCATGCATACAAGGTAAAGGGTTAAATGTGCCTGCATGCATGGTAAAGGGTTAAATGTTCCTGTGTGCATGGTAAAGGGTTAAATGTGCCTGCATGGTAAAGGGTTAAATATGCAAGCATACAAGTTAAAGGGTTAAATGTGCATGAATACAAGGTAAAGGGTTAAATGTGCATTCATACATGAATATTTTGCTATCCACATGATCTGTTCAATTGCATTGATCTCCAACGAATATTAGGAGTGTACTCTAAGTGTTCATCACTTTCAATTAGAGGAGGAGAGGGGGCAAGGATGCAGAGAACTGACTGGAATTAGAGGAGAGGAGGCAGGGGCGTGGAGAACTAGACTGGAATTAGAGGAGAGGAGGCAGGGGCATGGAGAACTAGACTGGAATTAGAAGAGGAGGCAGGGGCATGGAGAACTAGACTGGAATTAGAGGAGAGGAGGCAGGGCCGCAGAGAACTAGACTAGAATTAGAGGAGAGGCAGGGGCACGGAGAACTAGACTGGAATTAGAGGAGAGGAGGCAGGGGCGCGGAGAACTAGACTGGAATTAGAGGAGAGGAGGCAGGGGCATGGAGAACTAGACTGGAATTAGAGGAGAGGAGGCAGGGGCACAGAGAACTAGACTGGAATTAGAGGAGAGGAGGCAGGGGCGTGGAGAACTAGACTGGAATTAGAGGAGAGGAGGCAGGGGCACGGAGAACTAGACTGGAATTAGAGGAGAGGAGGCAGGGGCGTGGAGAACTAGACTGGAATTAGAGGAGAGGAGGCAGGGGCGTGGAGAACTGACTGGAATTAGAGGAGAGGAGGCAGGGGCGTGGAGAACTAGACTAAAATTAGAGGAGAGGAGGCAGGGGCGCGGAGAACTAGACTAAAATTAGAGGAGAGGAGGCAAGGGCGCGGAGAACTAGACTGGAATTAGAGGAGAGGAGGCAGGGGCATAGAGAACTGGACTGGAATTAGAGGAGAGGAGGCAGGGGCATGGAGAACTAGACTGGAATTAGAGGAGAGGAGGCAGGGGCGTGGAGAACTAGACTGGAATTAGAGGAGAGGCAGGGGCATGGAGAACTGGACTGGAATTAGAGGAGAGGAGGCAGGGGCGCGGAGAACTAGACTGGAATTAGAGGAGAGGAGGCAGGGGCGTGGAGAACTAGACTGGAATTAGAGGAGAGGAGGCAGGGGCGTGGAGAACTGGACTGGAATTAGAGGAGAGGAGGCAGGGGCGTGGAGAACTAGACTGGAATTAGAGGAGAGGAGGTAGGGGCGCGGAGAACTAGACTGGAATTAGAGGAGAGGAGGCAGGGGCACGGAGAACTAGACTAGAATTAGAGGAGAGGAGGCAGGGGCATGGAGAACTAGACTGGAATTAGAGGAGAGGAGGCAGGGGCGCGGAGAACCAGACTGGAATTAGAGGAGAGGGGGCAGGGGCATGGAGAACTAGACTGGAATTAGAGGAGAGGAGGCAGGGGCGTGGAGAACTAGACTGGAATTAGAGGAGAGGGGGCAGGGGCATGGAGAACTAGACTGGAATTAGAGGAGAGGAGGCAGGGGCGCGGAGAACTAGACTGGAATTAGAGGAGAGGAGGCAGGGGCATGGAGAACTAGACTGGAATTAGAGGAGAGGAGGCAGGGGCGCGGAGAACTAGCTGGAATTAGAGGAGAGGAGGCAGGGGCGCGGAGAACCAGACTGGAATTAGAGGAGAGGAGGCAGGGGCATGGAGAACTAGACTGGAATTAGAGGAGAGGAGGCAGGGGCGCAGAGAACTAGACTGGAATGACCTCTTGGAAGGAGAAAGGAAACTGGACTCAATCACAATCAGTTAGAAGACCCTTTACCTTTTAAAAACCACAATACTGACATTCACTTGTCATTTTAACTTGTTGTAGAGTGCATGGGTACACTCCTAATTCCTTTCTTCGATTGGACGACACTTTTATTTGTTGTCTGTTGTAATAATTATATTACTGTTCAGAATGGACGTGCAATAAGCTGCAGTTTGGTAGAAGCATCAGCTCCTGTTGAAGCAAGCAAACAAGAGCTGTATGTTGATAGATGTCTGCAACAAAACTTACAGCAAGGAGGTCCATCCATCCAGAGCACCTCCTTGCTCAAGAGCGAAGGAACTCGGGCAAGCAAGCACGGGTGCCTGTGCTGCTTCCCACGGAAGAAGAACTTTCAGAAATGGTAGCAAAAGCCAGGAAGAGACTGCTCCCAAAGGCAGTTGCAATTGTCAGCCATTAAAAACAACAAAAAAACACTTGAATTTTACCCGCTCTCCGCGTCCAACTGGAAGCAAAGTTTATAACTATATTAATTGTGTGCGTACGGAGAACGGGTGCATGGTTAAAATTCTTAATTTATTTTCCCGACGATGTCCGATTTTGAGCCATATGGCGTTTAATCAGCGAAGTGTTCGGTGTGTCACGCCTCCTCTGCTCCTGGGTAAAAATCTTTCTCCCGGGAAAACGTCGTTAACTGACGTCGTTTTTCAGAATCTGATGTTCCTGAAATAATGTTTACGTTCTTATAATAAAGGCGGTGTATGTGAATCAACGAAACCTTATTTGTTCTGATACATGTGTGAAGAACATGGTACATGCATGTGAGGAACATGGTAATGCACGTGAGGAACATGATGCATGCACGTGAGGAACATGTACATGCACATGAGGAACATGATGCATGCACGTGAGAACATGCACGTGAGGAACATGATACATGCATGTGAGGAACATAATACATGCACGTGAGGAACATGATACATGCACGTGAGGAACATGATACATGCACGTGAGGAACATGATACATGCACGTGAGGAACATAATACATGCATGTGAGGAACATGATAGATTATGAGTACATTGACAAAGACGAAAAAATACTTTGCAAGTACTTGTGTTAAATATTTAGGAGTACATTTATTAGTAAAAGAAAGGAATGGACATTATTGAGAGGTACTTTGCAATGTACTTGACTCCATGTCTGTTGATAATTGACGTCAAGCAAAAGATAACAAACTCGTTAATTGTTGTTTCGCAAACCTTTGGGGCGGAGCTTCAATCTACATGCAAGTGGTAAAGAATGAAGTAGTGGTTTTTGTTGTGAAGATTCTGACGTGCCTGAAGAAGTGGAAGAATTTCAATGACCCCTCCCCCTACCAACTACAGGAGAACGCAACCTTCACTAGTCCGAAGTTAAATGAAGAAAATGAAGACCTCTGCACTGCAAAAGTGATCCGTTGATCTGTTACTGCTCACTACAAAGACCAGACTAGTAGTCAATTAGGAAGATACAGCCAAGAATGGCAGGTAACCCTCGTGCTGTAGTCCACCACAGAGCTGCAGTGTCAAGTACCTAGAGTAGTACACTATCCAACGGAGCTGCAGTGTAAAGTACCTAGAGTAGTACACCATCCCACAGAGCTGCAGTGTAAAGTACCTAGAGTAGTACGTGCTTACTCTCGAGAGAACTCCAAGTATGTAAGGACCATATGAAGCTCACCTATAAGAGAAACAACATGGTTATCCTCTTCTAGTAGAGCGTGCCAGCAAGGTACTGGAGGACATGGCTACTTGTATTTCTCAATTAAATTTCACTAAGTTTGAATGTCGCTAGATTATCCACATAGCATCAGTCAAGGGGGGGGGAAAAGGGAGAAGTTTGGAGCCGACAGGGTCAAGGTCCTATTCACTGAACCATCTTCCCACTCACCCACCCATTCCCATAGGTCTACCCTCGTAGCTATGACCACAAACAGGTTGCATAGAAACCAAATGAAGATGTGCTCGAGGTTCGCGAATGGGTACAAAAAGACAGTGGTGCTCACTACATCACCTTGGCCGAGAGGTACTCCCGCTTCAAGACCAAGCAGTTCCTCCTCCCTACATCCTCTATTTCATCATCTCTTCTAAACCCACTATCAGTTTCCAGAGCATACTCAAGTCTTGCAAATGCCCCCTCCAACTTCCCCACCACCACATCCCTCTATCCCTCTCTCCATAACCCTTCCCACCACATCCCTCTCCCCCAACCCATAACCCTTCCCACCACATCCCTCTCCCCATAACCCTTCCCACCACATCCCTCTCCCCCCCAACCCATAACCCTTCCCACCACATCCCTCTCCCCATAACCCTTCCCACCACATCCCTCCCCCCAGCCCATAACCCTTCCCACCACATCCCTCCCCTCCCCCCCAACCCATAACCCTTCTCGCCACATCCTTCCCCCCAACCCATAACCCTTCCCACCACATCCCTCTCCCCATAACCCTTCCCACCACATCCCTCCCCCAACCCATAATCCTTCCCACCACATCCCTCTCCCGCCAACCCATAACCCTTCCCACCACATCCCTCCCCCATAACCCTTCCCACCACATCCCTCTCCCCAACCCATAACCCTTCCCACCACATCCCTCTCCCCATAACCCTTCCCACCACATCCCTCCCCCCAACCCATAACCCTTCCCACCACATCCCTCCCCCCATAACCCTTCCCACCACATCCCTCTCCCCATAACCCTTCCCACCACATCCCTCCCCCCCAACCCATAACCCTTCCCACCACATCCCTCCCCCCCAACCCATAACCCTTCCCACCACATCCCTCCCCTCCACCCCAACCCATAACGCCACATCCCTCCCCCCAACCCATAACCCTTCCCACCACATCCCTCCCCCCCCCCCCCCCCAACCCATAACCCTTCCCACCACATCCCTCTCCCCCAACCCATAACCCCTTCAGCAAATGCACGGAGAGACCACCAACCAGAGCCAAACATACATCCCAACCACGCCTCCCAAATCCCGCGTGTTCATAGACCAACACACAGAGACACAGAGAGAGACTCACCTGCAAGTTGGAAGTGTCACAGAGAATGCTGAAGAGGAGCACGAACCCATCCCAGAGCAGCGCTGCTCCGTGGTTAATCGTGTATTTCACCTGGTGGTCATGGGCACACTGCAAATACACCGTCATTAAAATACTTCACCTGGAGGTCATGGGCACACTAAATACACCACTTCACCTGGTGGCCATGGGCACACTAAATACACTATCACTTCACCTGGAGGTCATGGGCACACTAAATACACTATCACTTCACCTGGAGGTCATGGGCACACTAAATACACTATCAGTTCACCTGGAGGTCATGGGCACACTAAATACACTATCACTTCACCTGGAGGTCATGGGCACACTAAATACACTATCACTTCACCTGGAGGTCATGGGCACACTAAATACACTATCAGTTCACCTGGAGGTCATGGGCACAGTAAATACACTATCACTTCACCTGGTGGCCATGGGCACACTAAATACACTATCACTTCACCTGGAGGTCATGGGCACACTAAATACACTATCACTTCACCTGGAGGTCATGGGCACAGTAAATACACTATCACTTCACCTGGTGGCCATGGGCACACTAAATACACTATCACTTCACCTGGAGGTCATGGGCACACTAAATACACTATCACTTCACCTGGAGGTCATGGGCACACTAAATACACTATCACTTCACCTGGAGGTCATGGGCACACTAAATACACTATCACTTCACCTGGAGGTCATGGGCACACTAAATACACTATCACTTCACCTGGAGGTCATGGGCACACTAAATACACTATCAGTTCACCTTGAGGTCATGGGCACACTAAATACACTAACACATCACCTGGTGGTCATGGGCACACTGCAAATACACTGTCATTAAAATACTTCACCTGGTGGTACTGGGCACACTAAATACACTATCACTTCACCTGGTGGCCATGGGCACACTAAATACACTATCACTTCACCTGGAGGTCATGGGCACACTAAATACACTATCACTTCACCTGGAGGTCATGGGCACACTAAATACACTATCACTTCACCTGGAGGTCATGGGCACACTAAATACACTATCACTTCACCTGGAGGTCATGGGCACACTAAATACACTATCACTTCACCTGGAGGTCATGGGCACACTAAATACACTATCACTTCACCTGGAGGTCATGGGCACACTAAATACACTATCACTTCACCTGGAGGTCATGGGCACACTAAATACACTTCACTTGGTGGTCATGGGCGCACTGCAAATACACCGTCATAAAAATACTTCACCTGTGTGTGTGTGTGTGTATGTGTGAGTGTGTGTACATCCTTTCGAAAACTAGTGGCTAATCTTGTAAGTTTTCATCTGTGGACTTCCTTCTTTGGCCTAGTGCAGCTGCAATAACCACAGTTGTGGTTTGTAGCTAGCTTTCATGGCTGAGAGCTCCATTAGAAATAAATGTACAACCTAAATTGAACTAACATTGAAAGCAGGGTGCCAGTTGAGGGCAGTACTCTGATACTGCTGGCATTAAGAGGGTTAAAGCCCATCCTTGGGGGGTGGGGGGTGCAGGCATGTGCATTTATTGGAGTACTCATTTCTAACTTGGCAATTAGCCATCCATGAAACACATAAAGTTAGTGTCTTGTGATTCACACTGATTATCAGTGGTTAACTTAACCAACATCAGCCTTGTAAAGCTAAAATTCGAGTTTGTATGTTTGTATGTGTGTATGTGTTGGGGGGGGGGGGGGGGGGGGAGGGGGGTTAATGGGCACCAACAACAACAACAGCATTTAGGTGGCTTTAACCAGTGCAGGTGTTCCTGGCCCTGAAGTGTTGAACCCCAGGAGTTAAGGTGAACCCCAGGAGTTAAGGTGAACCCCAGGAGTTAAGGTGAACCCCAGGAGTTAAGGTGAACCCCAGGAGTTAAGGTGAACCCCAGCATCAAGTTCCAGTGAGGATGACACTCCCACAGGAATCTGAAGTGACTCTGACAAGCAGTTGCCAGAGCGAGCAAGATTGAGGGAGGTGTCTTTTGCAAAAAAGAGGCGTGTGTCAATTCTCCAAGTTGATGGTGAACATCAGAATTATGATACCCAATATACCACACTACCTTGCCGGTTTGGCCTCCAGTAGCAGAGCTATAGACACTCTTTACTGCATCTGGCTGGCATTCGCTAGAAATCGTGCAGCCATTTGGTGCCTTCTTCCCACATCTCCATCACAGCTCATAAAATCTGTCTGACAGAGTTTGACGCTAAACGATGCCTTCTAAAAATAGTGCACACCTAAGCACCCTCGCTTGCGTACCAAGCAACGTACGTCACTGCGAAATGCGGAAGAAATAATTGCATGCGCTTGCATGGTATAGAATTCAAATATGGAAATTGAATCCAGCTGTGCATGTGAACATCACGCATAAGCTGTGGGTGTGTCCTTCTAACACTTTAGGGCTGAGTCGAGACTTGTCTTCATCGCTTGAAGGCTCTCTAGGTAAGTGCTGCTGATAATCCTCACAAACGGCAAAATGTAAACACAACATTTGGAATTCTCTTTTGTTTCTCTAGCTCGCTAGCACTTCTGTAACAGCAGTTGTCATAGTTTTCAGCCTAGTAAATCAGTCCTAGCTTTCAGCCTAGTAACTCTGTCCTAGCTTTCAGCCTAGTAACTCTGTCATAGCTTTCAGCCTAGTAACTCAGTCCTAGCTTTCAGCCTAGTAAATCAGTCCTAGCTTTTAGTCTAGTAACTCAGTCCTAGCTTTTAGTAACTCTGTCCTAGCTTTCAGCCTAGTAACTCTGTCCTAGCTTTCAGCCTAGTATCTCTGTCGTAGCTTTCAGCCTAGTAACTCAGTCCTAGCTTTCAGCCTAGTAAATCAGTCCTAGCTTTTAGTCTAGTAACTCAGTCCTAGCTTTTAGTAACTCTGTTCTAGCTTTTAGCCTAGTAACTCTGTCCTGGCTTTCAGCCTAGTAACTCTGTCCTAGCTTTCAGCCTAGTAACTCTGTCCTAGCTTTCAGCCTAGTGACTCTGTCCTAGCTTTCAGCCTAGTAATTCTGTCCTAGCTTTCAGCCTAATAACCCTGTCATACATGTAGCTTTCAGCCTAGTAACTCTGTCCTAGCTTTCAGCCTAGTAAACCGGTCATACATGTAGCTTTCAGCCTAGTAACTTCGTCCTAGCTTTCAGCCTAGTAACTCTGTCGTAGCTTTCAGCCTAGTAACTCTGTCCTAGCTTTCAGCCTGTCATATATGTAGCTTCCAGCCTAGTAACTCTGTCCTAGCTTTCAGCCTAGTAACTCTGTCCTAGCTTTCAGCCTGTCATATATGTAGCTTTCAGCCTAGTAACTCTGTCCTAGCTTTCAGCCTAGTAACTCTGTCCTAGCTTTCAGCCTAGTGACTCTGTCCTAGCTTTCAGCCTAGTAATTCTGTCCTAGCTTTCAGCCTAATAACCCTGTCATACATGTAGCTTTCAGCCTAGTAACTCTGTCCTAGCTTTCAGCCTAGTGACTCTGTCTAAGCTTTCAGCCTAGTAACTCAGTCCTAGCTTTCAGCCTAGTGACTCTGTCCTAGCTTTCAGCCTAGTAACTCAGTCTTAGCTTTCAGCCTAGTAACTCTGTCCTAGCTTTCAGCCTAGTGACTCTGTCTAAGCTTTCAGCCTAGTAACTCAGTCCTAGCTTTCAGCCTAGTGACTCTGTCCTAGCTTTCAGCCTAGTAACTCAGTCTTAGCTTTCAGCCTAGTAACTCTGTCCTAGCTTTCAGCCTAGTAACTCAGTCCTAGCTTTCAGCGTAGTGACTCTGTCCTAGCTTTCAGCCTAGTAACTCAGTCCTAGCTTTCAGCCTAGTGACTCTGTCTAAGCTTTCAGCCTAGTAACTCAGTCTAGC
Organism: Cladorhizidae sp. MBARI D1340-BT2; assembly: GCA_028752905.1. Lineage (NCBI taxonomy): Eukaryota > Metazoa > Porifera > Demospongiae > Poecilosclerida > Cladorhizidae > Cladorhizidae sp. MBARI D1340-BT2. The sequence continues at coordinate 10,555,418 of JAQNBH010000013.1, forward strand.
TTTCAGCCTAGTGACTCTGTCTAAGCTTTCAGCCTAGTAACTTCATCTTCCAAGCTCCAGATGAATTTTTTCACATTTTGGAGGGCCTTTTTTTTTTTGAGCTGGCGAGGAAGAAACTTGCGCTTTAAACCCTCTCCATTTCAGCAACTGCAGTGCTTTTCTAGTCGAGTAGAGTAAAGGCTAGATGCAGCCAGGCTAGATGCAGCCAGGCTAGATGCAGCCAGGCTAGATGCAGCCAGGCTAGATGCAGCCAGGCTAGATGCAGCCAGGCCAGGCTAGATGCAGCCAGGCTAGATGCAGCCAGGCTAGATGCAGCCAGGCTAGATGCAGCCAGGCCAGGCTAGATGCAGCCAGGCCAGGCTAGATGCAGCCAGGCTAGATGCAGCCAGGCCAGGCTAGATGCAGCCAGGCTAGATGCAGCCAGGCCAGGCTAGATGCAGCCAGGCCAGGCTAGATGCAGCCAGGCTAGATGCAGCCAGGCTAGATGCAGCCAGGCTAGATGCAGCCAGGCTAGATGCAGCCAGGCTAGATGCAGCCAGGCTAGATGCAGCCAGGCTAGATGCAGCCAGGCCAGGCTAGATGCAGCCAGGCTAGATGCAGCCAGGCTAGATGCAGCCAGGCTAGATGCAGCCAGGCCAGGCTAGATGCAGCCAGGCCAGGCTAGATGCAGCCAGGCTAGATGCAGCCAGGCCAGGCTAGATGCAGCCAGGCTAGATGCAGCCAGGCTAGATGCAGCCAGGCTAGATGCAGCCAGGCCAGATGCAGCCAGGCCAGATGCAGCCAGGCCAGATGCAGCCAGGCCAGATGCAGCCAGGCTAGATGCAGCCAGGCCAGCAATGAGCCCAAGTTATCTGGCGTAGACTTTCGATAATGGCTATCAAATTGTGTTCTCTGTGTGAATACACCTGCTGGTGCTGGGAATGTTATAAACTCTCAGGCACCCACTCTCAGCTCAACTTGAAGTTGGTTAAATAGAGAATGTCATTGTATCTAATGTCAATGAGAGTTTGTTGAGAGCCTCTTAAGTTGATTATAGAGAAAGTCATTGTATCTAATGTCAATGAGAGTTTGTTGAGGGCTCTTAAGTTGATTATAGAGAAAGTCATTGTATCTAATGTCAATGAGAGTTTGTTGAGGGCTCTTAAGTTGATTATAGAGAAAGTCATTGTATCTAATGTCAATGAGAGTTTGTTGAGGGCTCTTAAGTTGATTATAGAGAAAGTCATTGTATCTAATGTCAATGAGAGTTTGTTGAGGGCTCTTAAGTTGATTATAGAGAAAGTCATTGTATCTAATGTCAATGAGAGTTTGTTGAGGGCTCTTAAGTTGATTATAGAGAAAGTCATTGTATCTAATGTCAATGAGAGTTTGTTGAGGGCTCTTAAGTTGATTATAGAGAAAGTCATTGTATCTAATGTCAATGAGAGTTTGTTGAGAGCAATTAAGTTGATTATAGAGAAAGTCATTGTATCTAATGTCAATGAGAGTTTGTTGAGAGCAATTAAGTTGATTATAGAGAAAGTCATTGTATCTAATGTCAATGAGAGTTTGTTGAGAGCAATTAAGTTGATTATAGAGAAAGTCATTGTATCTAATGTCAATGCGAGTTTGTTGAGAACCTCTTAAGTTGATTATAGAGAAAGTCATTGTATCTAATGTCAATGAGAGTTTGTTGAGAGCAATTAAGTTGATTATAGAGAAAGTCATTGTATCTAATGTCAATGCGAGTTTGTTGAGAACCTCTTAAGTTGATTATAGAGAAAGTCATTGTATCTAATGTCAATGAGAGTTTGTTGAGAGCAATTAAGTTGGTTATAGAGAAAGTCATTGTATCTAATGTCAATGAGAGTTTGTTGAGAGCAATTAAGTTGTTTATAGAGAAAGTCATTGTATCTAATGCGAGTTTGTTGAGGGTTCTTAAGTTGATTAATAGAGAAAGTCATTGTATCTAATGTCAATGAGAGTTTGTTGAGAGCAATTAAGTTGATTATAGAGAAAGTCATTGTATCTAATGTCACTGAGAGTTTGTTGAGAGCAATTAAGTTGATTATAGAGAAAGTCATTGTATCTAATGTCAATGAGAGTTTGTTGAGAGCAATTAAGTTGTTTATAGAGAAAGTCATTGTATCTAATGCGAGTTTGTTGAGGGTTCTTAAGTTGATTAATAGAGAAAGTCATTGTATCTAATGTCAATGAGAGTTTGTTGAGAGCAATTAAGTTGATTATAGAGAAAGTCATTGTATCTAATGTCAATGAGAGTTCATTAAGAAGAGCTCGAAACATTTAGAGGAACTATAAAGCGGTTGCTAATACCATGTGGTCTCTGTCTGACCTTACAACTTCATGTTAGAGACCACAATGGTTTCCTGCTTGGCTCTACCCTAGACTTTCAGCGAAATTGTTACCTGCAGCTGCTGCTTGATCACATAAGCTTCCATCTCTGTACCGACAGCAAGCTGCATTCCATTCTCACCAGCATGCTCATGGTGGCAATTCAAAAGCAACCGGCAAACTGCAAACCTTGCACATCTGCTACCACTGTTTTCATTGGGTGTAGGGGGTTTGAGGTCACTACTTAATGGATCTTAAATCCTCGTGATGGCTGCAGTAAACAAAACTGTCATGGCCATGTGGCGATGGTTTATACAAGAGCTACCGCGTGTGAGCAAAGCTCCTTTTGAAAGAAGATGTCGACATCTAGCCGGCACACTGCTGTAAGGCAGGGCACTCACCAGCTGGTGGAACATTTTCTTGTTTTTGCAAAATCCTTACTCCAATCACAACACCTTAACAGTTTGGCATGGCACCGACCCTGTACCTTTCTAACCTCAAACATTTTAATGTCTCCTTAAAGAGACCTACATCCTTTGATTCACTTGCAGGAGGGGCCATAGAAGAACAAGGGCAGTTTGTTTGACCTCTAGACCCCATTGTCCTGGAATAGTACCACAAGTCATTCCTCTCCCAACCCTATCCTCTTCATCCTCCTCCTTTGTCCTCTTTCCTCTCCATTGTCCCTCCTCCTTACCCTCTCCTCTCCTAAGCATCCTCCTCCTCCCTCCACCCCGCTTCTCTCTTAACCCTCCTCCTTCACCCCCAACCCCCCTTTCCTAACCATCCTCCTCAACCTCTGTCTCTCCCTTTCCCTGTCCCCCTGGGATGACAAAAAAACCCTCTTACCTTCACCACATATTTAGCCTCGGGCTGACTCATGAGGGGCTGAAAGAGCCTGGCCAGCTTGATGGCCTCATTCTGCTTCAACTCATTCCTGTCCTCATCGACCTTCAGAGCCCATATCTGCTTCAGCCAACTGCAAGCAACGGACAACACGAGGGGAAAAAACGAAAAAACACAGCCGTGATCACTATGGTAACCGTGAATGATGCAACCTGCTCACAGAATAGTGGGGTCAGAGTTCTTATATCTTGGAGGGAAAAGGTTAAGCCACTGCGAACCAGAGACTAAGGTATGGAGGCCTTCCATCCAGCCGTCGTAGATGTGCTTAGCCTCACAGATGACATCCAGAGAGTCCAGCTTTGCAAACTTGTTGCCTGTGGCAGAGATGCACACATACACACATCACACACAATCGAGTATTACTTGTCTCTACCACTATTGGGTCTTGTTGATGCTTCATTGCTTTTGCACCGATTTTTTAAATTAATTTTTTTAAATTATTATTTTTAAATAATAATAAATAACTAGATAACTGTTTTGATATTATAGTATTAATTAATAAAATAAAAATTAAATGAAATTAAGTGAGGGGGCGGGAGGGGGTTGCATTACATATTATCATTGCAGAAGATTGCTCACTTTCAGATTCGAAAATCAGAGAAAAGGACTTATCCTCCACCTGTTCGTATGGAAACTTGTCAAACTTGGAGGTCCTCTGACCTGTGCGGATCTCGACCACCCGGCGGAGACTAAGGAAGCATTTCTGAGAGAAGTGCGATGCTGTGGCAGGTTTCCACATAATTTGCTGTGAAGGAAAACAAGAGAAGATGGAACTTGAGACAGAATCACAACCGAAGGATCAAACGGTCCAACTTGAGGGGATGTGCAGCACTGCCAGAATTCCAGAATTCCCAGGATGTCGCGGGGTTCCAAAGATATTTGAGACCATCTCAAGATGTCCCTAGCCCTAGAATAAGCCCTAGATTCCTAGCACTAGAATACCCATAGCCCTAGAATACCCCTAGCCCTAGAAAACCCGTAGCCCTAGAATACCCCTAGCCCTAGAATACCCTTAGCCCTAGAATATCCCTAGCTTTAGAATATCCCTGCCCTAGAATACCTAGCCCTAGAATATCCCTAGCCCTAGAATACCCCTAGAATATCCCTAGCCCTAAAATACTCCTAGAATATCCCTAGCCCTAGAATACCCCTAGAATATCCCTAGCCCTAGAATATTCCTAGCCCTAGAATACCCCTAGTCCTAGAATATCTCTAGCCCTAGCCCTAGAATATCCTCAGCCCTAGAATACCCCTAGCCCTAAAATACTCCTAGTCAGAGGTGCTTCAGCAGCTTTGCACATGCCATGTGTGTACATAAACATGTCCTTGCACATGCATGTGTATACATAAACATATCGACTGGAAATATTGTGGAGAGAGTGAGCACATGGAAAACATTCCTCGTGAGCATGCTCACTAGCACTCCTAACATTGGTTGGACTCCATTCAAAATGGCAGATGCAAACACATACACACACAAAACAAAGCTCGTATCTCCACTTAGGTGGCTTCTAAACAGTGGTTTCAGCATATCTCAGCTTAAAATAATAATAATAATAATAATAATAATAATAATAATAATTATTATTATTATTATAATAACAACAACAACAACAACAATAATAATAATATAATAATAATATAATAATAATAACAACAACAACAACAACAGACAAACAATAAATAAATGTAAATAGTTAATTAATAAATAATAATAAGAATTAATAAATGAATAATAAAATATAAAAAATAATAACAATAAATTAATGAATGATTAATTAGTTAATAAATAAACAAACAAAGTAAATAAAACACAATAAATAAATAAATATAAAATATAAATAAGTTAATAAATTAATAATAACAAACTAACAATAAATAAATTAAATTAATACACAAATAAATTAGTTAATAATTAGTTAGTAATTGATTATTATATAACTATAATATTTATTAAAATAATAATAAATTATATATAAATAAATAAAGGTAAAAATAGGTAATAAATAAATAAAATAATATATAAGTTAATTTAATAAAGAATAAGTAAAAAAGTAATAAAAATTAAAATACATAAATTAATTTTTTATAGGAACCTTGAAACTTGTCTCCAAGGATCTTATTCCTTCCGTTCAGCAAAAACTGTTGAATAATTTCGCTACAAAGAAGTGACCTGAAGCTTACTCAAGATTGTGACAATATTAGATAACCCTTTCACTGGTGAATTTACAATTTATGTATAGATGTGCCTTGCAATACTTGGTAAAAGTCCCTAGCAACCATACCACATGTGGTAGCATTTGTATTGACCAATATTGCGGTTAGTTTTGTAGCCAGAGAAACACACCACAAAACCACATTGAGGTGAATCTCATTTGAACTTGGTAATTTGGTAATTTTTGTTTTGATGTGTGTTTAGCCAGTAAAAATAATAAGCTACCCTCATTTGCTACCCTCATGTATGAATGATATTGTTATCATATGGGTATTTTTTATCTTATGTGTCGCAAGGAAAAGAAAAAGACAAGATGTACCGTAAATACTCTAATACCCCAGGCAACAATGTTGAAATAAGGTTCAGGAGACTCTAAAACAAAGTGCCCTATCACAGGAATGAGTGTTTTAAATGTGTCTTCAGAATAATGACTTTACGTCTACAATGTACCACAATTTGATATTATGATCTGAATTATAACACTCCAGAAGTGTGAATACATATATGCATGCTGCTCACAGTATATACCGACTATCACAATGAATCACATGACACACATATACAACACATATAACACAGAGAGATAATGCCATGCAGAAACCAATAAATGCAACAAACAACAACAGATTGAAGCAACACACAAGGAAACTACTGCTGGGTGAAGTCTACCGTGATGTGAGGTTTGGAAACCAAAACAAAACAAAAAAAACAGTCCTTCTTTGTGACACATAGTGGCAATAATTTTAAAAAATTGCCCAAATTAACATTTTTTCCATGGACTACCCGCGATACGAGGAAGATAAAACAGCCTTACTCACTGTACAGCTAACTATGTAGCTAAACTCACTGTCAATGCCTTCATTGCTAGCCTCTCATCTTCATCCAAATCGTCGGCTCGAGTGAGAGCGTTAGGCTTGCTCAAAGGTAAGTCAGGCCCGACTACTTTACTGAGCAATAGCAGAGCTTCAAGGTCAACACTGGTCTGGACAAGGTAAGATGAGATGCCATCACCTTCTTCATCACCTTCTTCATTACTGCTTTCCCCCACAGAGAGTCCAAAATCATCGTCCAGAACCCGACAAAGCACATCATCCAAGGTTAGTCGAACGGACATCTTGATCGCAGTGAAACACCAGCTCAAATTCTGACCTGTCGGTGCTTTTCAATATTTTTCCCTTAGTTACCGAACATCTATACCCTTTATATTGGGTAGGCAAGTAGAGAAAGAATGTAGCTATTTTTTAAACCTCTATTGGAAATTTTGAACCCTGCGATCGATTCTTTATCGATTAAATTTTTTTTAATTAATAGCTTTTAGCGTATATATATATATATACACACACTTACACGGGTTAACAGCACAGACCTTCAACAAAACCAGGTAACTAGCACTAGCAAGGCCCACTGTATATTGTAGCACTGTAGCTAGAGCTGGTGCAGTAGCCATAGCTTACTAGATGATGTGTAGAAGAATAACTTCCTAGGCCAACGTGTAGTTCTGGACAGCAGCGTCAGCTGATCGATCTGGTCCAGCTGGATCAGATGGCGCTGTTGTTCCTTGAGGGCGGACTCGAGGTTGAAGTTTCCATAGCATTATACCAGCTATGTTGAGAACCGTGCCACAAATCAGCGATCAAATCAGCGATAAAATATGATGACACGATAAGTTTAGCATCCAGCCTTTAAAGCTTGCAAGAGTACGTAAGGGTCAAGGGGTCAGAGTTCTCTTTTCTATTTAGTGAAAACCTACAATGGATCATACCAATGGAAAGCTCATCAAAAGCAATCCTTCAACGCCAAAATTCTGCGTATATAATATAGGAGGGACAATGGCATTTTTTTAAAACTTATGGTTACCACTTTAGAGCTCCGTAGATTCTGTAAACTTCATGGTATGGACTTGATATATAGCTCAAAAGATAGGTCTCTCTGTGTGCTCTCTTTTGGTAATAAAATATTTTTCATAGGTATAACTATAGGCAAGTTACTAGAGCTAAAGTGGAGGGGCCTCAAAACCTGAATGCCTGAAACCTCCACATAAATATCTACAGATTGAAGTGCTAAAATCTTCAGTGTTTTCCTTAGGCGCTAAAATGTAAGTACGTGGTCAGCGCGGATTTCTCTTTAACACACTTTTTACAGGCATCTTGATGTTCTTTCATTCTGGTCTCTGGTCTTCTGTTGGTCTCCCCTATGTTCCACAGAGGGATGCGGTACACAGCAATACATGAGTACATACCAGCTGGTAATTCATCCTTCACTCTGCTCAGTTGTGCCCTCAGAGTTCTTCCCGATCTGAAAATCGTGGGTGGAAAATGAGTTTTAACGAAATTCATTTTCCACCCACGCGCTTGACATTTTAACGCCTAATGAAAACAGTCGTTGCATAGTAGAGCCCACTGGTGCTAATTTCAAATCGTTAGCACTTTGCAATCTGGTTTCAGGCATTCAGGTTTTGAGGTCCCTCCACGTAACTTGCCTATAGTTATACCTATGAAAAATATTTTAGTATCAAAAGAGAGCACACAGCAGGGGTGTATTTAGGGGGTGGCGGGGGGGGTGGCATTCGCCCCCCCTTGTATCATTCTCGCCCCCCCCTTGAAATTAGAGATTTTTTTAAAAATAATGTCAAGAAAGGTGTAATACAAGAAAGGTGTAATAAGCTTATGATATCAGGTTCAAATGATAGGAATGTCAAACTGAGGTTCTTCTTGGTTTTCTCTGCCATACGTCCACAATCTCTTCAAGGTCGCTCTCAGAGAGTACTTCTGGTGCCTCTATAGCAATCCTCATAAGGTGAGAAAGGCTGCAGTCACTTAGAGAATTACGCAAACGAGTCTTGATCATCTTCATCTGTGAGAAGCTTCTCTCCACAGAAGCAGTAGAAACTGGAATCGATAAGCAGATGGAGGCAATCTTGTGCAAATTGGGAAACATGGCCTTGAGCATGTCGTTTGAAACAAGTTCTTTCAGCTGTGATGCAGTAGTATCCCGTGGTTGCTTGACTAACAGCTGGCGGAATGTTTTCCACTCTGTAAGTATTTCAGTGGAAATCATGGCTGTCTTCACTGTTTCTTCTCCATCCAATGTTTCTGCATCTCTATCTTCTCCGTAGTGAGCAATCAGTTTCTCAACAGACGTGTCTCCATAAGTGGGAAAAGATACTGAATCTGGTTTTGGAACTTTCCGTGGATCGAATATAGACAATGCTGATACAACAGCGTTGGATGAAGAAAATCGGCTTGTTATGTTGGCCTTTAAATCAGCAACAAAAGGCTTACCAACAACATTCTGGAACGAAAGTATTTTATCAGCGTCAATAGACACCTTTGTAGATGACTTCAAGTCTTCAACGTTTTCAAGAAGCTCCAACACCCAGTTCGCTCCAGGCAAAACTGCATCATCCAAGGATTTAACAGTAGCATCAACAAGGAATGATATCAACGAGAGGTCAAGCTGCTCTGCCTGAAGTGCTTTGCTGAGCTTGGCTACTTGTGGTAGAGTGAAATCAAGCAAATATATAGCTGCAATCGTAGACAATTTGCAGAGGGCACCATGGATTCCAAGAGCTTCTGGCTCGTGGGACGTCTCGTAGATGTTCCCAATGGTGATTACAATTGCAGAATAACTTGCTTTGACAGCTTTGACACACCTTTCATGTGCCAGCCAGCGTGTGTCAGATGGCTTGATCACTTTCATTTCTGGAAGTTCAAGAACGTGCTGTACCTCCTTCAGACACTCTGCTCGCTTGGGGGAATTGCGAAAATGCTTCCAAAGAGTAGTCAATGTTCTGTAAACATGAGCAATTCCAGGAGTTTTATTGGCAGCTTGCACACAAGCCAACTGCAGTAAGTGACAGTGGCAGTGTATAAACAGAGCGTGAGGAGTATGTTTCTTGATACGTGCCTGAACCCCGGTCTTTCGTCCAGAAAAAGTTGCAGCTCCATCAAATCCCAATCCAACTATTCTTCCGACTTGTAGACCTTTCTTCTTTAAACAATCGATGAGATTAGAATAGATGGTCTCTGCATCAGCCTTCTTCAATGGAATAAGCTCCAGAAAGCACTCTACTGGTACACCATCTTCCTCCCAGCGGCAAAACACAGACAATTCTTCTACGTTGGTGACATCTGTGCACTCATCTGCCATGAGGCTGTACATAGGTGCCTTTTGAAGTCGCTTCAGAATCGACTCCTCCACCCATGTCCCCAATGATTCGATGAATTCAACCACAGCCAATCTTGATGTGTACACAGCATTTCTTGGTGCAGTTTCTAAGAATTGCTTCAAATGTTGGCTGCCACATCGAACCACCACGTCAACCAGCTTCTCAAATTTTGTCGAATGTGCAACTTGTTCTTTCGTAAGAAAATGAGTGAGTAGGATCAGGCACTTCACTGCAGCTCTGTTCTGAGCTCTTTTGCGAGCTAAAACATTCTGGAGTTGCTGTACAACTGTTCCACCTTTGGCTGCTCCTTTAGCTGCAAAAAGAGCTTGAGTTGCATGGATATGGAAGTCACTTCTCGCATGAGCTTTCATTTTTTCAACAGCTTTCTTCCAATTTCTGCAAGGTTGTGTGACCCACACTCCTCCAGTACGCTGCAGACCAGATTGCTTGCAAACCTTGCAAAAGGCACCATCGCTATCCTCGTCATAATAGAGCCAACTGAAATCTTTCTCCCAGCTCTTAGAGTATTTTCTCTTCGTGGATACAGACGAGCGGTGTTTGTTTTGCTTGCTTTTCTTTGAAGGTGGAGGACTAAGGCTAGGACTAGATGCCTCGACATGCTCAGAGCTATCTGTTCTGCTATCTTCGCTATCGCTGCTATTAGCATGAGAAGAGGCTTGAGAAGTACTTGCAAAGTATGAGCGAATATCCATATTAATATGAAGAGAAATCAGCTAGTAAGGTTTCTTTTATAGAGACTTTAAGACCATGACATAATGGACTGAGTTAAAAATACTGAGAGAGAGTGGGAAAGAAGGAGGGAACTGAAGAAGTGACAAACCTACAAAGGAGAACACGTGGTGGTGTGTGATGACTTTAAGACCATGACATAATGGACTGAGTTAAAAATACTGAGAGAGAGTGGGAAAGAAGGAGGGAACTGAAGAAGTGACAAACCTACAAAGGAGAACACGTGGTGGCGTGTGATGACATCATGTCTAAGATTAGACTTGAAGACCATGACATAATGGACTGAGTTAAAAATACTGAGAGAGAGGGAGTGGGAAAGAAGGAGAAACAAAAGAAGTGACAAACCTACAAAGGAGAGCACGTGGTGGTGTGTGATGTCATCGTGTCATGACACATGCTCTCCTTTTTCCAAGCAGCTACAATATCATGAGAAATATATACAGTCTAGCCATAGTTCGGTATAGCATAATGCCATTGGTAGTCAGTCAAAATAGCTATCCTCAGACATTGTAAAAGCAAAAAAAAATATGGGGGGATCTTCCCCCCAGACCCCCCTTTTACGACTTATGAACATGTTAAGAAAATATTAACAAAAATTAGGGCACCAAGTGACCAACCATTTCCACCCCCCCCCCCTAGAGAACTAGAGAAAAATTGTGTATGAAACCTGTTGTCCATGATTTTGTAAGAAAATGCATGGAATACAACATAATTCGATTTCACAAAAGCCCACCTCCATTATACGAGTGACAAGTGACTATATCTAATCTATATATGCTGATTGCCGTAGCATGCAACTTCAGCAAATATTTAAGATGGAATGTTGTACTAAAGATTTTAGAAAAAGTGCATGCCATCATAAGTAGCAGCTATATTATATACAGTTAGTACTGCAAAAATACCTGTGGGTAAAACACTTTCGTACTCCACGCGGAAGCCCAGGGTGCACGTCCCCTTTCCGCACCATCCAGGCTCTCCGCCCCCCCTTATTTTTCCATATCTCAAGTTCGCCCCCCCTTGGCAAAATTTCTGTATACAACCCTGCACAGAGAGACCTATCTTTTGAGCTTTAAATCAAGTCCACACCATGAAGTTTGCAGAATCTACGGAGCTCTAAAGTGGTACCCATAACTTTTTTTTAATGCCATTGTCTCCCCTTTAAAGGTGGCTGGTTGTGTTCCACATCATGAATAATTAACAAAACATGGGCAGTCAATCATCTCTGTCTTATCTCTCTCTCTCTTTATCTATCTATTTATCTCTATCTATCACTCTTTTATCTGTCTATTTATCTACCTATCTATCTCCCTCTTTATCTATCTATCTACCTATCTATCTATCTATATATATATATATATATATATATATCTGTCTCTCTTCATCTATCTATCTATCTATCTACCCAACCACCCCACCTGCCTACCTTCTATCTATCTTTAGTTGAAGAGAGAATGTATTGCACATGCATAGAGCAGTACATGAGGTTGTGCATCCACTCACAAGGTTGTCGTGGTCAATGGTGAACGTCTTCTCATGAGGCAGGCGCAGCATCTTGCTGGGGTACTTGATCATGGAGAAGAACTGGTGTAGGTCTTCCTGGGCAGGGTCAAGGTCTCCCTCAGCTAAAATAATGGGATGGAATGTGATAATGAAATTTGGCATTACAAGAGGCAGAACTGTCCTTTGAGGATTTAATGTACAGCTCCTCGTACATACTTGAAAGGGAGCACCATACCATTTCTGTTTTTTCCTCTTTTTTTTCCCTTTTCCCCCCAAACAAAATGTCACAACCTTTTAATGCTTCATCCACTTTCAATACTTTTGTGTTCAAAAGATAGCGCATTCTGTTTGCTTTGCAAAAACATTTGCATCTGGTGTTGCAATCGACTATGGCTTAATTAATGATTGTCAATAGCACTTTACCTTGGGTCATCAGATGCTTGTCATTTGCTATCGAGTCCCCTCAGATACTGTGGATGACCTACTAAGCCAATTACTGGTAGGGGAAGTGAGCACACAGACTGGACTCTATCTCATGATACTAGCAGGGGAAGTGAGCAGACTCTATCTCATGATACTGGCATGGGAAGTGAGCACACAGACTGGACTCTATCTCATGATACTAGCAGGGGAAGTGAGCAGACTCTATCTCATGATACTGGCATGGGAAGTGAGCACACAGACTGGACTCTATCTCATGATACTAGCAGGGGAAGTGAGCAGACTCTATCTCATGATACTGGCAGGGGAAGTGAGCACACAGACTGGACTCTATCTCATGATACTAGCAGGGGAAGTGAGCACACAGAGTGGACTCTATCTCATGATACTGGCATGAGAAGTGAGCACACAGACTGGACTCTATCTCATGATACTAGCAGGGGAAGTGAGCACACAGACTGGACTCTATCTCATGATACTAGCAGGGGAAGTGAGCACACAGAGTGGACTCTATCTCATGATACTGGCATGAGAAGTGAGCACACAGACTGGACTCTATCTCATGATACTAGCAGGGGAAGTGAGCAGACTCTATCTCATGAAACTAGCAGGGGAAGTGAGCACACAGACTGGACTCTATCTCATGATACTGGCATGGGAAGTGAGCAGACTCTATCTCATGATACTGGCAGGGGAAGTGAGCACACAGACTGCACTCTATCTCATGATACTGGCATGGGAATGGACTCTATCTCATGAGAAAATGAATTTCTACGATTGAGAAAATAAAGAGCTTTCCGATGATTTTTATATGACCAAGGAAAAATTTGACCAAATTAGGAACGTTTATGTGTCGTCAACACTTCTGTGGGAAGCCATTTTATTCACGCTTCTTCTCGTCTATTTCTCAATCAGTACATAATGAAATGGCAGCATAAGAAGTATCATAACTCAAGAATGGTGGACAATAATGAGCTGAAACTTGAAATGCAGTTAGTGTATCAATCAAGGTATAGAGTGTTTTTAATTGTGTGTGTTTTGAAGAGAGAGAGAAAAAATGGCTGGTCCTTCCTTCACCTGTCTACAGAGTATTCGGAGTTACTGGACAAAAGATAGCTCCCCAACATTCCTTCACGGTGGCCTTGACCTTTGACCTTGACCATTCGGAACTTGATCCATTTTTCTTTGCAAGTATCGCATTATTTTGCATAATTTATTTTTTATCTACAACTTTTGGGTCAAAATAAACTTTTACAATTAACGTCAGCTGAACAAGAGCAACCAGAGACCGCTGTCCTCTGCCACTCACAATTTCTGACGGAGTTATTAATGGAAATATGAAGAAGTGCGTAATTTGTGAGCCATCATTGCCAACGCGAAAGACACGGCATGTAGCTCTAAACAAAATGGCCGCCGTCGCCAAGTGCCGTGCCATTTCTGGCGATGGTGGCTTCTAGCAAACCTGGATCACCAATGGATCAGTCCTTGACCCATATCTAACCCACCTATAAAATTTCGTAAAAATAATAACTAAGTTTTTGTGTAATCCTTCTAACCGACAGATAGACTGACAAAATTGGAGTGAAACATACCTTGAATCTGCTCCATTGATTTGTGATACCAAACGGAAGTCAGTCAAAAGTTTAGTGTTACTATGTACATCGTTCTACCCAACAAAACTTACAGCCCAAGAAATCCGCCCAGAAGCACCTGTTTTCTCAAGAACAAAGGGATTCAGAGCCACTCCAGGTGGCGTAGATGCCCGAGCAGCTTTCCTCTGCAAAAGAGCTTCCAGAAACAACAGTAGAGGACGAGAAGGAGGAACTGTTCATGACGACAGTTGTGATCGTCGGCCATTTAAAATTTATCTCATTTTACTCGCTCCTCCCGTCAAACTGGAGGTAACTTTTATGACTATTTTATATTGACGGAGCAGTCTATTGGGCATGTGCACGTAGAAACAATCCTGTATTTACCGTATAATTTCATTGCGAACAATGTGCGAATGGTAATGGTGGTTAGTGTGGCAACCAAGTTTGTAAATGATTCATAAAGCCATTTTAAAAGTTATTTTGTGACAACCCCCAACCCCCCTCCACCCCCTCCCTCCATCCCCGCACCCCCCACCCTCACACACACATACACACACCACACACAAGAGTAAATCAACATCCTGCCACAAATGACCATGCAGGGTAGTAATATATATATCGATGACATTTGACTCGTCTAAGCAAAACACTCGACTAGGATAAAGTGAAAAGTGAAGGCTCGGGATACATGGCTAAGGCAAAGATGCACAGAAGCTTAGCCTTTGCCCTAACCCTTTGATTAGCCATCCTCTGCCCTAGCATATGCTCTTGACTAGCCATCATTTGCCCTATCCCTAGCATTTGCCCTAGTCCAGCATTTGCCCCAGCATTTGCCGTAGTCCAGCATCTGCCCTGGGCAGATAAATATTGGAATTTTGAAAGATTATGGTAGGCTGGAACTAGGGAAGAATAGACTAGGGCAGGTTGGAACTAGGGCAAAAAACGTGCTACACTAGGGCAGGTTGGAACTAGGGTAAAGAACAGGCTAGACTAGGGTAGGGCAAAGAATGTGTTAGACCAGGGAAGGTTGGAACTAGAACAATGAAGAAGCTAGATTAGGGCAAAATAAAGAACTTTTTAGACTAGGACTAGGGCAGGTTAAGACTAGGGCAGGTTGGAAACTAGGGCAGGTTAGGACTAGGGCAATCAGACGAAGTCAGAAATGTCAACAACAAAAAATAATAAATAAAATGAGTCAGCAGTTATAGTCAATTGGGATTAAAAAAAGCTGGGGGGTAAGTTGGGGTAAAAAAAGACCAGGGGTCTGGGGAAGACAACTGCTTTAAGAATTTAAACAATCCTTGATCTGTCAGCATTTCATTAATTTGTTTTTTTGTATAAAAATATTGACATGGAGGACATGACACTCCATGACAAAATAAAGAACCTAAACATGTAAAAATACCCGAAATTAACTTTTTTCTGACCCACCTGAACTTTTGGGTAGATTAATCAAACTAGTTAGTAAATTATGAAAACTAGCCAAAAGAAAATAGTTACTAAATGGTTTATTCATTCACCAAAAAAAAATCTTGATATTTCAGGGGTTTTTTTGGACCGGCTTTTTTTAACCCCAGTTTTTTAACCCCAGATATTTTTGGTCACTCGGGGTAAAAAAAAGCCAGCTGTTTTTTTTTGCAATTTTTTCCTAGTCTTTTTTTCAAGTACTATATTTTTCTCCAGTCATGCTAATTTGTGAGTTAGAGCTTAATTCTGAGTAATATGAATTATTTGAATATGAATAAACCACCTAGTCAATGGTACATGGACTATTGCATCATTCTGATGGACAGAATGATACAATAGTATATATATAATGTGAGTAATGAAACCAACTTTAGTCATTGTTTATCAATGGTACATGGACTATTTCATCATGACAAAATTTTTCAGTGATGACAAAGATGCTGATCCCACTTCAGCTGAATTTATCTTCCTTAAAAAAAGAGAGAGCGAAGCACAGACTCAACAGCATTTTCTAAGATTGGCCAAAGCAGGAAGATGTGGAGATAGTAGCAGTGGATCATTGCATGTATGGCCCTGTTCAGCCAGTAGTGGAAACAGTTAGTCGAGGGAAGGCACTGCTGAAGTTCGAGTGTGAATCAAAAGTGATAAAGATTTTCGAGTATTTTTCTCAAATATTTGAAATTTTTTTTTTTAATGAAAAAAGATTGAATTGATAAAATATTGAAGTATTTACATTTGATTTTACCTTTTAGGATATTTTTTAACGGGTGGTGTTTTTATACCCCGACACGGCTTTTTTTTTTTAACCCCGTGGGGGTAAAAAAAGAAGCCACCATAAGCCACCATTTTTATTAATATTTCATTATAGGACATAGGATATTTTATTTTATTTATGTAGTCATCATTTGATAGTACTAGAGGATGGCACATGTGTTTTTAGTAAATCCTTTACTCTGGGTCTTAAAAGGTCTCTGGGTCTTAAAAGGTAAAGGACTTTTTTTTTAAACCCCAATTGACTATATATATACCTAGCATTATTCATGGTCATAAACATTATTCATGATTGTCAGTCATAAACGTTATTCATGGCACTAGCATTACTCACGTTGATAAACTTCAGCCCTCTGCAGATGGGGAGGCCTCAACCTCTACAGTCAACAAAATAAATACAGAATGGTATTATAATTGTTGGGGTTAAATGAGAGTGGGATAATTTTTGGGGTTAAGTGAGAGTGGGATAATTGTTCGGGTTAAGGGAGAGTGCGATAATTGTTGGGGTTAAGGGTTAAGTGTGGTGTGATAATTGTTGGGGTAAAAGTGAGAGTGCGATAATTGTTGGAGTTAAGTGTGGTGTGATAATTGTTGGGGTTAAGTGAGAGTGGGATAATTTTTTGGGTGAACAGATGGTGACTAATCACAGAGGAGATGTTCGTGGATTATGTAGCAGGGAGTGGCTTCAGGGAGTGGAAGCCCCTCCCTGAAGCCCCTCCTTGCTGCTGCTCCCATTCATGGGTTGATTCTGACCACAAAAGCTGCCATGTTTGTTCAGCTATCCTCCCCCTGCTTGGTGTATCTAAAATTAACGCAGAGTACCAACAAACTGTGCAACAACAAAGAGCCACAATTGAAAATGTCCACCTGTGTGGTGGTGTGTGTGTGTGCTGTGTGTGTGTTGTGTGTGGTGTGTGTGCATTACATGTGTGTGCGTGTTGTGTGTGTGCTGTGTGTGTTGCATGTGTGTACGTGTTGTGTGTGTGCTGGGGTGTGTGCTGTGTGTGTGTATGCATGTGTGTATGTGTAGTGATATGTGCATGCTCCGTATGTGCTGTGTGTGTGCTGTGTGTGTGTGCATGTGTGTGCGTGATGATGTGTATGCTCCATGTGTGTGTGTGTGCATTTAGTGGCCGCTGGATGCCCCACCCACTTGAGAGCAGTCCCGCAACAGCGTGCAGGTATCTAAGCTAGTTATATACTGGTTGTTAAGCTAGCATCTGTATTAAGCACCTGTCGCTTACTTTACCATTGGTTTCAGCATATATCTATTAAGCCCACACACTTGACCGCTCAAAAGGTGGCAGCAGAAGTAGGGCACACACCACGAACATCCTCGTGTGTAACACAGAGAGAATGAGGTCTATATTTGCGCCACCTAACGACTGTGAGAATACGCCTGGAAATGGCTGGGGCAGTGGTTGCTTCATCTCCTTGTTGTTGGGATGACATCGCACGCTCTCCAGACAGTGTGATCTGTCGGAGCTCCAGAAGGTTGGGAGGACATTTCTTGATTCTCATGAATGCAACAGCAGAAAAGGTGCACGAACGAACAACGATCAAGGTTGCCATGCCCCCACAATTATGAGTATGCTCAGTGATGAGTGTCTACTCAGTGTTGCATGTCTATTTACTTGTTGGCTGATGCTATGAGCACCCAGCTTCAACAACAGCTTCAACAACAGCTTCAACAACAGCTTCAACAACAGCTTCAACAACAGCCTCAACAACAGCCTCAACAACAGCTTCAACAACAGCTTCAACAACAGCTTCAACAACAGCTTCAACAACAGCTTCAACAACAGAACAGCTTCGACAACAGCTTTGACAACAGCTTCAACAACAGCTTCAACAATAGCTTCAACAATAGCTTCAACAACAGCTTCAACAACAGCTTCAACAACAGCTTCAACAATAGCTTCAACAACAGCTTCAACAACAGCTTCAACAACAGCTTCAACAACAGCTTCAACAACAGCTTCAACAACAGCTTCAACAACAGCCTCAACAACAGCTTCAACAACAGCCTCAACAACAGCTTCAACAACAGCCTCAACAACAGCTTCAACAACAGCTTCAACAACCCAGTTTTATGGATATTACATGCATATCTATTTCCTGATGTTAGCAGATGGCTATGTCCTCGATTTTGTAAGATGCCGACATATTCAAGGAGAGAGACAAAACCATAGGGGGGGAAATCAAATAGAGGGGGGAAACTTGCTGTTATGACTTATGGAGGTCCATAAATTCTGCACATTTCACTTGATATATTATAGCTCAAGAGATAGATCTCTCTGTGTGCTCTCTTTTGGATGTTGCATAGGTATGTATAACACTATGCCAAACCTTACATGCAGCCACAAAGTGGGAGTCTGGTGCCTGAACAGGCTAAGTGTGCCTCCCAACAGGTTCAAGTGCTGGAGAGCAAGTGTGGTTACAGGGAAGCTGTATCAAGAGTGTTTTCATTAACTGGAAATACAAGTGTGGTTTACAGGGAAGCTGTACTCAGGAGTGTTTTCATTAGCAAGTGTGGTTGCAGATACACAGTACAGTGTGCATGGGCTAGTTCTCCACCCCGGCACCCCCCCCCTCCCCTGTACCTTTCTAAAATTCCTGGATCGACCCCAGCATCTTCCTTAGGTTGTTAGTAGGCAGGCAGCCAGGACCATAGCCAGGAATAAGTAAGGGGGTTTCCTGAGCACTTGCACTATTACTCACAATTCTTTTTAAAGGATACCATGTTCAATTTTACATTTCTTGTTATAATAATGTTCGTCATGATATGTCTTGTTATATAATTGCCAAGAGAAATGCAGGACGGTGCTCTCTTGCAAAATGATTAATGATCTGATCATGATTCAGGAAAGAAAGGATTTCCGGGCAACATGGAAACCCCCATGGCTATAGCCATGAGTAGTTCATCAACCCCCCCAATCTAAAATTCCTGGATCCACCCCTGCTAACCACAAGGTTTTGTTAATGCATGGCTTGATGCTCCCCCACACACCTCACCCCACCTTTTGTGTGTGTGTGTGTGGTGTGCTATAGGTGTACATATGGTGTGTGTGGTGTGTAGTGCATATGTGTGTGTGCATGTGTGATAATACATGTGCACCAAGGTAAAGGTAGCTTTTAAAGGAGTCAGCTCAAACACTTCCATGGCAACCTATTCCGTTCTTTTTCCGTTCTAGAATAGATAGCACAGTAGAGACCCTCAGTAATCCGAATAGCCTGGCACTTGAGCCCCTTCAGATGGATTAGTGAAATGTATGAATATTATTACTGAGGCATGAATATCCTTATCTTTATTTTTTTCTTGTCACAGGTCACTTGCTGAATGTTTGAATATTATTACTGAGGCATGAATACTGAGGCATGAATACTGAGGCATGAATATCCTTATCTTTATTGTTTTCTTGTTACAGGATGGCTGAATATCCTTATCTTTATTGTTTTCTTGTCACAGGTCACTTGCTGAATGTTTGAATATTATTACTGAGGCATGAATACTGAGGCATGAATATCCTTATTTTTATTGTTTCCTTGTCACAGGTCACTGAAGGTTGATACTTGCTGAATGTATGAATATTATTACTGAGGCATGAATATCCTGAGGCATGAATATCCTTATCTTTCTTGTTTTCTTGTTACAGGGTATTGCATGGTTAATACTTGCTGAATATCCTTATCTGAATATCCGAATGTATGAATATTATTACTGAGGCATGAATATCCTTATCTTTCTTGTTTTCTTGTTACAGGGTATTGCATGGTTGGTTACTAAATAGAAACAGAAGTCCCAATGTGCAGCATATAACTAGTGATAGGCTGCTGCATGGACTATACACTGAAAATGAGCTGAACTTCTTCCAACTCCTGATCTCTTCCAATCTTCATAGTCTTGGTTTCCCTGCTGCCTCCCATCTCTGCCAGCTTTCTCTTTTGCTCTCAACTCATCGTCCTTCTTCCTCGTCTGAAAAAGTGGAAGTTCTTACTCCACACTGCTAAGACAGAAGCTTGTAAGCTCTTCTTTCCAATCTGGTCCAGAATCTCGACTTTCTGCTCGATTGTTAGGATTTTGTGAGTCCTTTTCTTCATCACGACGGCCATTTCCCAGCAGCTGCCTGTAAATAGCATGGGTACATGCGGTAGGGTGCATTTAGCATGTGGGCAAGTGCAACAGCGGTTCAGATTTATGAGGTTTGGAACCGGGATAAACGGATAAACAAGGGTCTGCTGCACTGGGACACAAATTTGTGCATTGTTAAATACTTACATGATGAAGTAATTAAGTAGGTGGGCGTGTGTGATTCTAATTAAGGTAACGCCATCCAATTGAGCATATATGGTATTCAACTCGTGTAAAAGCTTCATGGAATCATCATTCCAATTATGTGTCGTATTCTGTCACTTCCTGTGCACAGTTCCTAATAGTGTGCAATAGTGAGGTCAGCATTGTGTGTTGCCGTTGACCTGGTGACAGGAACACACTCGACAGGACTCCTGTTGCTGCACCATCCATTGTTAGAGGTTACCATGGCAGCCGGTGCTTGTGGAGGAGCCTCGCTGACCTTTTGTGACCTTCAATGTCTTCTTTTCACCACATTATTACTTGGCAGTGGGTATATCTTCTAAGGGGACACCAGCAGACTGTTTGGAGGCTGCCAAGAAAACCTCTTCGCATTCAAAAGCCACCATGGGTAATGCTATAAGCACACACACACACATGGACGCATGCACACAATACACATGCACGTGTGCACATATATGGACACACTTACACACACACAATGTGCACACACATATATAAACAAACATACACACTCACGCGTGTGCACACACACACACACTCATGCGCACGGACACACAGCATGGTGATATCCTCACAATCGTACATTCCAAGCACACGCAACTTTTGCGTTGTCGAAGAAAAACATTACAAGTGCCCCCAAAAAGAACAATCGCTGTAATCATGTACACAGTCAACAAACATGAACCCATGCCACAGCATCAACAAACCACAGTCCATGTGTGGCCAGGCGGGCAATTAGCACTCTTGTGTTGATAAGTTGCGTGTGGAATACACTTTATGCATGCCTAATCATTGTTGTTATGGCTGCTATTAATTACAGGTGGTCATTAATTTGAGCTATTTTTGGGCAGATTTGATTTGCATGGGTGCAATTTTTAGCTGCTAATCTTAAACACAATGTCACATGTTACCAGCTAGACAGCAAGACAGCCACGAGTTATAAAGTTGCTAGAGAACTAGCAGAGTTAGATAGTTAGATAGACAATTACCAAGTTAGCTAGAAGTTAGCTAGATAGTTGCATAGAGGGCTAGAGAATTAATGTGCATTATTCTGGTCCACTTCGATAGGTGGTTTGATACAAATCAGAGCAACAAATTAAAGTGTTCAAATAACTACGAGAGTGTGTCTTGAAAAGAATTTCATTCACTAGCATCTTTGTGATGCTGCAGTTGGGATGCTTGGAGCTAGCTGTATACTAACTGTGGCCTGGGCCAACTAGCTAGCTAGAGTAGCTAGCTAGACCAACTACATAGCTAGAGAACTGTTGCTATGTGTGTATGCTCTGCATCTGTGCATCTGGACCGCTGAAGACTTCTGAAGTTCATGCAGTCGCAACCTTCATTGGTTCTGCCTTTCCCTCAGCTCTCTCCTCTTTCTTCTCTGCAGAAAATGTTTCCTGTGCATCTGTAGGTAGCTGATCAGCAAGAAAAGGATGCAAAAACAAACTCCATCTCAACTACAGCTACAGTATGTGATTTTGACTGACTTTGGTAGGCTCATTATTTTTGCTTCGTGCGGTTTATTTAGGTGCTAGTGTGGATGCGACGAACATGCATCGATGCACATCAGCATTTTCCTCTGACCCAACGCGCATTAATGCACATCAATTCAAGTGTAGTGTGGACAGGCCTTTAGATAGTTAGCAAGAGAGTTAGTTAGAGAGATAGTCTACTAAATAGTTAGACAGCTGGACAGCTAGATAATTACCTATAAGGCTAGATAGTTAGCTAGATAGTTCAGTAGTTAACTAAAGGGCTTTAAAAGTTAGCTAGAAGGTTAGATATTAGCTAAACAGCTGGAGAGGTGCATGTACGCTAGAGAGGTGCATGTAGTTAGCTAGAGAGGTGCATGTAGTTAGCTAGAGAGGTGCATGTAGTTAGCTAGAGAGGTACATGTAGTTAGCTAGAGAGGTGCATGTAGTTAGCTAGAGAGGTACATGTAGTTAGCTAGAGAGGTGCATGTAGTTAGCTAGAGAGGTGCATGTAGTTAGCTAGAGAGGTGCATGTAGTTAGCTAGAGAGGTGCATGTAGTTAGCTAGAGAGGTGC
Organism: Cladorhizidae sp. MBARI D1340-BT2; assembly: GCA_028752905.1. NCBI lineage: Eukaryota > Metazoa > Porifera > Demospongiae > Poecilosclerida > Cladorhizidae > Cladorhizidae sp. MBARI D1340-BT2. The sequence goes on from JAQNBH010000013.1 coordinate 10,577,921, forward strand.
ATGTAGTTAGCTAGAGAGGTACATGTAGTTAGCTAGAGAGGTGCATGTAGTTAGCTAGAGAGGTGCATGTAGTTAGCTAGAGAGGTACATGTAGTTAGCTAGAGAGGTACATGTAGTTAGCTAGAGAGGTACATGTAGTTAGCTAGAGAGGTACATGTAGTTAGCTAGAGAGGTACATGTAGTTAGCTAGAGAGGTACATGTAGTTAGCTAGAGAGGTGCATGTAGTTAGCTAGAGAGGTGCATGTAGTTAGCTAGAGAGGTACATGTAGTTAGCTAGAGAGGTACATGTAGTTAGCTAGAGAGGTGCATGTAGTTAGCTAGAGAGGTACATGTAGTTAGCTAGAGAGGTGCATGTAGTTAGCTAGAGAGGTACATGTAGTTAGCTAGAGAGGTAGATGTAGTTAGCTAGAGAGGTGCATGTAGTTAGCTAGAGAGGTACATGTAGTTAGCTAGAACGGTGCATGTAGTTAGCTAGAGAAGTGCATGTAGTTAGCTAGAGAGGTGCATGTAGTTAGCTAGAGAGGTGCATGTAGTTAGCTAGAGAGGTGCATGTAGTTAGCTAGAGAGGTGCATGTAGTTAGCTAGAGAGGTGCATGTAGTTAGCTAGAGAGGTACATGTAGTTAGCTAGAGAGGTGCATGTAGTTAGCTAGAGAGGTGCATGTAGTTAGCTAGAGAGGTACATGTAGTTAGCTAGAGAGGTACATGTAGTTAGCTAGAGAGGTGCATGTAGTTAGCTAGAGAGGTACATGTAGTTAGCTAGAGAGGTACATGTAGTTAGCTAGAGAGGTACATGTAGTTAGCTAGAGAGGTGCATGTAGTTAGCTAGAGAGGTGCATGTAGTTAGCTAGAGAGGTACATGTAGTTAGCTAGAGAGGTAGATGTAGTTAGCTAGACTAAGAGATACATGTAGTTAGCTAGAGAGGTGCATGTAGTTAGCTCGAGGTGCATGTAGTTAGCTAGAGAGGTACATGTAGTTAGCTAGAGAGGTGCATGTAGTTAGCTAGAGAGGTACATGTAGTTAGCTAGAGAGGTGCATGTAGTTAGCTAGAGAGGTGCATGTAGTTAGCTAGAGAGGTACATGTAGTTAGCTAGAGAGGTAGATGTAGTTAGCTAGAGAGGTACATGTAGTTAGCTAGACTAAGAGATACATGTAGTTAGCTAGAGAGGTGCATGTAGTTAGCTAGAGAGGTGCATGTAGTTAGCTAGAGAGGTGCATGTAGTTAGCTAGAGAGGTGCATGTAGTTAGCTAGAGAGGTGCATGTAGTTAGCTAGAGAGGTACATGTAGTTAGCTAGAGAGGTACATGTAGTTAGCTAGAGAGGTACATGTAGTTAGCTAGAGAGGTACATGTAGTTAGCTAGAGAGGTGCATGTAGTTAGCTAGAGAGGTGCATGTAGTTAGCTAGAGAGGTGCATGTAGTTAGCTAGAGAGGTGCATGTAGTTAGCTAGAGAGGTGCATGTAGTTAGCTAGAGAGGTGCATGTAGTTAGCTAGAGAGGTACATGTAGTTAGCTAGAGAGGTGCATGTAGTTAGCTAGAGAGGTGCATGTAGTTAGCTAGAGAGGTACATGTAGTTAGCTAGAGAGGTACATGTAGTTAGCTAGAGAGGTGCATGTAGTTAGCTAGAGAGGTACATGTAGTTAGCTAGAGAGGTGCATGTAGTTAGCTAGAGAGGTACATGTAGTTAGCTAGAGAGGTGCATGTAGTTAGCTAGAGAGGTACATGTAGTTAGATAGAGAGGTACATGTAGTTAGCTAGAGAGGTGCATGTAGTTAGCTGGAGAGGTGCATGTAGTTAGCTAGAGAAGTGCATGTAGTTAGCTAGAGAGGTGCATGTAGTTAGCTAGAGAGGTGCATGTAGTTAGCTAGAGAGGTACATGTAGTTAGCTAGAGAGGTACATGTAGTTAGCTAGAGAGGTACATGTAGTTAGCTAGAGAGGTACATGTAGTTAGCTAGAGAGGTGCATGTAGTTAGCTAGAGAGGTACATGTAGTTAGCTAGAGAGGTGCATGTAGTTAGCTAGAGAGGTGCATGTAGTTAGCTAGAGAGGTGCATGTAGTTAGCTAGAGAGGTACATGTAGTTAGCTAGAGAGGTGCATGTAGTTAGCTAGAGAGGTGCATGTAGTTAGCTAGAGAGGTGCATGTAGTTAGCTAGAGAGGTGCATGTAGTTAGCTAGAGAGGTGCATGTAGTTAGCTAGAGAGGTGCATGTAGTTAGCTAGAGAGGTGCATGTAGTTAGCTAGAGAGGTGCATGTAGTTAGCTAGAGAGGTACATGTAGTTAGCTGGAGAGGTGCATGTAGTTAGCTAGAGAGGTGCATGTAGTTAGCTAGAGAGGTGCATGTAGTTAGCTAGAGAGGTACATGTAGTTAGCTAGAGAGGTGCATGTAGTTAGCTAGAGAGGTGCATGTAGTTAGCTAGAGAGGTGCATGTAGTTAGCTAGAGAGGTACATGTAGTTAGCTAGAGAGGTACATGTAGTTAGCTAGAGAGGTGCATGTAGTTAGCTAGAGAGGTACATGTAGTTAGCTAGAGAGGTGCATGTAGTTAGCTAGAGAGGTGCATGTAGTTAGCTAGAGAGGTGCATGTAGTTAGCTAGAGAGGTACATGTAGTTAGCTAGAGAGGTGCATGTAGTTAGTTGCATGTAGTTAGCTAGAGAGGTACATGTAGTTAGCTAGAGAGGTGCATGTAGTTAGCTAGAGAGGTACATGTAGTTAGCTAGAGAGGTACATGTAGTTAGCTAGAGAGGTACATGTAGTTAGCTAGAGAGGTGCATGTAGTTAGCTAGAGAGGTGCATGTAGTTAGCTAGAGAGGTACATGTAGTTAGCTAGAGAGGTGCATGTAGTTAGCTAGAGAGGTGCATGTAGTTAGCTAGAGAGGTACATGTAGTTAGCTAGAGAGGTGCATGTAGTTAGCTAGAGAGGTGCATGTAGTTAGCTAGAGAGGTACATGTAGTTAGCTAGAGAGGTACATGTAGTTAGCTAGAGAGGTACATGTAGTTAGCTAGAGAGGTGCATGTAGTTAGCTAGAGAGGTACATGTAGTTAGCTAGAGAGGTACATGTAGTTAGCTAGAGAGGTACATGTAGTTAGCTAGAGAGGTACATGTAGTTAGCTAGAGAGGTACATGTAGTTAGCTAGAGATGTAACTAGAGAGATAAATATTAAATAGTTGAAGTCTAGACAAGTCAATTAGAGAGCTGCTCGAGAGTTAATTAATAAGAACACCGTTTTATACATTATTAGCATAATTATATTGATGTGCTTTGAGTGAAACTTCACTTCCCTGCAGGATGGAGAGAATGTTAAAGACATGCAGTGACTGAACGCATCTTGCTCGACACCTTTACTCGAGTCAAGTTCTGTGATGGTCTTACTTGTTGATCATCATTTTGTAGTTAATTCCCTCACCTATGACTATGCAGCCAGTTCTCTCTCCTCTACTGACTATGCAGTCAGTTCTCTCCTCTACTGACTGTGCAGTCAGTTCTCTCTACTGACTGTGCAGTCAGTTCTCTCCTCTACTGACTATGCAGTCAGTTCTCTCTCCTCTACTGACTATGCAGTCAGTTCTCTCTCCTCTACTGACTATACAGTCAGTTCTCTCCTCTACTGACTATGCAGCCAGTTCTCTCTCCTCTACTGACTATGCGTTAGTTCTCTCTCCTCTATTGACTATGCAGCCAGTTCTCTCTCCTCTACTGACTATGCAGCCAGTTCTCTCCTCTACTGACTATGCAGTCAGTTCTCTCCTCTACTGACTGTGCAGCCAGTTCTCTCTCCTCTACTGACTATGCAGTCAGTTCTCTCCTCTACTGACTGTGCAGTCAGTTCTCTCCTCTACTGACTATGCAGCCAGTTCTCTCTCCTCTACTGACTGTGCAGTCAGTTCTCTCTCCTCTACTGACTATGCAGCCAGTTCTCTCTCCTCTACTGACTATGCAGCCAGTTCTCTCTCCTCTACTGACTATGCAGCCAGTTCTCTCTCCTCTACTGACTGTGCATCCAGTTCTCTCTCGATGCAATTAACTGAACAGAGTGCATACTACAGTACACAACCACTAGCTGATGTATGTTTGATAGGTATGAGAGGAGGACAAAGGAAGGAGGGAGCAATGGCAGTGGCTACCACTGAAGGTGGTGATCATGTCATCTGTGCTACGTACCTGTTAGGTATGTATGCATGTTAATATAATCCCACACTCACTGAAGGTGATGATCATGTCATCTGTGCTACGTACCTGTTAGGTATGTATGTATGTTAATATAATCCCACACTCACTGAAGGTGATGATCATGTCATCTGTGCTACGTACCTGTTAGGTATGTATGTATGTTAATATAATCCCACACTTACAGTTAAACCGAAGGCCCTCCTGGTTGCTCTTCTTCTCCTACTTGCCTTCGTATACAGCATCTGCCTGCTCTCCCTCCTCATAAATGCACCATCTGAAGACTGTGCACGAATGCGTCGAACTGGCTGCATTGAACACTCGAGAGTGGTGCTTTCTTCGTCTGATGGTATTGTGGAAGAAGGCGGTGAGGTGATATCAGATACTTCTTCAATACCCTCGAGAATCCGTTGGCATTCTTGAGATATATGTTGGGGTGACTGCAGAGTGGGCTGCGGTTCATCTTCCTCCTCGGTACTTTCTTGTGCGGAATCCACTTGCCACTTTGACCAAGCTAAAAAATGAGAATGGAAAATGGTGATTGCTCTCGCCCCTGACGACAATCATGACCCCAGCATGACCTCGGCAGACACACTTTACCCCTCACTCCTCTTGTACCCTTGTCCATGGGACTGCAGCAGTGGTGTCATGCACATTCAAAGGTATGTAATCATGCCTCGCGCTATCTAGGATGGCTCTAACCTTCATCCCAGCTCTGGCCCTAACCCTAGCTCTAACCTTCATCCCAGCTATGGCCCTCACCTTAGCCCTAACCTTCACCCCAGCTATGGCCCTAGCCCTAACCGTCACCCCAGCTCTGGCACTAACCCTAGCTCTAACCTTCATCCCAGCTATGGCCCTCACCTTAGCCCTAACCTTCACCCCAGCTATGGCCCTAGCCCTAACCGTCACCCCAGCTCTGGCCCTAACCCTAGCCTTAACCTTCACCCAAGCTATGGTCCTAACCCTAGCCCTAACCTTCACCCAAGCTCTGGCCCTAACCCTAGCCCTAACCTTCACCCAAGCTCTGGCCCTAGCCCTAGCTCTAACCTTCATCCCAGCTCTGACCCTAACCCTAGCCCTAACCTTCACCCAAGCTCTGGCCCTAACCCTAGCTCTAACCTTCATCCCAACTCTGTCCATAACCCTAGCTCTAACCTTCACCCAAACTCTGGCCCTAGCGCTAACCTTCACCCAAGCTCTGGCCCTAACCCTAGCCCTAACCTTCACCCAAACTCTGGCCCTAACCTTCACCCAAGCTCTGGCCCTAACCCTAGCTCTAACCTTCATCCCAACTCTGTCCATAACCCTAGCTCTAACCTTACCCAGCTCTGACCCTAGCCAGTTTTGGCTCAGATTACAGTCATTTTTTGTTGTTGGTGTTTTGCCACTCTCATATACATGTACTTTGAACTCATATGCATGCACTTTGAACTCATATGCATGTACTTTGAAATGACGCCAGACAAGTCTAGTTCTATACCATCCATGCTGCCTTCCTTAGCTAGGGAAACAGCGAGGGCTAGGAACAGAGCCAGAGGCAGAAGCTAGGGCAGGATCAGGTCTAGGGTTAGGGCAAAGTGTCCACAGATAACGCACAGAGTGGTTGATCGACAGAAAAGATGCATCAAACATGCATTGGTGTTCCTCAGTGTCTTATATGGTAAGGTAGAATCATGGCAATTGACTTCAGGTATGAGAAAATGGGCAAACTGTGAAAGATGTTCAAGTTTGAGTTATTAGTACTGAGACAAAGAACACTGAATTAACCCACAGAATGGAATTGAACCAGCTCATAAAACATCAGGTGATTCATCCACGCAAGTTTCACACTCCCGATGATAGCGGATATATCCGCACAAAGAATAAGCTGCGCTAGAGCTCGCATGGTGAAATCTAACGCCGGATCTTTGCCAGTGAGGCTGCACCCAACCTTACTTGACTAGAAAAACATTGCAAATTGCGAGGTTTACAGTGCTCAGTGGGTGGCATCGTCGGCTTTGACAAAAATGTATACTCAGAGGTCAATTTTTGAACAACGACATTTTGACCTCCGATATCACACAAACACATGCACATCCATCCATAAACACACAAGGGTTAATAAATAAGCAGGTTTTCATGCAGGAGTCTTTTTCTAGAGGTGGGTAGGAGGGAAGGGAGGGAGGGGTTATGTTTGATGTGCTTAAAATTTAATGAACATCCACACCCACACACATGCACGCAAACACACATGCACGCACATATTTGAGTAATTAGTGATTATAATAGAAGACAGGACAAATAATAATAGCAATAATATCACAATTCCTTCCCATGGAAGTAATTAGTGAGGAAGAATGATAAACAAACAAACAAACAAACAAAATACTCCAAATATGGTCTATCCCCTCCCCACCCCCCCCCACCATCTACAAAAAAAATCCACCATAAAATACGGTCTCCTGTGTATCAGAATAACTTGACAAAATGCCCCTCTCTCCCATGCCGCTGCTATCCTCGCCAACCAGTCCTGACATCGATGACTATCACATGTCCATTCAGCGGACTAGTCCGGAGGGCTAAAATCCACTCGCAACTAGTCTGGGGATGAGGGGAAGAGTGCAGTCATGGCCACTCAGAGGACTAGTACAGGAGACCAGGATCCAGTCATGGCCTCTCAATAAGCAAAAACAAGTTATCAAGAGAAGAAATGGAGCACTTTATTATTAGAATAGAGGCTGGGAAGTAAAGATATATTTTATTATTAGAGGAGAGGCTGGAAGTAAAGATATATTTTATTATTAGAGGAGAGGTGGGAAGTAAAGATATATTTTATTATTAGAGGAGAGGTGGAAAGTAAAGATATATTTTATTATTAGAGGAGAGGTAGGAGAGGTGAGAAGTAAAGATATATTTTATTATTAGAGGAGAGGCTGGGAAAGTAAAGATATATTTTATTATTAGAGGAGAGGTGAGAAGTAAAGATATATTTTATTATTAGAGGAGAGGTGGGAAGTAAAGATATATTTTATTATTAGAAGAGAGGCTGGAAGTAAAGATATATTTTATTATTAGAGGAGAGGTGGGAAGTAAAGATATATTTTATTATTAGAGGAGAGGTGAGAAGTAAAGATATATTTTATTATTAGAGGAGAGGTGGGAAGTAAAGATATATTTTATTATTAGAAGAGAGGCTGGAAGTAAAGATATATTTTATTATTAGAGGAGAGGTGAGAAGTAAAGATATATTTTATTATTAGAGGAGAGGTAGGAGAGGTGAGAAGTAAAGATATATTTTATTATTAGAGGAGAGGCTGGGAAAGTAAAGATATATTTTATTATTAGAGGAGAGGTGGGCAGTAAAGATATATTTTTACAAAACCCCTTTATTAAAAAAATTAAAAAAATTGGGTGTTTTTTTAAAATAGGGTCGAGTTGTCCAAAAAGAAATGGAACAGAATGTCCCGACCAATGTAAGACTACAAACACTCACAGGAACCTTCACTGTGTAAAACAGTTAAACCAATAAAAGGTAAAGGGTCCCATAAATATTTGCATCTACATTGGGACATTCTTGTTGCATTTAATATTATATTTGTTGTTAAGCTTCTGAGAACCAACTAGTCGCCTCCTTCAGTGAAAACATTGCAGACCAGCTAAGCTAGACTCAACATCGCACGCACACAACACACGTGTGCGGTTATATCCATCTTTTACTGGATCGAGAAACATATTTATTGCTGCAATGCATTGGAACATTTGGAGACTTCTGGCGCAGGCTGGAAGGAGCTGTGCTACGCAGGTTATAAGTGAGGGAGGGGGTGAATAGGTAGAAGATTGATGATAAATCCTCGAGGAAAAAATTGAAGGTTTTTTTAAACAGTTTAAGGGGTTGTCAGTATACCAGCTTAATGAATGATTCAAGGCATGCTGGGAGTGCTCTTGGTGCGCAAGTTGGCCAAAACTATCAGTTTTGTAGGAAGACAGCGAATCGGGTCTCAGCTGAGGAATGAGTTTGTTTTAGGCGTCCTCCATTTTGAACCAGCAAGCTGTATTAAAGTGGGCACTAATGCATAGAGGAGCTACACTGAGGCTATGATATCCTAGTTGGAACGTGGGGGGCTAGGAGGCTGCTTAATGTCACGTCTTACGTGGGGAGCTAGGAGGCTGAGCTTAATGTCATCTTACGTGGGAGGCTAGGAGGCTGAGCTTAATGTCACATCTTACGTGAGAGGCTAGGAGGCTGCTTAATGTCACATCTTACGTGGGGGGCTAGGAGGCTGGGCTTAACATCATGTCTTACGTGGGAGGCTAGGAGGCTGCTTAATGTCACATCTTACGTGGGAGGCTAGGAGGCTTAACTTAATGTCACGTCTCACACTGAGCCTGACAGGATCAACATAGTGTACATTATACAAACACTACTCCATGTACTATGATACAATGTGAACTGCCTCCACCAGCTGAGTTTCTAGTGGACTACAGGAAGTGCTGTACCAGCCAGTCAACCCTTCTGTGCCAGCTCTAGACATCTTCTCTCTCTGCTGCTAGTGATCTGTCAGCCCTTCTGTGCCAGCTCTAGACATCTTCTCTCTCTGCTGCTAGTGATCTGTCAGCCCTTCTGTGCCAGCTCTAGACATCTTCTCTCTCTGCTGCTAGTGATCTGTCAGCCCTTCTGTGCCAGCTCTAGACATCTTCTCTCTCTGCTGCTAGTGATCTGTCAGCTCTTCTGTGCCAGCTCTAGACATCTTCTCTCTCTGCTGCTAGTGATCTGTCAGCCCTTCTGTGCCTACTCTAGACATCTTCTCTCTCTGCTGCTAGTGATCTGTCAGCCCTTCTGTGCCAGCTCTAGACATCTTCTCTCTCTGCTGCTAGTGATCTGTCAGCCCTTCTGTGCCAGCTCTAGACATCTTCTCTCTCTGCTGCTAGTGATCTGTCAGCCCTTCTGTGCCTACTCTAGACATCTTCTCTCTCTGCTGCTAGTGATCTGTCAGCTCTTCTGTGCCAGCTCTAGACATCTTCTCTCTCTGCTGCTAGTGATCTGTCAGCTCTTCTGTGCCAGCTCTAGACATCTTCTCTCTCTGCTGCTAGTGATCTGTCAGCTCTTCTGTGCCAGCTCTAGACATCTTCTCTCTCTGCTGCCAGTGATCTGTCAGCCCTTCTGTGCCAGCTCTAGACATCTTCTCTCTCTGCTGCTAGTGATCTGTCAGCTCTTCTGTGCCAGCTTTAGACATCTTCTCCTGTCTGCTGCCAGTGCTGGCCTGTCTCTCTGTCTGCTATGATTCGCCAAATTAGCCAACCAGAGCTGACCCCAAGGACAATATGCATGTGCCAAGGTCCAGAATTACAAATATTTATTTACACCTAAAGGATGCAAGATTATCTGCATAGCTTCTCGCTGGAAATGCTTGTTTTGATCGTGTAGTTTGAGACACGCCCACATGTGGACACTTGGCCAGGCCCACAGGTTGACACGCCCACAATTTTTACACCACTCAATCATGTAGACAGATCACAACCTCCACACATCATGTGAGCACACACAGAACTTGACACACCCACATACGGTCAGATCATTATCTTGACACACCCAATATAGACACACGCACTATATGGACACACCCACAAGCACAATATGGACATGCTCACAGACACACCCACAATGAACAATATACATACATGCAACCTTGACACCACATGTGGACACACACACATTGACACACCCACAATATAAGAAAATGAAGCACTCAGAATCTACACACGCCCATAGTGTGTAAACACACCCACACTGTGCTGCTAGACACGCCCACACTGTGCTGCTAGACACACCCACACTGTGCTGCTAGACACGCCCACACTGTGCTGCTAGACACACCCACACTGTGCTGCTAGACACACCCACGCTGTGCTGCTAGACACGCCCACACTGTGCTGCTAGACACGCCCACACTGTGCTGCTAGACACACCCACACTGTGCTGCTAGACACGCCCACACTGTGCTGCTAGATACACCCACACTGTGCTGCTAGACACGCCCACACTGTGCTGCTAGACACACCCACACTGTGCTGCTAGACACACCCACACTGTGCTTCTAGACACGCCCACACTGTGCTGCTAGACACACCCACACTGTGCTGCTAGACACGCCCACACTGTGCTGCTAGACACGCCCACAATGTGCTGATAGACACACCCACACTGTGCTGCTAGACACACCCACACTGTGCTGCTAGACACGCCCACACTGTGCTGTTAGACACACCCACACTGTGCTGCTAGACACACCCACACTGTGCTGCTAGACACGCCCACACTGTGCTGCTAGACACACCCACACTGTGCTGCATAGCACTTGTAGGAAATTAATGCTACATATTTTGGATGCTTCAAGAGTAAATTACGAGCTACTCTGTCAACACATGTCACCACGGGAACAATTAGCACTAACCTAGCGTTAAAAGGAATGGCATTGTCAACACTACAGTAGCTTGCGGCGCACAGGACTTCAAAAGAGATAACAACCAAGACGTACACTCTGGATTGACACGCACGGTCTCGCCCGCTTACACCCACAAAAGTGAGGGCTAAAGACAACATAAAATATCACGGCTATAAATACATCAGTGGTATAAATAAATTAGTGCAGGTTGGCGCTATAAATAGATCTGAGTAAACTAGTGTCTATCCTGCCATTCACTCTTCAAGGAGCCCGCTATCTGGCCCATCCCAGAACTCGCAGACACTCCATATAGAGCAGATCCTTTGGGAAGAACGAATAGGACTGCAGATGCGGGTGGCTCGCAGGGGTGAGAGCCACAACAACTAGCCTGTCCGCTTGGGGTAGGTCTCACAATCCCCATCCCTTAGCAGCTCTGGGGATCTTAGCAAAAAAATAATAAATAAATAAATAACTACACATATCACCTCGGTGTATTAGCTATTAGCTGCCCTGAGGAAAGCCCGCCCTGAGGCAAGCCCGCCCTGAGGCAAGCCCACCCTGAGGCAAGCCCGCCCTGAGGCAAGCCCACCCTGAGGCAAGCCAGCCCTGAGGCAAGCCAGCCCTGAGGCAAGCCAGCACAATCCCCATCCCTTAGCAGATCTGGGGATCTTAGCAAACAAAAAATAATAATAAATAAATAAATAAATAACGACACAAATCACCTCGGTGTATCAGCTGCCCTGAGGCAAGTGTGCCCTGAGGCCAGCAGGCAAGGTAATAATAGATTCTTTGATAATTGAAAATAGTTTCCTGTGAGGTCACGGTGAAATCATTAATCACCTCTTGTATATTTTCCCCATTTCTGGTTTTAGAAATTTTAGCAAAAATTTAATTTAAGCATGCCCCCCCCCCCCCCCCCCCCCCCCCCATAAAAGGAGGGCAAGGAAAAGAAAAGAAACCCTATATATGTAGATTGGCGAACCTTGTGTGATTTTGTCGACCCAGTCTCTGGCCTCCAGCCGTGTTTCTGCCTGCAGGATAAGTGTGTAAGTGGAGAAGACCAGCCTGAACATGAGGGGGTTCACAGCCTCTTCGTACTTCACCTCCTCCACTCCAGTCAGAGGGTAACTCCGCCTCACCTTTGCCTAAGAATACAATCAACTTCGAGTCATATGCTTTTTACATCTGCCACATAATGTGCTAGTTGTTGTTGTTGTTTTAATAGTTAGCATTCATTGATGCACTCTGTGAAAGAGTTCCTAATTAATCAAAATTTAAAATATATTATATATCTAATTTAAAAATGCAATTAAGCCACACCGACTGTTGTACCGACACTGTTGAACCAATTATAGGCGATTACACCCTATAAATGGTCACTCCCGCAAACATGACATCAGTTGCAAAAAAATTAAACCACCCCATGAACACCTGATCTTTCTCCTGCACATGCCCAGTAAAGCACTCACCTATTTAAGTTCTGGTTTGAGGGAAACAAAGTGAGCAAAATGGCTCCTATTTTGACGGCTGATAATCGCAACTGCCTCCATTGATAGCCTCTTCCTAGCCTTTGCTGTTGTTTGTGGAAACCCTTCTTCAGAGAAGAACTGCACACAGTCTATGCTTACCTGGAATTGCTCTAAATATCTTTGCTCTTGAGCAAGGAGGTGCTCCTGGATGGATGGATCTCTCTGCTAGTAAGTTTTGTGTCGACATGGAGCGTCGTAGTGTGTAGTGCTGCATAGCTCTTGCTTGCTTACTTCACTGGAGCTGATTCTTGTGCCAAAACTGAAGCTTATTTATTTGCACTCTTAAAATATGAACAGCTACTCATTAGCAACTGTCGTCATATGTAGGAACACATGGGTTCAGTTGGACCCATCACCACTAGTAGCAGCAGTATAATACCAACAACACAACAGAACTCAGCCAGAGTTGTCATTGTAGTTTGCGTGGAGAATACACTGGGTACAAAACATGAGGGCAAACTATACACCCAAAAATAGAACAGCACCGCTTAGTATTACCAATTGCATGACTATTAGGAATGCTGGAGTGGGCGTGGTCAAACAAGAATGCACATTTCTAGTTCCTAGTCGATACACTACACGGGTTTCCGTGCGAGTACAGAATTACCGAGCCGAGCCTTCCAGCGAAGGGTTTAGGACCAATAGCTTATTAAAATGTTCTGCCGTAATTACAGGTTTAGGACCAATAGCTTATTAAAATGTTCTGCCGGAATGTAATTATCGGCTGCTCCAAACAGATGGAGTTGCCGTCAACAGAGGGGAGTGGTGCCAGTGAGAGGGGAGTGGTGCCAGTGAGAGGGGAGTGGTGCCAGTGAGAGGGGAGTGGTGCCAGTGAGAGGGGAGTGGTGCCAGTGAGAGGGGAGTGGTGCCAGTGAGAGGGGAGTGGTGCCAGTGAGAGGGGAGTGGTGCCAGTGAGAGGGGAGTGGTGCCAGTGAGAGGGGAGTGGTGCCAGTGTGAGGGGAGTGGTTCCAGTGTGAGGGGAGTGGTGCCAGTGTGAGGGGAGTGGTGCCAGTGAGAGGGGAGTGGTGCCAGTGTGAGGGGAGTGGTGCCAGTGTGAGGGGAGTGGTGCCAGTGTGAGGGGAGTGGTGCCAGTGAGAGGGGAGTGGTGCCAGTGAGAGGGGAGTGGTGCCAGTGAGAGGGGAGTGGTGCCAGTGAGAGGGGAGTGGTTCCAGTGAGAGGGGAGTGGTGCCAGTGTGAGGGGAGTGGTTCCAGTGTGAGGGGAGTGGTGCCAGTGTGAGGGGAGTGGTGCCAGTGAGAGGGGAGTGGTGCCAGTGAGAGGGGAGTGGTGCCAGTGAGAGGGGAGTGGTGCCAGTGTGAGGGGAGTGGTTCCAGTGTGAGGGGAGTGGTGCCAGTGTGAGGGGAGTGGTGCCAGTGAGAGGGGAGTGGTGCCAGTGAGAGGGGAGTGGTGCCAGTGAGAGGGGAGTGGTGCCAGTGAGAGGGGAGTGGTGCCAGTGAGAGGGGAGTGGTGCCAGTGTGAGGGGAGTGGTTCCAGTGTGAGGGGAGTGGTGCCAGTGTGAGGGGAGTGGTGCCAGTGAGAGGGGAGTGGTGCCAGTGAGAGGGGAGTGGTGCCAGTGAGAGGGGAGTGGTGCCAGTGAGAGGGGAGTGGTGCCAGTGAGAGGGGAGTGGTGCCAGTGTGAGGGGAGTGGTTCCAGTGTGAGGGGAGTGGTGCCAGTGTGAGGGGAGTGGTGCCAGTGAGAGGGGAGTGGTGCCAGTGTGAGGGGAGTGGTGCCAGTGTGGGAGTGACTGTGAGATCATTCATGAATGGAGATGAGAAAAGATGTTTTCTGTACATCCTATTTGGGCCAGACTTCTCCTCTATATAATGAGGCAAACTTCTCCACATCATGAGGCAGACTTCTCCTCTATTCATGAGAAAGACTTCTCTATATCATGAGGCAGACTTCTCCTCTATATCATGAGGCAGACTTCACCTCTATATAATGAGGCAGACTTCACCTCTATATAATGAGGCAGACTCCTCCTCTATTTAATGAGGCAGACTTCTACCAAATATAATGAGGCAGACTTCTCCTCTATATAATGAGGCAGACTTCTCCTCTATATCATGAGGCAGACTTCTCCTCTATATAATGAGGCAGACTCCTCCTCTATTTAATGAGGCAGACTTCTACCAAATATAATGAGGCAGACTTCTCCTCTATATAATGAGGCAGACTTCTACCAAATATAATGAGGCAGACTTCTCCTCTATATAATGAGGCAGACTTCTCCTCTATATCATGAGGCAGACTTCTCCTCTATATAATGAGGCAGACTTCTCCTCTATATAATGAGGCAGACTTCTCATCTATATCATGAGGCAGACTTCTCCTCTATATAATGAGGCAGACTTCTCGATATAATGAGGCCGACTACTCCTCAATATAATGAGGCAGACTTCTACCCAATATAATGAGGCAGACTTCTCCTCTATATAATGAGGCCTCTATATCATGAGGCAGACTTCTCCTCTATATAATGAGGCAGACTTCTCCTCTATATCATGAGGCAGACTTCTCCTCTATATAATGAGGAAGACTTCTCCTCTATATAATGAGGCATACTCCTCTATATAATGAGGCATACTCCTCTATATAATGAGGCATACTCCTCTATATAATGAGGCATACTCCTCTATATAATGAGGCAAAAGAAAACTAAGTTTTGAATCTTCAGCTTCTACTCAACAAGACAAGACATGAAGATATGCACCGACCACCAGTATGCACCTAGTGGCAGTGAGAACAACACTAGTATGCACCTAGTGTGAGAACAACACTAGTATGCACCTGGTGTGAGAACAACACTAGTATGCACCTAGTGTGAGAACAACACTAGTATGCACCTAGTGTGAGAACAACACTAGTATGCACCTAGTGTGAGAACAACACTAGTATGCACCTAGTGTGGGAACAACACTAGTATGCACCTAGTGTGAGAACAACACTAGTATGCACCTAGTGTGAGAACAACACTAGTATGCACCTAGTGTGAGAACAACACTAGCATGCACCTAGTGTGAGAACAACACTAGTATGCACCTAGTGTGAGAACAACACTAGTATGCACCTAGTGTGAGAACAACACTAGTATGCACCTAGTGTGAGAACAACACTAGTATGCACCTAGTGTGAGAACAACACTAGCATGCACCTAGTGTGAGAACAACACTAGCATGCACCTAGTGTGAGAACAACACTAGTATGCACCTAGTGTGAGAACAACACTAGTATGCACCTAGTGTGAGAACAACACTAGTATGCACCTAGTGTGAGAACAACACTAGTATGCACCTAGTGTGAGAACAACACTAGTATGCACCTAGTGTGAGAACAACACTAGTATGCACCTAGTGTGAGAACAACACTTAGTATGCACCTAGTGGGAGAACAACACTAGTATGCACCTAGTGTGAGAACAACACTTAGTATGCACCTAGTGTGAGAACAACACTAGTATGCACCTAGTGGGAGAACAACACTAGTATGCACCTAGTGTGAGAACAACACTAGTATGCACCTAGTGTGAGAACAACACTAGTATGCACCTAGTGTGAGAACAACACTAGTATGCACCTAGTGTGAGAACAACACCAGTATGCACCTAGTGTGAGAACAACACTAGTATGCACCTAGTGGGTGTGAGAACAACACTAGTATGCACCTAGTGTGAGAACAACACTAGTATGCACCTAGTGTGAGAACAACACTAGTATGCACCTAGTGTGAGAACAACACTAGTATGCACCTAGTGTGAGAACAACACTAGCATGCACCTAGTGTGAGAACAACACTAGTATGCACCTAGTGTGAGAACAACACTAGTATGCACCTAGTGTGAGAACAACACTAGCATGCACCTAGTGTGAGAACAACACTAGTATGCACCTAGTGTGAGAACAACACTAGTATGCACCTAGTGTGAGAACAACACTAACTAGTATGCACCTAGTGTGAGAACAACACTAGTATGCACCTAGTGTGGGAACAACACTTAGTATGCACCTAGTGTGAGAACAACACTAGTATGCACCTAGTGTGAGAACAACACTAGTATGCACCTAGTGTGAGAACAACACTAACTAGTATGCACCTAGTGTGAGAACAACACTAGTATGCACCTAGTGTGAGAACAACACTAGTATGCACCTAGTGTGAGAACAACACTAGTATGCACCTAGTGTGAGAACAACACTAGTATGCACCTAGTGTGAGAACAACACTAGCATGCACCTAGTGTGAGAACAACACTAGTATGCACCTAGTGTGAGAACAACACTAGTATGCACCTAGTGTGAGAACAACACTAGCATGCACCTAGTGTGAGAACAACACTAGTATGCACCTAGTGTGAGAACAACACTAGTATGCACCTAGTGTGAGAACAACACTAGTATGCACCTAGTGTGAGAACAACACCAGTATGCACCTAGTGTGAGAACAACACTAGTATGCACCTAGTGTGAGAACAACACTAGTATGCACCTAGTGTGAGAACAACACTAGTATGCACCTAGTGTGAGAACAACACCAGTATGCACCTAGTGTGAGAACAACACTAGTATGCACCTAGTGTGAGAACAACACTAGTATGCACCTAGTGTGAGAACAACACTAGTATGCACCTAGTGTGAGAACAACACTAGTATGCACCTAGTGTGAGAACAACACTAGTATGCACCTAGTGTGAGAACAACACTAGTATGCACCTAGTGTGAGAACAACACTAGTATGCACCTAGTGTGAGAACAACACTAGTATGCACCTAGTGTGAGAACAACACTAGCATGCACCTAGTGTGAGAACAACACTAGTATGCACCTAGTGTGAGAACAACACTAGTATGCACCTAGTGTGAGAACAACACTAGTATGCACCTAGTGTGAGAACAACACTAGTATGCACCTAGTGTGAGAACAACACTAGTATGCACCTAGTGTGAGAACAACACTAGTATGCACCTAGTGTGAGAACAACACTAGTATGCACCTAGTGTGACAACAACACTAGTATGCACCTAGTGTGAGAACAACACTAGTATGCACCTAGTGTGAGAACAACACTTAGTATGCA
The DNA here is from genome assembly GCA_028752905.1 of Cladorhizidae sp. MBARI D1340-BT2. NCBI lineage: Eukaryota > Metazoa > Porifera > Demospongiae > Poecilosclerida > Cladorhizidae > Cladorhizidae sp. MBARI D1340-BT2. The sequence continues at coordinate 10,595,114 of JAQNBH010000013.1, forward strand.
CCTAGTGTGAGAACAACACTAGTATGCACCTAGTGTGAGAACAACACTAGTATGCACCTAGTGTGAGAACAACACTAGTATGCACCTAGTGTGAGAACAACACTAGTATGCACCTAGTGTGAGAACAACACTAGTATGCACCTAGTGTGAGAACAACACTAGTATGCACCTAGTGTGAGAACAACACTAGTATGCACCTAGTGTGAGAACAACACTAGCATGCACCTAGTGTGAGAACAACACCAGTATGCACCTAGTGTGAGAACAACACTAGTATGCACCTAGTGGCAGTGCGGCGAGAACAAGTTGCCTACAGTGATTCCAGACCCTCTTCTCTCCCCATGAGGGAGGTAAAAGACACAGGCTACGAGAGACGATTTCTGCGCAGGAACAAGATACAAGTGCATATGTGTGTTTGCTGCACATGTGTGTGTGTTGTGTGTGTGCATGTGTGCATGTGTGTGTGTGTGTGTGTGTGTTGTGTGCGTGTGTGCATGCATGCATGTGTGTGTGTTGTGTGTGTGCATGGTGTGTGTGTGCATATGTGTGTGTGTTGTGTGCATGTGTGTGCATGCATTCATGTATGTGTTGTGTGTGTGCATGTGTGCATGGTGTGTGTGTGCATATGTGTGTTGTGTGCATGTGTACATGTGTGTGCATGCATGCATGTGCATGTGTGTGTGTGTGTGTTGTGTGTGTGTTGTGTGTGGATATCCCTTTATTTTTCCTTATAAAATGCATCAAATTCTTCCAGAGTATTGGTGTTCCCCCACTCATCCTGCTGACCCTCCCACCATTCCCCAAGGTTTTGCAATACTTAGGCACTCTATTTGCCATGCGCCTCACTAAAGAAACATATTCTGTGCTAACAGTCACGTGGACTGTGCATGTGCTACAACATGTGACGCTTCTTGTTCTGCTCATGCCACGTGGACTGTGCATGTGCTACAACATGTGACGCTTCTTGTTCTGCTCGTGCCATGTGGACTGTGCATGTGCTACAACATGTGAAGCTGCTTGTTCTGCTCATGCCACGTGGACTGTGCATGTGCTACAACATGTGAAGCTGCTTGTTCTGCTCGTGCCACGTGGACTGTGCATGTGCTACAACATGTGAAGCTGCTTGTTCTGCTCGTGCCACATGGACTGTGCATGTGCTACATGTGAAGCTTCTTGTTCTGCTAGTGCCATGTGGACTGTGCATGTGCTACAACATGTGACGCTTCTTGTTCTGCTCATGCCATGTGGACTGTGCATGTGCTACATGTGAAGCTGCTTGTTCTGCTCGTGCCACATGGACTGTGCATGTGCTACAACATGTGACGCTTCTTGTTCTGCTCGTGCCACATGGACTGTGCATGTGCTACATGTGACGTTTCTTGTTCTGCTCGTGAGGATGAGCATCGAAAGATTGGGAGAGTCCCGAGGGCATCTGTGAATGTCTACACAAGTTCAAAGTTGTTGTCAACCTAATCCTTGCTCTAGCCAGTATTCTTATCCCTAGCCCTAGCCCTAGACTTTGCCCTAGCCATAGTTCTATATCCTAGACTTTGACTTTGCCCTAGCCCTAGTTCTACATATATCCTAGACTTTGCCCTAGCCCTAGTTCTATATCCAAGACTTGGACTTTGCCCTAGCCATAGTTCTATATCCTAGACTTTGCCCTAGCCCTAGTTCTATATATCCCTAGACTTTGCCCTAGCCCTAGTTCCATATCCCTTGCCTAGCCCTAGTTCATATCCCTGGCCTAACCCTAGCCCTGGCTCTATATCCCTAGACTTAGCCCTAGTTCTATATCTCTTAAGGCTGGTTCGACGCTGGGCGAGTGTTGCATCGCGTTGCGTGTTGTCAATTGACCTTTGACCCAAACCGCCGCTCGACAAAGATGGACACGCAATGTTCTGATTGGTCCGATGCTGCATTTCAGACGCTGGATTAGAAAAAAGTTCTAATCCAGCATCTGAAACACAGCATCAGACCAATCAGTGTACAACTTTGTTGTTGAGTGTGATTCGAGGGTCAAAGGTCAATCGACTACATGCAACGCAACACTCGGCCAGCATTATGTTGTGAACCAGCCTCTAGTCAAGTCCTAGCCCTAGTACAGATCCCTAGACTTAATTATAGTCCGCCCTAATTGTATATCCCTAACCTAGCCCTAGCCCTAGTGCACATTTCTAGCCCTGGCCATATACCTAGCCCTGGCCCAGACTTAGCCCTAGCGAGTATTGCATGGGAACTTTGAAAATTGTACATGCATAGACGAGAATCTCCACATCACCATTGGATACATCTGCTTAAAAGTACTTCAAATGAGAGAATGCATGCATACATCACATGGTACTCACATGGTACTCACATGGAACTCACATGACTGAACTGTTGCTTATACTCCAGAGCCTCTGTAGTGATTCTGAACAACCTCTGCCTGGAAGGGCCAGGATTAGAAGTGTCGCCTCTTAAACACGACGACTTAATTAGAGATCCCACCTTGAGTATACCACTCCCAGGTTCTTCGGGACCACCTTCTGAACTTAACATTCGTTGTACGACGGTCCAATCGTCTGTAGGGGATTGGGCCATTTCCGCAGTTGGAGTGTTGTCGTTATCGTAGTGTGTTCTGCTGCTCGACTGAGAGGTGCTGAACTGAGAAGTGCTCCTGCTGTACTGATGGGAGTGTTTCCTACGCAAGTGGCTCTTAATGTCCTTCAGGAAAGGCAAGCCTTTGCCTGAACCTCTGGAAGAGCCTGCAGCAACCATAACACTTGTAGAAGTAGAATACTAATTGTGGGCTAGGGCTAGGGCTGGGGCTAGGGCTACGGCTAGGGCTAGGGCTGGGGCTAGGGCTGTGCTTGCCTAACCATCTCTATTGTTTCTGTATTGGTGATGACCACAACAGTATTGGTTGACGTTGAGTATGTCAATTATGCCACTTAGTGCATGCGTTATTCACGAGTTGTGTCTCGTCTTGCAAATTGTCTACCTTGATAGACTGTTCTCAGCTTGCAAGTGTGTGCGTGTCTGTGTGTGTCGCGTGTGTGTCATGTGTGTGTGTGTATGGGTGTGTGCAGGTGAGTGTGGATGCATATGGAAGTGCTACACAGAAAATGGCCAACACCAGTCTGAATGTGGTTGGAGAGGAAGGCTGTCAAGGAATGTTGTGCAGAGGAGGGAGTGAGAGGGAGACGCCCAGCAGTCCCTGGGCTGGACCTAAGCCCAGAAAGACATCCACACCAGCTGAACTGTGTAGCTTCATGTAGAACATGATGGACAGTATAACAAACTTCGGATGAAATTAGAGCTATTTAGTCAGCTTCACAGAGGCGTCACGAAGACAGCTTAGTTTCTGGAAGGTTTCCACCTCACTGACCAATGCAGCTGCTTTGATGAAGCATTTCCACCTACTGCTCACTAGTTCTGTCGACAGGGAAGATGTGTAACTCAAGCCATCCATTCTAGCATCTTTTCGGCTTTTATATTTGTTTGTCGCTGTCGAGCTCACTCACTTCCGTCAGTTGTTTGGGGCACTGTTGTTGTTGTTGTTGCTGTTGTTACCCAGTGCTGCACATGCACACAGCAGGGCAAAGTTACTGAGCTTATTGTTTGGTCTAGGACACAAAATGTAAGTGAAAGAAAAAAGATGGTGACAACCCATTAAAATTGGCTCGTCAGTCAACATTGCAAATACTTCGAAATCGGAGAATTGAATTTGCTCTGGACAAACTATCTTGTAGCTATTGTGATAGCTATTAGGGAAGATTTGGTAACAACTACTGTACAAACCTAAAGAAAGGCTACCAGCTCTTTATGTACATACAGTGTGATAGTGCCACCAACTGTATTTTGCATGAGATGATCCCAAAAGTCCTCAGCTATTTTCTAATTGAGTTTCTGATGTTTAATTGGGGTGCTAATGACTTGCTAGCTGCTTGTGTTATCTTCTTTCCCTAACATACAAAATGATTATTTACCTGTACGACGCCCTCTATGTCTGTCAGGATAGAAAGGTTGCTTGGATGCTCGGCTTCTCACGTCGTCCAGAAAAGGCAGGGAGGACCGCTTCGCTCCTGCAGCAGAGTCCTCACTCATTGCAACTTGTCCATCAGGGGAAGGTTTCTTGGCTTCTATATTTCTCACGTCGTCCTGAATAGGCAATGATAACCGCTCCTTGGACGCTACTGCGGCGGCCCCACTTACTGCAGCTTGTTCATCTGCTACCTGGCCGCCCACAACAGCCTCATCCTCAAGGGGGATTTGGATATCTGTGTCTTCATCTTCTGCACCCTCATGGGAGATTTCAATGATTTGGAAACCTATTTCTTGGTCATCTTCTGCACCATCAAGCTTAACAACTGAGAGGAGAGTACAGTCCGAAGTATCTCGCTCCATCGCCTCGAATCCTGATCACTGCGGAAGTGCTCTTCCAGTGGGCTACCGATTTCCGGTGATGAAACGAGTTACCCGGAAGTAGCTGAGGGATTTATATCTCGGCGGCACCCACAACGGAAGGCCCAGAAAGTTTTGCAGCCAACAGGATAGAACCATTTTTTGACTTCTCGCTTGCAAGTTGCTGAAAATGCACAAGCAGTGGTAAAGAAACAGCAAGCTATGTATATATATCTACATAAATATAAATGCACGGAGCTAATTGTAATCTTTAAAAAAAACAAAAAAACAGCCACAATGACTACTAGAAGGGGAAAAAGAAGGGAAAACACACGATTAAATAATGAATTACAAAGAATTACAAGGAGTTTGTTTGAGGATGACGATGGGGGGATGTGCCAAAGACATATATAGGACCCTAGGTGCCAACATTAAGTATTTCCTCTTCTCCCACCATTTGACCATTACAATTCCATCTACCTTATCTAACACCTCTTCCTTTCATTCTATCACCCACTCTTCAGACCCTTCAATGACCTCAAGCATATCCAATAATTTTTCTCGATCACCAGCAAACTCCCCACAGTACAACAAGAAATGCACATCTTCACAACACCTTCACCACATAGCTCACATTTACTATCCCGACACATACTACACCTCAACTTGTCACCCAAGAGTCCCGCTGATGCTGTCCCTCCTAAATCTCAGCCTCACTTACCCTGTGTTACTGAATCCTCTTACATCTCCAAACTCTTCTTTAGCTAACTTATACCACTTGAGGCTCCTACTTCTTCCAGCCACTTTTCCTTATGAACATCCCTTACACAATTCCTCCATGTCACACTTAAGCCTATTATCTCCAACGCTCCTTTCCTCTCAAACTTCTTTTTCAGCTCACAAAACTCTGCCCAACAACCTGGACAATCACTTTAACAGTGCCACAACTTTTTTCGCTAAGCCTATCTTCACATTCTCTGCAACCTCCATCCAAATAACACTTTCCTTTCTTCCCTTCTCTGCTCCAGCCTCCTCCAGCCCAGGTCACCCCCAGACTCTCTAGGCTTCCTACAGGACACTTGTCATGCTTGGATGGCTACTTTAATATCACGAGACCACCATCCCTTAGATCTGTCTCTTAGTTTTTTTTCTCCCTCTACCCTCCCAAAGCTCTACAGTTACCAAATTTTTCTCTGTCCTTTCCCATCCCTAGCACTGCCACACATTCCTCCCAACCTCTGAAACCATAACTCACCATAATTATGTTGATATTCTTTGCAATCTATTTCACCATCAACTTTCCATTTAAACCTTGGAGTACTTTCCAATCTCCTATTCTCAGGACACACCATATTAGAATATGATCTGACCCTAGATTAATTCCTCCATCCTCAATTACCATCTTATCTATAACTAACTCCTTTAACATGCAAGGTATAATCTATCACTGACCTCCTTTCTCCCATCTCCCACGTCCACCTCCCACTAAACGGTGATACCTTATTCCTGATACGCAAATTGTACACACCAACCAGATCCAACAACCTCTTACCATTCCTTTTAGGCGACTGCTCTGGCCCTAATCCTATGTGGGCATTGAAATCATCTATCAGAATTACCTCACAGCCTGCTTCCTGGTGTTCTGCCACATTAGCTTTCATCACCTCAAACAACTCTTCTGATTCCTGACCCTTCACCCCTTCCGGGTTAACATATGCCACACCCACAATGACATTATTGCAATAATAATAATAATAACAACAACAACAATAAATAATAATAATAATAATAATAACTAGCAGCTAACTGCAGTCACTTTGCTATATAGAAGCCACTCAAACACATTTAGCACCTTATAATAATAATGACCTATAGATGTTATCAAGAATCGCATTGATTCTTCCGTGTGTCGTGAGGCTCCTTGATGCTGGGCTAGTGCACCTTCTCTCACATGATTGAGAGCTCTAAAAAGATGTGAAGAAAAAGACATAGTTATACTCGCTAATGCTTTGTTGAGAACAGACACTAGTTCTTGCAGTGTTGGTGTATAATCAAACACGAGGTAGACCAATGCTGCCATTGTGGCAGCAGTTCAGACGTTGAGGTTCTCTGGTGAGGTGCGGCGCAGCTGAGAGAGACTCACAAAGCTGGCACGTGTGGACACTGGTCCAAGGGAGAAGTTTGCATTGCTAGGACTTTCACTTGTACTTCTTCTCGCTAGGCACCTTTCTTTGTTCCGATCGTTCCTTTCCTCGTGTGGTAATGCTCTGCACCTTTGCATAAATCATGCCCTCTCCACCTCTGACCCTCTGAGTAGTTCTACCTTGGATTTAGGCATCTCGCAGGTGGCTGCTTCGCACATGCCCAATAGCATGCCACATGCCCAATAGCATGCCACATGCACACAGGCATCACGGACAAGCATATAAGCTGGCTCTAGATCTGAAAGGACAGGACTTGAAGACCTCACACTTGCATTACTAAGAGTAAGGTAGGAAAAACTCTTAATTAATATTACTGACTTATCTCTCTCGTTCTGCTTGATATCACTAGTGTGATAATCCTCTCTCTCCCAGTAACCACTTGATATCACTAGTGTGCTAACCTCCTCTCTCCCAGTTACCCTGTGTATGTATGTCTATCTCTCTCCCTGAAGATGCCCTTGCTCTCCTATTTTTCCCAATATACCACCCAATGCACCCTAGTTCCTGCTGACCTATTTTTCACCAGGCACCCATCATGTTCAGCTCAGAATGAGTCTCCAGTTCCTTTCTCTCTCCCTCTGTGTGTGTGTGTGTGTGTGCATGTGTGTGTGTGTTGTTTTCAAACAAAGATGCAACACTGCATGGGTACTATGCATTGGAGAGATGTTTCGACATTGCAAGATTATCTTCCTTCATTGAGAGACTGACACCAACACATGGTGCAGCTCCATAGAATTAATAGGAGTGATCTACCAAGTTATGACTTGCTGACGAACACCTGGGGGCATGGGAATACCGAGTGAAATATACATGTGATTTCTGGATTCAAGTAATTCTTCTAAAACTTCTCATGGCCTTGCCATTTATCCCGGCTTTTGTTCAACTTGGCATGGTATGTGTGTATCACTTCCAAGACAGAAAACCTGATCTTACTACTTTAGACTTTACTTGCGTAGGTGTGGCCAGCTGGACTAGGTAGATTCACATCTTATCTTAACAAATTAAGCAAGTGGATTTATCAAGGGGGTAGCCATGGAGGGATGGGTGTGGAAAGGGGGGGCTTAGGGGGCTTGAGCACCCGCCCCCCACCCCTCAATGTAATTTTGATTTTGTGGTGAAAACTGTTGACTCCTGCAAGCACCTCCTCAAAATATTGTGATTAACCATTAATTGGATAGTGAAAACTGTTGACTCCTGCATGCCACGTGGCCATAATACAGAATTTATTGCAACATGACACTGTACAAGTATTTAAAAGCACAGGCAGCACTGGCACAAGCTGAAGGGGGAATATCTGAAACTGATTGTTCTGTAAGTGTAGGTGATGATGTATATCATATGTTTGTGACTGATGATCCCCTCGATCTGAACACCCTACGAGTTGTTGACAGACCTGGCATAAACAGATTTTTTGAAGATTGCTAATGGTCGCTCATTTCAACCACAGTAGTTAAGGCTGTCCCTTTGGCTAGCGTATAGCCTGCGGGTCAATGGTGGATTTTGTCTCCCTTGTGCTTTGTTTGCTACTCAGTGTGACTATCACAGCTCAGAGTCTATCCTCACCCTTTGAATAACTTTGGCAGAGCATTAGAATTGCTCCATAAGCGTTCAGAAAAGGAGCATCACAAGTTGGCAGTCATTAGATCAGATGGATTTGTTCTTTAGTGGTCATCAGCCCAGCCTTCAATGTCAACTTGATAAGGCTAGGGCAGGTATGCCAACAGAGAGATGTTAAAATCAATTATAAACACAATTGATTTGTGTGTGTGACAAAACATTGAAAAGCCATTGATTCTGGCATTGATGTGAAGAAGCATACATCAACAAATCATGGCAATTTCTGGGCTTTACTAAAATTCAGAGATGAAGCTGGCGATAAAGTCCTAGGAAGACCATCTTGCCACTGCTGCAAGAAATGCTACCTCTACATGGGTGGTTGAGGACAAGGAGAGCTGAAGCTATTGTTACATCTCAATACCCTCTGGCACTATATCTCCACTGTGTACCACACTGCTTAAACCTAGCCGTTGTTAAGTCATTGGAGATATCAAGTATTCTGTAACATGATGGGTATTCTAGGTGGAGTTTGTTTGTATTATGCCGCTCATCCAAAATGCCAGCGCATTCTGGAGAAGTCCATTGATGCTACACAACCAGGCTCAGGAGTTCATAAGTTAAAAGAACTCGATGGGTTCAGCAACTAAATGCTCTCAACCTCTCCCAGTCACTTTATCCTTCTATTGCATGCATGGAAAACATATCCACAGATGGCACTACTGAGTGGTCTGCAGGTTCGATAACTGATGCCAGGACACTTTTGCTAGCAATTAGCACAACAGCTTGTTAGTGCACCAATGCTGGTCTTAAGTATATCCAAGCCTTAGACCTCCAGTCTTCAGGCTGAAGTGAAAGATATAGAGGAAGCAACAGGTGAGATTGAACATTCTTTTAGTAGACCGAACCAAATAGAAACTTCCCTTCGTACAACAATGGGAAATACTCGGCTCAATGGGTTACATTACTCCACATCCAGCAAAACATTCCTATTGACATTGCACCAGTCATTGACTCAGCCACCATCCCGGGTCACTTCAAATGATAAACACTCCCACTGACTGACTAAACTTGACTGTAAACTCATCTCATCAATCACCATTCTTAGATTGCCATAAATAATGATAATAGTAATTGTTGGAAATGGGTGTGGCTTGTGGGAGTGGCTATGACCGAGATGCTGCTTCAGCACTCCCCTGTTCAAAATCCTGGCTGCATTGGTAATTATCGTTCCTTGAAATCAGTGACTTAATTTTTTTCCCCAGGGAAATAGCCCCATTTTGGGGGATGGGGGGGGGGGGGGGGGGGGGGAGGGGTATTCATTTTTATCCTTGAGGATATGGTATGTTGTGTTTTGACTGAAAAGTAAAAAATAAATAAATTCATTCCTCGTGGCCCCCTGAGGTGATACACATAGCGATTTTTAACAGGCTCTTGCACGTGCCCGCCATAGAATTTCTGGTGTTACCATGTGACAGAATTGAGTATAGGAAATTGGCTGGTCCATGAGTCTATATAAAAAGGCATATGAATCCTGCCAATGAGAGGTCCTGATGAATTCCACTGCAGTTGGTGTCTAAAAATGCTGATCATAGATGTTTTGCAACTCTGATCTCGATAGTTATACATGACAGACATGTATCTGAGCCAAGTTGTGGGTATTCTGGTTCGGCCTAGCTTGTTCTCCAGAAGCTAGCATATGGACTATGAGTGGCGGTTCTAATTGGGGATCATTACTTTGTTTGACCCCAATTATGAAATGGTATATCCGAAAGCACTCAAAAACAAAGCTTATATCTCAGTTTTTAAGGGTGGAGGAAGCGGTCGGACAGGTCAGCAAAACAATGATTCTGGAGTGAAGTGCAGGCAAAACAATGATTCTGGAGTGAAATGCACGATTGTCTCCTGTAGAGTCATGAAGACTGGATGACAACTATGGCAAATTGCAAAGTTTGGATTTGGACTGGCACTGTCCTGCACGCCATAGATCTGCCCTGCTGTTTTAATTGATCTTCATTCCCCAACTCTTCTACCTTGAACAACTAAGCCACTGCCGGCAATGTCAAGTATGAGCTCTTGTATAGCACTGGAGCAAGTATGCACTGGTGAATTGCCCATCGGAAATGAGCAGATCTACTAAATAAATTGGAGAAGCCATTTTGTCAATGATGGATGACTCAAGAGGCTTTGCCATATCTAATAATATTGCCTCCACAGAAACCTGGCTGGTTGAAAAAGATGTTGCTAGGCTGATCTATAAGTAGTCTGGGAGTCGAACCAGAGACTATGAACTAGCTTGGGGGAAAACTAGGCAGTTTCACCTGAAAGTATATAGCAGATTAATACCTGAGAGTATAATTATAGCAGATTAGTACCTGAGAGTATATGGCAGATTAGCACTGAGAGTATATAGCAGATTAGCACTGAGAGTATAATAGCAGATTAGCACCTGAGAGTATATGGCAGATTAGCACTGAGAGTATATAGCAGATTAGCACCTGCAAGTATATAGCAGATTAGCACCTGAGAGTATATGGCAGTTTAGCACTGAGTGTATAGCACCTGAGAGTATATAGCAGCTTAGCACCTGAGAGGATATAGCAGATTAACACTGAGAGTATATAGCAGATTAGCACCTGAGAGTGTAGAGCAGATTGGCACCTGAGAATGTATAGCAGATTAGCACCTGAGCAGATTAGCACCTGAGAGTATATGCACTGAGAATACATGGCCGTAGGAGCCGCAACAGCAATTGCCGTATAGGTTTGGACCGAACACGCCTCCTTCACGAAAACCACACCTTTTTATATATATATATATTTTTTTTTTACTTCACAGTATCATATAATTGAGACAATCGAGGTGAGACATGAATAGAAGTACACTGAAGGACAACTAGCCTACCTATGTGCAATGGATAAAAATTATTAAATTAATATTTAAGTGATGGCCTTAACAGGCTCAGCAATAGCAACATTAAATCATTAAAGATAGTCAGAGTTCGTCTTTTCAGCATGGCTTCCAGGTTACCCAATTGTCCTAAGCTTCCCGATCATCCGACTCAACCAACTAACTTTAGTTTTCCTAAGCGATCTTGCGGCCGAACCAATAACTCTTATCGCTCTTTTCAGAGCGCTTGGTTCAACCAATGGAAATGGCTTCACTACGAGACATGGTTTATTGTTTCACGTGTGTGCAAGCAACCCAAACAGGTAAGATACAGTGGGGCAGCTTCCGCTAGTAAGCCTAGCTGCCACTCATATTGGCAGCAATCATTCCATATTTCACAGCTAGTATATATTTTAGGTAAACTGAAGATGGGAGACTCAACCTTTTTGTCTGGGTTCAGTAACTGGAAGGATAGAACTCGATGTTTCAACAAACATGAGAGCACAAAATCTCATAAAGCAGCTACCGAATTAGTGATCACTATACCAGGTACGACTAGTGATGTTGGAAGTATGTTATCTTCTCAACATGCTTTGCAAAAAGCCGTGAACAGAGAGTACCTTATCAAGATAGCTCAGAATATTCAATTCCTAGCTAGACAAGGAATAGCTTTTCGTGGTGCTGGTGATGAAGTTGACAGTAACTTCATGCAATTAATGCATCTTCGTGCATTGGACGATCCTGCAATATCGGCCATGTTAATTAAGTAAGAAAACTGATAAATAAATATACTAGTCCCCAAATACAAAATGAAGTTATTAAAATAATGGCATTACATATTATAGCCAGTTCTATCCAGCAAGCCAAGTATTTTGCCCTGATGGCTGATGAAGTGTCGGATGCATCCAATAAGGAGCAATTCGTTATTTGCTTTCGGTGGGTTGATGATGATTTTCAACCCCATGAAGACTTCTATGGCCTTGACCATGTTGAGTCCATAAAAGCAGATGTCTTGGTTGTAGTTTGAAGGATGTGATGTGTCGTATGAATCTTAGCATTCATAACTGTCGTGCTCAATGCTATGATGGTGCTGCAAACATGTGTGGCATAAGGGGTGGGACTTCTACTCAAATTTGTGGAGAAGAGTCACGAGCTATTTTTGTCCATTGCTATGGTCATGCTTTAAATTTAGCTGCTGGAGATACCATCAAGAATAATCAAATTCTGAACTAGATACTACTTTTGAAATATCTAAACTGCTTAAATACTCACCTCGGTGAGAAGGCTTGTTTAACAAGATTAAAGCAGAAATTAGTCCTGGAACAACTGGTTTTAGAACCCTCTGTCCCACTAGGTGGACAGTCAGGGCATCCTCACTGTGCAGCATCATTTCCAATTATGATGTTGTTCAGGCAGTTTGGGAAGAAGCTCTTGATATAGCTAGGGATTCGGAAACCTGTGCTGGTGTAAAATATAGCATGTCCACTTTTGAATATTTGTTTGGTGTAGTGCTTGGTGAGTTAATCCTTAAACATATATACAGATAATTTAAGTAAAACTTTACAAAAACCCTCTTTAAGTGCCTCAGAAGGTCAAGAATTAGCCATGCTTACACGAAAAACCTTGCAAAGTCTTCAGAGTGAGGACTCCTTTGACTTGTTTTGGTTGAAGGTTATTTCTTTACAAGAAAAAATGGAGGTTAGCGACCCTGTTCTACCCAGGAGGAGGAAAACTCCAGTTAGACTCAGCACTGGCAGTGGTGAAGCGTGTCATCCAACTGAACCTAAGGATCTATTGAGGCAGCATTACTTTGAATGTCTTGATTTCATTATAGCATTCATAAAAGAATGGGTTTGATCACCTAGCTATCACACTCTGACTAAACTTGAGAACCTTCTTGTGAAATCTGCAAGGGGAGTGGACTATAGCGACGAGTTAAAGTTTGTCATGGAATTTTACCACGATGACTTCAATGAGTCTAGTCTAGCTATATACCAGTACAGCAATGGGAACCACCAGAAGTGAGCATTCTCTCTCTGACATCATCAAGTACTTGAAGACTCTTTCTCCTGTCCAGCAAAGTTTCATGTCTGAGGTATGTACTTTAGTTAAATTGCTTTTAGTTACTCCTGCAACCAATGCTGTGAGTGAAAGAAGTGCTTCAGGCTTGCGTCGAGTCAAGACCTACTTGCGTTCAACAATGAGCCAAAATGCCTCAATAATTTAATGGTAATTCATGTACACAAGGAGAGGACCGATGAACTTAACTTGAAATCATGCCTTAATGAGTTTGTTGCAGAAAGTGAGCACAGAAGTGGAATCTTCGGACAATTTTAAATTTGAAACACCTGTTTAATTGTCATATATATAGTAACATTGTCATGTAATATAAATGTAAGTGAAGTTCCTTAAAATTCTCCTCAATATGTAGAGTACTTTATAGGGCCCACAATTTCAGCGCTGGATGGTCACACAGAGACATCATTATAACAGTAAAACATACATTTAATTATCAATATACACCATAATTATACGACTGTGGCAACCAGTAGCAGGTTTTCATATAGGGGGGTGGAGTCCTGCGTTATCCCCCCCACCCACAAAACAACAACAACTCGGATCCCGATCCCACCCCCAAATATAATAATAAAACACATCTCACACCCCAAACTTATTCTGTAATATTTTCTTTGGCATAACAGTCATAGCCAAGTTAAAATTCAAGCAATTTTGAGATTGTAAAAAGTGGGAACCTTCCCCCAGATCCCCCTACCCTTGAATACCCTGCACAGTCTGCCAATCAGGTACACATTTTTCCTCCCCCCCCGAATCCCTCTTATATCCTGTTATTATTCATGAGTGATTAATATATATTTCAGAATCAAACATCTAACCCCCTACCCCCCTAACAAAAATTTCTGTATGAATCCTGCTGTAGCTCCAAAAGGAGTGCTATTAGATAGAGTATAAGTTGGGTGTGTTTATTCCAGTAGCAAATAAAGCCACTCCCATTGTGGGTGTGGCTTAGTTGCCGTACAGGTTTACATTTGCTTCCTACGGGCCTGCAATATATAGCAGATTAGCACCTGCAAGTATATAGCAGATTAGCACCTGAGAGTATATGGCAGATTAGCACCTGCAAGTATATAGCAGATTAGCACCTGAGAGTATATGGCAGATTAGCACTGAGAGTATATAGCAGATTAGCACCTGAGAGTATATAGCAGATTAGCACTGAGAGTATATAGCAGATTAGCACCTGAGTGGGTAGAGCAGATTAGCACTGAGAGTATATAGCAGATTAGCATCTGAGAGTGTATAGCAGATTAGCACTGAGAGTATAATAGCAGATTAGCACTGAGAGTATATAGCAGATTAGCACCTGAGAGTATATAGCAGATTAGCACCTGAGAGTATATAACAGATTAGCACCTGAGAGTATATGGCAGATTAGCACTGAGAGTATATAGCAGATTAGTATATAGCAGATTAGCACCTGAGAGTATATGGCAGATTAGCACTGAGAGTATATAGCAGATTAGCACACCTGAGAGTATATAGCAGATTAGCACCTGATAGTTTATAGCAGATTAGCACTGAGAGTGTATAGCAGATTAACACTGAGAGTATATAGCAGATTAGCTCCTGAGAGTTTATAGCAGATTAGCACTGAGAGTGTATAGCAGATTAGCACTGAGAGTATATAGCAGATTAGCACCTGAGAGTATATAGCAGCACCTGATAGTTTGTAGCAGATTAGCTCCTGAGAGTTTATAGCAGATTAGCACCTGAGAGTATATAGCAGATTAGCTCCTGAGAGTTTATTACAGATTAGCACCTGAGAGTTTATAGCAGATTAGCACTGAGAGTATATAGCAGATTAGCACTGAGAGTGTATGGCAGATTAGCACTGAGAGTGTATAGCAGATTAGCACTGAGAGTATATAGCAGATTAGCACCTGAGAGTATATAGCAGCACCTGATAGTTTGTAGCAGATTAGCTCCTGAGAGTTTATAGCAGATTAGCACCTGAGAGTATATAGCAGATTAGCTCCTGAGAGTTTATAGCAGATTAGCACCTGAGAGTTTATAGCAGATTAGCACTGAGAGTATATAGCAGATTAGCACTGAGAGTGTATAGCAGATTAGCACGCGATTAGTAAAGAGCAGTCAAGAAGACAACATTCAGTTCTGGAACATTCTGTCATAACATGTAGTGTTATGCCCCACGGTGTTGAACTGTGACCTCTACTGTATAAAACATTAGTTGCTAATTAATAAACATAGACTTGGTATTCTGGTTATTACACTGGTCTCATCATACCAAAGTGAGGTCACCACACAATCTTAGCTGCTAATTCAAAGATGATTAATTGTAACAAGGACCTGATCATGCAGTCATAGTTGACTGGGTCCACTCAAATGATCTGGGCTACGAGAAGAAGAGTAGAGGTCTAGTCATTCCAAGACAAAAGCCCTCACTCACCCACCCAAATTTTACTACGTATTAATGGCACATTAATGGAGTCCTCCTTTTGCTGCCTGGGAGTAACCACTGCCGATAACTTGAGTTGGGAACAGCCAATCTTCCAGACCTCAAGCTAGGCCAAGGCCAAGTGCAAATAGGTTTCCTGTATCACGATTTTAGATTAGGAGAGGAATAGCTTGTCTTATGGGAAAACATATTTGACAGATTGTCATACTTTTTTAATCTGTCTGTATCGCAGATTCTTTGCTAATAGTTTCTTCTTCCAAACGGAGTATTTTCACCTCATCCTGTTCACCACCTAAACTCTCACCATCTCAGACTTCAAGAGGTTATTTATATTTATTATTATTAGCACTCTTAGGAATTTCATTCACCAAACCTTATTGAGAGCACCTCCAATCTTAATTTAAACAGTGTCTAAAAACCAATCTAGTAGTTTAATCCATTTCCTGCAGCTTCCCTCTTGTTTCTCGCCTATGAGGTCTTATAATGACCTTCTCACAGTCAACTTGACATTTACTCTCTCAATGTTTCAGCTAGATACTCTAGCCTTCATCGGGAATAATGACTGATGAAGGCTAGAGCATCTGGCCAATAATTATTCCTGTCGAAGGCCAGATCATCTGGCCAATAATTATTCCTGGTGAAGGCCACGGCTCTGACCAATAATTATTTCTGTCGGAAGGCCAGAGCATCCGGCCAATAATGATTCCTGATGAAGACCATCAGGCCAATAATTATTCCTGATGAGAACCAGAGCATCTGGCCGAAAATTATTCCTGAATAAAGGCCAGAGCATCCGGCCAATAATTATTCCTGATGAAGGCCATCAGGCCAATAATTATTCCTGACGTAGGCCAGTGCCATCATGCCAATAATTATTCCTGACGTAGGCCAGTGCATCAGGGCAATAATTATTCCTGATGAAGGCCAGAGCATCTTGCCTAAGTTTTGAGTGAGTAGATTATTAACTGTCTACTGAGGGTTTGGAAAGAAATGTCAATAACCTGAAGGCAGCAGTACTAATGCTACATACAAAATAGTTCATCTGCACTCAAGAGAGTATTTTAGATTCCGTTGCAACTGGTGGCTAACTTATCTCAGAAGCACACAATGAATCAAGAATTTGAAACAAATAACTATTGCCATATTCAACGACTTTCTAGATAATCAGCTGAAATTTACTCATTCGTTATTTTGGCTAGAGCGCATCTAGCTGAAACATCGAGTGAGTATGTGTATCATGACAGTAGCTAATTGTTGGTTAAATAAGAAGACTCATGTGAGGTTGATATGTTATGTAACTGGGTTTACCTTGGATGTCATTCATCCCCATTCACCCTATCTACACTCATCCAGAGAAGGGGGGGGGGGGGGGGATGGGATCATCTTGTGTTTTGGCCACTCGGGTTTTTCCCCACAGGCATTAGAGGCCATTCAAAATTATCACAATTACATGCAAGATTAAATATTGATGTGTCAATATTTAATTTTGCCTCATGTCACCCAATGTCAATATTTAATCTCACGTGAGGAGGAATTGATTTCATGTTACCCAAAAAGAATCGATACACAATTCATGTTGGCCAGACCTCTAACATTACTCTCAGCTATCATAAAAAATGCTTTCATTTTGAGGGTAAAATCTTCTGACCATTGAAGGAAGAGAGATTTCCCCTCCCATGATCATCCCATCTTGATACTTTTGTTGTTGGACTGTTGCTCCTCCCCTCTTCTTCTCTCCCCCTCCCCTCCCCTCCCCATAATTGCCTAATGCTCCCTCTGAAATTAAGAGCAAACCAGAGACCATAAACCTATTATCAATACACATAATTATATCTGACTCAGATAGAACACCACAGATTGGACTGCCTTCTCAAAACAAGTCTGCATCCATGTAGAGCACAAACAAAATCCATCTGCACCAAATCAGAATACAGATTTTTTAAAGCAGTGAATTATTGGTGTGCATAACTTTAAATGGTAATGCATTCTTATTATTATTAGTTATTGCATAACTTACACAAAGTATGTCTTTTATAATAATTCCTTGCCACTACTTACATTACAGAAATGGATGCACGGTGGACAAGGATTGTCATGTGTGAAAGAAGCGTCAACTTAATCTAGCTGGCTCATGTGCTCTGTAATTATTATGATATTATTATTATGTTAATAATAACAACTTCCATAGGAACAGGTTTTCAATTTATTTTTTGCCTTTTTTAAGCAACTGCTGCATATTTTAATAGATAGTTGATCATGTGTGTAGCACAGCATTGATCATGTGTGTAGCACATGCATTGATCATGTCTATAGCATGTGCATTGATCATGTGTATAGCACATGTACATCTCAGCTGCTTAAAGTGTGGCTGGAGAAATGATTTGACTTTAGAAAATGTGAAGAGCTTGGTGCTACTCAAAGTATGCTGCAACTTGCTTTACTATAGGGAAGGTTTATTACTGAAGCAATCACAGGAGAGCTTGAAGCCTACTCAAAAGAGGACATGGCATGGACAAGAGCCACACATCGAAGAAACCTTCATTTTGTGGCTTCATAAACTGAAAGCGGAGTATCTGGGACAATGTGAGAAAGTTTACTCTCTTGCAGCCCTTGAAGCGAAGCATTTCAACCCTTCTGATGAATGGTTGACAAGATGGAAGAAAAGGTACAGCAAAACTTTCAGAAAAGGAGAGTGGAGTAAAGCATTAGGGCTGCTGATTTATAAAGATCAGAAGGTCACACAAAATCTTGCACTATCTCACATCTACAATGCTGATGAGACGAGCCTTTACTAGAGATGACCAAGGCCATGTGCTAGGTAAAGATAAGCTTTCTGGTGGTAAAGAAAAAGTGAAGGTCACTCATTTGATGTCTGGCAATATGGATGGAGCAGACAAGCTTCCACTGCTGATGATTGGAAAGCCTCGATGCTTTTTGTAAAGATCTGTCCAAGCTTCGACTTACTTACAGAAATTAATCCAATGCTTGGATGGCAGGCATAACCTTAAAAAAATGGCCCAGCATCATGCAGTTTCATTTTTACGTTACGGCCAGAAAAGCTTCCATATTCTATATAGAAGGTCTACAGAGTGCCACACACATTTTTGTCTGCCATGGACATGCTTGCAGGACACCACTCCAACATTCCCATGACTCTTCGTGTGGCTGACAAGCTTGATTTTGGAAGCAGAGAAGATGTCTCAATTGATCGCACTATGCCTGCGCTTATGGATTCACCACGACCCTGCCAAATCCTCTCACACCAATCACATCACACCTTTCACTGACTGCACATGTTTTCGTGTACTCCACAGCTACTACCTAACCTTGCCCCCTCCTGACTGGCCGACTACTTGTAGGTGGGGGAGGGGCACTGTAGCGGTTCAGCCAATGCGTGTGGACCTCTCTATTATGACCGGTGTGCAAGAATAAGAATCTAGAGTTGACGTTTTTCATCTTATAGCAGCCTTTTGGCAATTCTCCTCCTGAAGAAGATGACAAGAAAGTGGCGTAGAAATTCCACACTAGGGAAGAATTCTGGAGAATCCAGGTTGTAAAATTCACTGTGCAGTTATATATCAATAATTGTAGGTGCATAAACTAGGGGGGAAAAACATTTTTTCCTGGAAAATGAGTCAGTAAATTACACTTAATGTATCATGGTTTTCATCTGACCATCAAAATGTCAAAGATTACCTAATGAAGACCAAAGCGAATGTTGGCAAAAAAGCCGAAAGCTTTCTCAATGAGCACCTAAAGATTCGAAGTCAATCGTTGAGAAAATAATTTTATTCTGCCGGCCGAGTTCGTTGAGAACCGAAAACTTAATTAAAGAAAAATCTTTGATTAAGAACAATCAATGATCCTTTAGCATTTAAAACAGACCAATCAGATTGGTGTATCCAGGTAAAATGTTTGTGGAGTAGATGAGTCGAGTTCTGCTTCTACTATATACACAAATTAACCTAATGTATATAATTATATACATGGGTGGTGAAGTACCATATATGTACCATATATGTATATATATAGTACCTCCCCACCCATGTATATATAATATATGTCAAAATATAAAAATAAAATTTTAATTTAAAAAAAGTTCTTATTTTTTAAAGGGTTGTTGTTGTTTATAGTTGAGTGATGAAGAATTACACTCCGTCTATATGACTTTTGGGACTCTAGCACATTTTAAATCACTTGTTGTTTTCTTGTTGAATAATATACAATACAGTGCTACTGTTCTGCAGATCACATTGCACAAAATAGCACGTGCTATATCTTGTTGCTGTTGTTGACCATTACCCATACTATGATGCTAGCCTAGGTAGGGTTGTGTATAACCCTCCTTCAAAATACAGTTTCACCACAGAACTGCATAAACTAAACGTCAGACGTTTTGGTGGAGCCTCATCCTCGTGCACTTGGTAAACAGTCATCCTGGAGAAGAGAACTCAGAATTCCCAATTGAGCGCAGGAAATATTATCAAGTCTACTTTTGGCGACCCGATTGTGTGGCGAAGGTCTGCTTTTGACGACCTTTACCGACTGTATGTTCAGCGGGTAAGAAAAGGTCTGCGTTGACGACCTTTTACCGATTGAGTGTTCTAAATTGAGCGCGGGTAATATTTTTGACGACCTTTACCGATTGTGTGTTTGACGAAAGGAATCGTCTGTGCTAAAATCGTTATGATTGGCAATATCACTTGGCAATTGGCAAAATGGAATATCAGAGATTGGACATTGCAAGTACATAAAAAAAATACTGATCAATTTCAAAACGTATTTATATATTTTTACAATAAACTTCTACTTGAAATACGCTTCGACTAGATGCTCTAGCCTTTTGTATCTGTGTTTCATGTATTGAGTAGATTTGTACTAGTACACATCGTCACATTTGTAAAACGGAACACAGTTGCAGCATCTGATGAATATCACACGTCACCATAAGAACAGAAATTTAAAAGCAAACAGGATTGACCTGTTAAAAACGAAAGGAAACGAGACTGTACCCATACTGACCACAACCAGAGTTAGATGATCCTTCACCATTTCACAATCATAATACGATGATGACGTATATACATGGTTTTCAATGTTTGAAAAGTCATCTACCTCAACTTGGGCCTTGTTTTTTAACAGCTTACTTATCCATTGTGAAATTTAGCACAATCTTGATTTTGATTGACAAGTAAGCCATGAGTGTCTACATATAGAAAACAGTCTTTTTTGTGATGACTGCTATTACTAAACTCTTACTAGCAACAAATACTAGCAACAAATACCAAAAATATTCATATCAGTATTTTTAATATGACATTTAAAATATCAAATACTTATCGAGGTATATATTAAAAAAAGCTTTCACATCGACGAGTTCAAATTCAATACACACACTTAAATTTAAAAAAAATGTGAATGTATATAACCCCCTGCCTGATGAATATTACAGCTAGGGTGCATGGCTGCAAGATGTTTATGAGTGTGCAAGCACTTTCTGACTTAACAATTTTATATTAATTTTACAATAATAGAAGATCCTTGTCCAGTTGCTGTATAATTAGGTCTCAGAGACATGGAATATTGTATGCGCTATATATTTTTTCATGTCTAGGGACAAATAGGTATATGAGTGTCCAGAACATGAAGAGGAGAGCACTAAAAATCATGATCGTCATTGTTGCATGTGCAGCAGAGGACAATTAGCCTTCCACGTCCAATTCTAGGGACCACCCCAACGAAACGCTCCCAGGTCAATGTACTCCCACGCCATCATGCATTCATAAGGTCTCTTGGATATTCATGTAATTGAACTTCTCTCAGACTAAATAAACATCTTGCAACAACTTCCAATTTCTTTCTGTCAGATAAAAAACTTGCTTCTTAATGTTATTTTGTCAGAGTGTGCTTTAACTCTTGATCTTCTCGGGTCTGGCGAGTCCACTGGTATATACTGCTACGGTAATTATTGGCTACAGACAATTGTTATGTGCAACAGCAAAGGCAAATCTTATAACCAATATTTTCATTCAGTACATACCACAAGTTCATACCTTCTTCCCCCTTTGGAGACCATACCATCACCATAATCCACTCTTGCCAAAAATTCACATATCTGACTCCAATGTGTTCTCGGCTCTTTCCAAATTAGAATATCTAAGACCACTGGTTCGGATAGTCCTGGACCGAGATTGTTGAAGTCCATCGCTCCTGCAATATTTGTGTCTGTCAGACACCTGTTCACTCTAAAGTCTAGCAATTCAAATCCGCAAAGACTGGCGTGTTCACGTTATCACCCTCATACAAGTCTGGGGACAAATCATCGGTTAGAAACTACAGACCCATCCCCCTTCTCTGTTGTATTTCTCATCATGGAATGGATAATTTACACAAAGGTAATGAGATTCATCTCACAATCTATCTCTCCAACTCAGTTTGGATTTCTAAAGGGACATTCAACACCTCAACAGTTGCTTCATTTAGTCCACAGTGCAGCCATTGCACTTCATGAGAAATCTCAATTAGACGTAGTGTACTTGGACTACAGCAAAGCTTTTGATAGTGTTTCTCATCAAGAGCTTCTTTTCAAACAGTGTTGTTCTTGTACAACAGGAGATCTGTGGCATTGATTCAGAGGATACCTAGACTCTCGCTGTCAAATGGTATCACTAAATAATAATAACTACTCTGATCCACTTCCAGTCAGTTCCGGTGTTCCGCAAGGCAGCATCCTTAGTCCATTACTATTTTTAATCTACATAAATGACATTCCAGCTACCATTTCTTCTTCTCTACTCTTATATATGTGCAGATGATACTTAAAGGTATTAAATCAGTTTCTGATGTATCCCTTCTTCATCCTCACTGGCAAAATGGTCGACTGATTGGCATCTCTCTTTAAACATCACAAAGTGTTGCCTTTTGAGGATTTTCTCAAAAGTGCCTGCTGTTGACTCTAAATACTTTTTGGATGACATTTGCATAAACTCCAAAAATAGTGTTAAAGATCTAGGTGTAATAATTTCAAGTGACCTAACATGGAACCATCAAGTATCAAACATCCTCTCAAAAGCCTTTTTTTCATTTTAAATAATGCTTTACAATACATTGGGTGCATGTGGTGAACATGTGTATTAATGCTAGTATTCTAGATAATATGGTGTATACTAAAGGACATATATACTAGATAATGCTAGTAGCCTGAACATGCTAATGTTTAAAAAATGGGTCAAGGTGGAAGGCATGAAGCCTTCTACGTCGCAGTTTCAATCATTGTGACTCGATTAGTGTCAAAAAGTTACTTTTCATGTCTCTTGTTAAATCCCAACTCACTTATTGTTCTCCTGTCTGGCATCCCCACCTGAAGAAACATTTTATTCCCCTAAAACAAATACAAAGAAGAGCTACTAAATTCGTACTTAATGGCTACAAATCTGCTACAAATCTGACTACAAGTCTCGCCTATTGAGTTTAGACATTCTTCCCTGATGACTCTTGAACAGAATGACATATTTTTCTAGTTAAATATTTAAAAGAGCCTTTAACATCCTCGATTATATAACTCTATCATCATCGCGCACAAGACGATATTTGTGCTAAAACTAGGAAACTATTGGCCTATTATATAGGAGTTTCTATCGTATAGATGCCGCCAGCATGCTAGAGGTGTACAATGTTCTAGTATGTCCGCATCTGGAATATGCTGCTCCTGTTTGGGACCCATACCACATCAGAGATGTTGCGAACCTTGAGAAAGTCCAAAAGTTTGCTCTCAAGATGTATACGACACAGTGGGCATACAACTATAGCAGGATCTATTAATCAAAATTGGAAGCCCTTCTATTGAGAATCGCAGAATATTTCTGAAGTTATGTATGGTATTCAACATTATGAAAGGCCAGCTGCTATTTCCTCAAGATGTATTCATTGTCAAACTGAACAGGCAGAATAACCCAGGACCAATACCACTGTTGAATCAACCATATGCTAACACAGGCATTCAAGTTTACTTTTGTACCTCACTGTCCTGGTTCTGTAACCTTGTGGAACAACTTACCTCAAGAAGCTCTAGAGACCTATTCACTCATCACTTTCAAACACTATACATTGCATCTTTGTTCTTGTCATCATAACTCATAACCAGGGTATATACCTTAATTAGCAGACTATGCTATTTGTGTATCCTTGGAATGAAAAAAGGAATCGTGTAGTCATGTAATGTTAGTCCACACTCAATCCACCGCAATCAAAAGTCATCATTTCTTCTTATCGACTCCCTCGCCTATGGAACTCTCTGCCATGTATTGATCTGAATGTCATTGTCTAAAACTAAATATCTCTTAAAATCGTATTTTCATAATCATTTCATTGCAAACTTTGATTCCAATAACTCAGGCACTTTCCACTTTCAATGTCCACGTGTAAATTGTTCTAATGTTCCCTCCCCTTGTAATTTCAAGCCATTTGACTACTATATAGTAATTTCTAGTAGACCATCAATACAAAGCTACATCCTCATATCACTGTCACCTCATCTGTAATTCATGTATACTGTAAAGTGATAATAATAATCAATAATAAAATTTCTTCCAAGCTTGCCACGCATGTGACAAAGTTATATATCTTGACAATACCTCGCACACATGCGTACATCATGATACATGTCTGTTAGAATGTAGGGATGGGCATGGCAAGGGCAAGAGGGAGGTGGGGTAGAAATGCAATTACATGGATTAAGATAGAGTAAAATAGTTAAGTTAGATAGTTACGTTAGTAAACGGTTTATATTCATTCCATTTTTGGAGCTTGTGGGTGGCAAATATTTGCTGAGAGCAAGATATTGCTAGTTGTGAGGCCTTTCACAAGGATGGGTACGGATTGTTTATTGTGTTCTATTGGTAGGACATCAATTAGGGAATCCGTGGATTCGGTTGTGAAATTGCCAAGGCATCCAATCTCAATGGTGTTGTCTTGTACTTGGAGGCCTTTAGATTGCATATCCGAAATTAGATGGTGGTATTCTTCCTTGCCTTGTTTCCTTAACCTGGCTTCCTCTAGGCCCAGTGGAGAATTATTTGGGACGGTTAGCTCCAGCAAATATACATACTTTTCTTGGTCGATAGTGACTATATCAGGCCGCAAGAGAGAAGGAAATATATCTGGAGGGATAGTGGCCGGTGGATTTTTTCCGGCCCTGTTCCTCTCTATGTCTGCACAAATCTTTGTATAATACTATGATATTTCCTCTGCTTGCTTATCCAGTAGGAGTTTGGAGCAAAATCTCTGGCATCACTTTCAAAATCCATGGATCATAGAAGCAAATCTTTTCTAGTATATATCAGCCTGCCATTCCTGATTGAAGTGGCACATTTGCCAGTTTATCGAACTTAGGGATTCAAGCGGCAGATTTACCTTTAACAAAAAAGGTGTTTTTTTTTTAAAGTACTTGGGCGGCATTGAGGAGCGGTAGATATTGAGCAGCAAGTTGCTAATGTTATCTCCTTAAAACATCCACAGCATTATCCTATGAGCTCTGAAGACACTTACATCAGCAAGGTGGTGCACGTGATTTTGTCCGACTCCTTGAGGGGGGGCAAATTCTAGAAAAATATTTGTTTGCGTCTTTTTCTGTGGTCTGAACCAAAGGAGACCTCTGTGATAATGCTGTGGAAAGGGTTGTTGAAGGTAAATGTTGGACCGTTTTTTTGTTGTGTGGATAAGATGTATAATGTATAGCTATTTCTGTCCAGCAATCCTCAGGGAAGGCCCTGTTGGGTCCGAGCTACAGATGGCTCACTTCATCCACATCCTTCCAGCAGCGGGTGAGGAGATCCACTTAAACAATCTGGGATAGAATACTTATCTGCAAAGTTAACTACAGCAGAGGTCTAGTTGGCTTGGGAGAGGGGGTGGGTGGGAAAGAAGGAAGAGGTGTGAGTTCAGTTCATAGCATTCATTCTCTGACCCTTCTCTTTCCAATACATCAGGTGTGTGTTGTGTAGTGTGTAACGATTATTTATTTTGTAAGAGGATTATGTTTACTAGTGCCACGGATTGTCCACGATCATCCATGGATACCTAAAAGTTCAAAGTTGTTATCCATCCTTGCTGGAAGGCTAGGATAGTGGTTGCTAGGGTGTTTTGGATGCATGCTTGCAGGGTTAGGGATGGTTCGGGGGGGGGGGGGGGGGGGGGAGTAGGGTTAGGATTCGGTGGGCAGCAACTTTGAATTATTGATGTCTGTGGATGACCCCAGGCTATCTGTGGATGACCCCAGGCTATCTGTGGCAGTACATGACATTCCTTCAAATCAATTCAGGTTCAAGGTTAATCCATGGACTTAGTGAGAGGAGTGGATGGATACATGTGGAGTTTGGTCCTGTGTACATAAGTTTTTTGCAGTAGCTACCAGTAATACAGTCACGATGTGTCTCGACTCCACTCTCGAGCTGAAGTTGTCATGTTTGTACTACGGCATGCTGGTTGACACAGTTCTACGATGTGTCTCGACTCCACTCTCGAGCTGAAGTTGTCATGTTTGTACTACGGCATGCTGGTTGACACAGTTCTACATCAGCAAGAAGCTAGGTGGTATGCCAAGCTAGAATCCTATTGTAATCAGGTTGAAAAAGCCTGATCGGCATTATGCCGCCCGGGGTCGACTTGAGTCCCGCATTGACTCTGACTTCCACTGTAGCAAATACTGTGACTTATTCATTACCTCTATTGGCTGAACCGTGATACATTTCCTTTCCCCCCGCTCAGATCAAGATGAGCAAGTTTGACGAAGAAGAATTTGTCGATTATGAAAAGCTGTCGTCCAATATCAAGATTATCAGAGAAAGGTAGATAAGTATATGCATATGGATAACAGGCAGCAATGGAATGCACTGATTCCCTGATGTTAATTTCTGGGTTGAGGGGGCCACTATTACTAGAGCTGTATTACTGGGTGGAGGGGGCTACTATTACAAGATACCCTGGTGGTGCTAGGGGTTGAGGAGGACTATGACCGTAAAGTAAGCGTTTAAAAAACACTTGTGGTTACCACTTTATAGCTCCACAGATTCTGCAAACTTCATGGCATGGACTTGATATATAGCTCAAAAGATAGGTCTCTCTGTGTGTCTTTTTTATATACTAAAACATTTCCCATAAGTATAACTATAGCCAAGTTACTAGAGCTACAAGTGGAGGGAACCTCAAAAACCTGAATGACTGATTTTGCCTCATAAATATCTCCAGATTGCCAAGTGCTAGAGAGCTGAAATTAGCTGGAGGAAGCCCTACTCTATGCAACGAGTGTTTTCATTAGGCCCTAAAACTTAAGTATGTGGTCAAATGTGTGGTTGGAAATAAATTTTAAGGAATTTTAAAGAAATTCATTTCCCACCAGGTGCTTGATCACGTACGGAGAGAATCGATCACTTTTTTTGTGGTTAAAAAACAATTTTAACTTACATTTTGGTCTCACATCATTCCGTGTGCTGCTTTCTAATGTGAAAAACCACAAAGGTTATTAATTTTTAAAATAAATGCTCTTGAACCCATAGGTCTTCCACACTTGTCATTTATGGTGGTATCAGAGTACCCACAGATACATCTCATGTTAATGTCCCAGTTTCATTTTTGCTGTCAGGTGACCGACTATATCTCATCAGAAAATGACTGGATTAGAAAACTATATATTCAAAATTCAGAGCAATGTTTGAGCTTGATAAGAATTATTTACTAAGGTAAAATTTGACTGAGTTAGACTATTTTGTGATATCAATGCATGCAATGATATACAGTTTCCTGTTATTTTTACAAAGTAAGGAAGTGGTCGAGCGCAGGGCCAAGCACGTGCGGGGCCAGTGCGGATGGAAAATTAATTTCAAAGAATAATTTTCCACCCATGTGCTTGACCACGTCGTACGTACTCGGTAGATTTCATTTCTTGAGAGGTATATAATGATATGCGTGGCTAAAATGTGCCAAAAAGTATCATAACTCTCAAGAATGATTGACAGTAATGAGCTGAAACTTGAAATGCAGTTAGTATAATAGTGAAGCTATAGAATGGTGAAGGAAGAAGGGCGGGGGGGGGGGGGGGAAGGGTCAACCAAAATGGTCTCAGTGCCTAATGATCCTTGGCCGACTGACTCCAATACAAAATGACAAGGCAATGGTTTGTGCTGACTTGTGTGGTATATATATATATAGCCAGTTAGATAGAGTTTTAACAGGAACGGTTCATCTCTGCTTGTTGTTTTGCTAAAATGATCTAACTGATAAAAGCAAACTAACAAACAAACTACTATGAACGAGAACAAAATGTGTTGACTATAACTTTCTACGATGTATTAAATTTAATTTGATTAAATTTAATCCATCAAGTCATTTCAAGTCATTGTATCTGCACTATGTCCACTGAGAGTTCTGCTTCCAACTCTAAGAGCGACCCACCATTGACGACCCTTTACCATTTCAATAATATCCAACTGCTTTTTAGAATCAGTATAATGTTTGGTGCCTGCATTCCTTGGCATGATGATTGGGTTCAGGGATCACTGGCTTAGTCCTTGGCTGGGGGGGGGGGGGGGGGGGGGGGGGGAGGGGCTCTCCTTCCTAATTCAGATTTAATTAAGTAGTATTACTAGATTTTGAATTTTGACATCCAGCCCCCAACTCAAATACTGTGCAGAGGTGGTTAGTATCTCTTATCACTCGTTGCAGAGTCCCCTCAGAGTTCCTGCTGCACACACACGTTCTCTAGCTGTTCCAACAGTCTGCTCAGCCTTGTACACAAGTCCGTGATTTTCTATGCAGCTATGTTTGCAGCATGCAAACCTTTACACTGCTAGTGTGAGTGCTGGCGTGCGGCGTGTTCTTGCACGACCTGATCTGCGTAGCTGTATGTGACACGTCTTTGCCATGAAGCTTCTAAGACTTTTAGCCGACATTATGGCACCTTCCCGGATTGCAGTAGGAAGTCAGCTATTCCGAACACATTGGCACTGGATGGTGTTCGGGTTACTGAAATGTTCAGATGGCTGAAGTCAAACCATTCTTCACAGTAGCACAGACCTTGAGCTCATCCTGGATATTAAGGACCAGCTGGTTCTCTTTCGAGTAGGAGTAGCCATGCTCTCTGCTCTGACACAGAGCGAGAAGAATCGTAGGAACCTGCCGACAGAGCCTCTATGTTGGGGGAACGGTGTAGACTCGTGCGTAAATGAATTTTTGTCTGCGAAATGAATTTTTTTAAAATCATCCAGCATTGCTGTGGGTGCGGCTTCTTGTAGTATTCAGTTGACTGATGTGTTCCGATAACTGAAGTTCAGATAAGTGACTTCCTACTCTCTAATACTCAGACAAGGTCTACCACCAGTACTCAGACAGGGTCTGCTCACCAGTACTCAGACAGGGTCTGCTCACTAGTACTCAGACAAGGTCTACCACTAGTACTCAGACAGGGTCTACTCATTAGTACTCAGACAGGGTCTGCTCACCTGTACTCAGACAGGGTAGTACTCACCAGTACTCAGACAGGGTCTGCTCACTAGTACTCAGACAGGGTGTACTCACCAGTACTCAGACAGAGTCTGCTCACTAGTACTCAGACAGGGTCTACTCATTAGTACTCAGACAGGGTCTGCTCACCAGTACTCAGACAGGGTAGTACTCACCAGTACTCAGACAGGGTCTGCTCACCAGTACTCAGACAGGGTCTACTCACTAGTGCTCAGACAGGGTCTGCTCACCAGTACTCAGACAGGGTGTACTCACCAGTACTCAGACAGGGTCTGCTCACCAGTACTCAGACAGGGTCTACTCACCAGTACTCAGACAGGGTCTGCTCACCAGTACTCAGACAGGGTAGTACTCACCAGTACTCAGACAGGGTCTGCTCACTAGTACTCAGACAGGGTCTACTCACCAGTACTCAGACATGGTCTGCTCATTAGTACTCAGACAGGGTCTACTCACCAGTACTCAGACAGGGTCTACTCACCAACTGGTACTCAGACAGGGTCTACTCACCAGTACTCAGACAGGGTCTGCTCACTAGTACTCAGACAGGGTCTGCTCACCAGTATACTCAGACAGGGTCTACTCACCAGTACTCAGACAGGGTCTACTCACTGGTACTCAGACAGGGTCTGCTCATTAGTACTCAGACAGGGTCTACTCACTAGTACTCAGACAGGGTCTGCTCACCAGTACTCAGACAGGGTGTACTCACCAGTACTCAGACAGGGTCTACTCACCAGTACTCAGACAAGGTCTACTCACCAGTACTCAGACAGGGTCTACTCACTAGTACTCAGACAGGGTCTGCTCACCAGTACTCAGACAGGGTCTACTCATTAGTACTCAGACAGGGTCTACTCACCAGTACTCAGACAGGGTGTACTCACCAGTACTCAGACAGGGTCTACCACCAGTACTCAGACAGGGTCTGCTCACTAGTACTCAGACAGGGTCTGCTCACTAGTACTCAGACAGGGTCTGCTCACTAGTACTCAGACAGGGTCTACTCATTAGTACTCAGACAGGATCTACCACCAGTACTCAGACAGGGTCTGCTCACCAGTACTCAGACAGGGTCTGCTCACCAGTACTCAGACAGGGTCTGCTCACTAGTACTCAGACAGGGTGTACTCACCAGTACTCAGACAGGGTCTGCTCACCAGTACTCAGACAGGGTCTGCTCACTAGTACTCAGACAGGGTGTACTCACCAGTACTCAGACATGGTCTGCTCACTAGTACTCAGACAGGGTCTACTCACCAGTACTCAGACAGGGTCTGCTCACTAGTACTCAGACAGGGTCTACTCACTAGTACTCAGACAGGGTCTGCTCATTAGTACTCAGACAGGATCTACTCACCAGTACTCAGACAGGGTCTACTCATTAGTACTCAGACAGGGTCTACTCACCAGTACTCAGACAGGGTCTGCTCACCAGTACTCAGACAGGGTGTACTCATTAGTACTCAGACAGGGTCTGCTCACTAGTACTCAGACAGGGTCTGCTCACCAGTACTCAGACAAGGTCTACTCACTAGTACTCAGACAGGGTGTACTCACTAGTACTCAGACAGGGTCTACTCACTAGTACTCAGACAGGGTCTACTCACTAGTACTCAGACAGGGTCTACTCACTAGTGCTCAGACAAGGTCTACTCACTAGTACTCAGACAGGGTGTACTCACTAGTACTCAGACAGGGTCTACTCACTAGTACTCAGACAGGGTCTACTCACTAGTGCTCAGACAAGGTCTACTCACTAGTACTCAGACAGGGTGTACTCACTAGTACTCAGACAGGGTCTGCCACTAGTACTCAGACAGGGTCTACTCACTAGTGCTCAGACAGGGTGTACTCACCAGTACTCAGACAGGGTCTACTCACCAGTACTCAGACAGGGTCTACTCACTAGTGCTCAGACAGGGTCTACTCACCAGTACTCAGACAGGGTCTACTCACCAGTACTCAGACAGGGTCTACTCACTAGTGCTCAGACAGGGTCTACTCACCAGTACTCAGACAAGGTCAAGGCCATTCATAACTGTAATGCATGATAGTTGTAATGCATGATAGTTGATGTCGACTTTGTTCGATGTTTTTGTAGACGCACTGTGTTAAAAGTCGACGTTTTTGTAGACGCACTGTGTTACATGTGTAGCTACGCATCTAGTGTGTTACACTGTGTGACATATCTAGCTTGCATGCAATTATATGTGTAGCATCTGTGATTACACTGTTATATGTCAAGCACATGTATGTAATTATGTCTGGAGTGTACGATTACACTGCATTACTCATCTAGCACATGTCTAATGTTTTTGATCACACTGTGTTACATGTCTAGCACACATAATTACACATCTAGCACATTTAGCAACACTGTGTTACATGTCTAGCATATATTCTGTTTAGACTGCGCACACCGCTGACTCTGTCAGAGAAGGTGCTGTATGGCCACCTGGATGACCCGAAGAACCAGGACATCATGAGAGGGGAGTCTTACCTCCACCTGCGTCCTGATAGAGTGGCCATGCAGGACGCCACCGCGCAGATGGCTATGCTCCAGTTCATCAGCAGCGGCCTACCCAAGGTCAGGGGGTCATTCTAGGTGTGCACTCTTAAGAGTAACTGTATCAGTAGGCGTGTATCTGGGCGGAGTTTCTGCAGGGTACTTGAGTGTGTCTAATTAAACGAGTCTAATTAAACGAGAAAGAAAATGTTTGAAAACGAACAGCTGCCACGTATCCTTGAATATGTCGCGTGTGGTCGAAATTTGACACCTATAGTCTGCGCCTACATACTGGACGAGGGCGTGGAGATCATGGGGAGATCGAAGGCACATCTTCACTGAGCATGCGTTTTTTTCCCTCCAAGAACTAAACGAGAGCCTTTGCTCTTTGGATTAAGGCTTGGATCAGTTGGGCTAGGATTAGTTAGGGCTAGGATTAGTTAGGGCTAGGATTAGTTAGGGCTAGGATTAGTTAGGGCTAGGATTAGTTAGGGCTAGGATTAGTTAGGGCTAGGATTAGTTAGGGCTAGGATTAGTTAGGGCTAGGATTAGTTAGGGCTAGGATTAGTTAGGGCTTGGATCAGTTGGGCTACTAGGATTAGTTAGGGCTAGGATTAATTAGGGCTAGGATTAGTTAGGGCTAGGATTAGTTAGGGCTAGGATTAGTTAGGGCTAGGATTAGTTAGGGCTAGGATTAGTTAGGGCTAGGATCAGTTAGGGCTAGGATCAGTTATGGCTAGGATTAGTTATGGCTAGGATTAGTTAGGACTAGGGCTAGGATCAGTTAGGGCTAGGGTCAGTTAGGGCTAGGATTAGCTAAGGCTATGATTAGTTAGGGCTGGGATCAGTTAGGGCTAGGATTAGTTAGGGCTAGGATCAGTTAGGGCTATGAGGGCAACGGCTGTCGTCTCTGGACGTCCATAGGCATCCAGGTATTGTCCATGCCTCCACACTGCGCCACTCTCTTCAAGCTCTTGATTAGTGAGAAAACTCTTGCATGTAGCCTCAACTGTTGGAGTTTGTGTGGCATAATATCTTGCCACTCGGTAGTGCCTTCTGTTTTGATTGGCTAGAAAGTGGAAAGATATGTCTCTTAACCTACCCCCTAGCACGTAAAATTCATACGCATCTGCTTAGTCAGGTCCTGTGCATGCAACGAGTCATCTGGTTGTCATGTAAACACTAGGGCAGCTGCCACTATGCCACTGCCTGACACAATGAAATATGATTGATTTAATTTGAAACATATGATTAAAATGTTTGATATATTTTGAAATATAGGAATGATAGTCTTTGGTTTATTTTGGTTTTAATAGATGATATGATAAGTTAAAATTTGTTAGGCTCTGTTAACGCTAGCGTACTGATTAACTCTAACCTCGGAGCTCATCAACTAGAGGTGTGTGCCTCGCTATGTACGAGCTCCTGGACCAGAGATAGTCTGTGTCCCACCCAGCCTCCCCTGCGTAATAACTTAACACCACTCGGTCTTGCAGGTGGCAGTGCCTTCCACCATCCACTGCGACCACCTGATAGAAGCTCAGCTGGGAGCTGAGAAAGACCTGCAGAAGGCCAAAGCTGTGAACAAGGAGGTTTACGACTTCTTGGCCACCGCTGGAGCCAAGTATGGAGTCGGGTTCTGGAAACCTGGTTCCGGAATCATCCACCAGGTGTGTTGAAGCTCTACATACCGTTATGTGGTGTGTCTGGTTCCGGAAACATGGCTCCGGAATCAGCCACCAATTGTGTACGTTAAAAGAATGGTTGGACCTTGGGAACAGAATTTGCAGCATGTGGGCTCGGTCTGGGTACGTGCATGTGTGTGTGTGTTCCTGCCTATGGCTTGTGTATACCTAGTGGGCGGGTGGGTTAATTATTAGGTGCGTTTACATATTAAAAAATATATTTAGTGTCAGTCAATAAATAGGCAGGGGCTGCATTGGTGGTGCTGGTAAGGGCTCCATTGGTGGACGAGTGGGCTCCATTGGTGGACGAGTGGCCTCCATTGGTGTGGCAGGAGTGGGCTCCATTGGTGGTGCAGGAGTGGGCTCCATTGGTAGACGAGTGGCCTCCATTGGTGGTGGACGAGTGGGCTCCATTGGTGGTGGACGAGTGGCCTCCATTGATGGTGCAGGAGTGGGCTCCATTGGTGTGCAGGAGTAGGCTCCATTGGTGGACGAGTGGGCTCCATTGGTGTGCAGGAGTGGGCTCCATTGGTGGACCAGTGGGCTCCATTGGTGGACGAGTGGGCTCCATTGGTGGGGCAGGAGTGGGCTCCATTGGTGGGCAGGAGTGGGCTCCATTGGTGGACGAGCGGGCTCCATTGGTGGTGAGGAGTGGGCTCCATTGGTGTGCAGGAGTGGGCTCCATTGGTGGACGAGTGGGCTCCATTGGTGGACGAGTGGGCTCCATTGGTGTGCAGGAGTGGGCTCCATTGGTGGACCAGTGGGCTCCATTGGTGGACGAGTGACCTCCATTGGTGGGGCAGGAGTGGGCTCCATTGGTGGGCAGGAGTGGGCTCCATTGGTGGACGAGTGGGCTCCATTGGTGGACGAGTGGGCTCCATTGGTGTGCAGGAGTGGGCTCCATTGGTGGACCAGTGGGCTCCATTGGTGGACGAGTGACCTCCATTGGTGGGGCAGGAGTGGGCTCCATTGGTGGGCAGGAGTGGGCTCCATTGGTGGACGAGTGGGCTCCATTGGTGTGCAGGAGTGGGCTCCATTGGTGGACCAGTGGGCTCCATTGGTGGATGAGTGACCTCCATTGGTGGGGCAGGAGTGGGCTCCATTGGTGGGCAGGAGTGGGCTTCATTGGTGGACGAGTGGGCTCCATTGGTGGTGAGGAGTGGGCTCCATTGGTGTGCAGGAGTGGGCTCCATTGGTGGACGAGTGGCCTCCATTGGTATGGCAGGAGTGGGCTCCATTGGTGTGCAGGAGTGGGCTCCATTGGTGGACGAGTGGGCTCCATTGGTGGACGAGTGGGCTCCATTGGTGGACGAGTGACCTCCATTGGTGGTGCAGGAGTGGGCTCCATTGGTGTGGCAGGAGTGGGCTCCATTGGTGGACGAGTGGGCTCCATTGGTGGACGAGTGGCCTCCATTGGTGGTGGACGAGTGGCCTCCATTGGTGTGCAGGAGTAGGCTCCATTGGTGGACGAGTGGGCTCCATTGGTGGACGAGTGGGCTCCATTGGTGGACGAGTGACCTCCATTGGTGGTGCAGGAGTGGGCTCCATTGGTGTAGCAGGAGTGGGCTCCATTGGTGGACGAGTGGGCTCCATTGGTGGACGAGTGGCCTCCATTGGTGGTGGACGAGTGGCCTCCATTGGTGTGCAGGAGTGGCCTCCATTGGTGTGCAGGAGTGGGCTCTATATGGAGGCAAGCCAACAAAAGTGGCACATGCTCACACTCTACCCTGAGGCACCACCTACAGGTGAGGTGCCGACCCAGAGGTCACAGATCAGGCATTCACCCACATATCAGGAGCCCACTCACGAGACAGGCACCCACACACGGGTGAGGCGTCCATCATTATTTATTCATTTTATTATTTATTTGATATGTAGATATTTGCTATCTTAACCACACCCCCACACCCTCTATAAATTGGTATAAATTGGTAGCAAACAACCTTCAAAGAACTTGACTCAAGATAACTCATCAATGTTCATTAAGGTTTTTCTATACCATGTGTATTTGGTAAGGTGTATACATGCGTATGGTCACCACTGGTAGTTACCTACATAGTTTCCTGTGCTGTTAGCTCTTATGACAAGAGTAAGCTCAAACTGCAATGAAAATGAGCAGCTGCTGAGCCAGCCCAACATTGCACACAAGCGTGTTTATTATTTTGACGACATTTTACCAGTTTTATGTTGATCATTGCCAGTAAGATTTTGCTGTCTTTGGTAGTGAAATGTCTTGTGAATGGACATGTGCAACTTAAGGCAGGATATATACATTTTCCCCCCAAAATAAGATTTTTTTTGTTTTTTTGGTCCATTCTGTAGCATAGGCTATGTAGTATTCATCTTTCAAGTTTCAGAGCATTTGCATGCTCCATCATGAAGTTATGCTCCATTTTGTCCATGCCATTTCTAACTATTGAGCTACAAGATACTTACCGTATGATTGGAAAAGAGGGACCACGCGAAAGTAAGCCGCGATCTCTGACCATTGGTTGTGGAGAAACATGTGGAGGCCGTGCATGCAGAGGCAGAGGGAACTACCTATGAAGCGGGTGGTTTTGAATAAGAAGTGGACAAAACCCCTAAAAACATTTTTTCCAGGCAAATGGCTGAACATCATGCACTTTATATGACCTTGCATGCCCACTTACATGTTTCTGCTTATATCTCAAAACGAGGTTTTTTATACAAAATGCAGCATAACTCCCTCAATTATTTACAGATTCTAACAATAATGTATCATTTGAAAGCTCTGTTTCTGCTCTATCTTAACAGTTGACAAAATTGTGATAAGTTATTCCATTGAAAAGTTATCAATCATGTAGAGGCCAGAAAAAATATTTTTGGGTGGATTTGGGTGGACCTTTCTTAAAAATACATTTCACAAGATATGACCTTTTCCTCAACTGTTAACCAACATTTTGGCTTCCCCTAAGTGCTGTTAAGGTAGGGAGTGCCAGCAACTTGATAAAAATGTATTTTAAGAAGTCGGGAAAATTTGCTTGGAGGAGCATAACTTCCCATACAAGGTAGTAATACAAAAAGTGAACATATCATCAGAGAGCACACACAAAGAGCTACAATTTAATACTAAAAATATTTGCACATAGTCAACAACCACAAAGTTATGAATGGGTAGCAAAAATGTATATATCCTGCCTTAAGTTATGCGGGGTGGAAGAGGGTAGGACAGAAACACAGGTCCAAAGTCCTTGAAGGAAAACTACTGTTTTTGAACTTTTTAAAAGCAGGGAATTGAAGGCAGTTTGAAGTGTTTTTGGAGTTAAAATTGGCCGGAGTGATCGTCTAAGATGCTAAGCAACTACCGAACTGAGTTTTAGCTGAGATATGAGCTTGGTGTTAGTGTTTTGGTTTGAATGGCAGTTTATTCTTTTGGGACGTTTTTTTAGCGTTTTGAGGAAAAACTGTCAGAAATCGCTCATTCTTGGCAAAATGGTCACATTAGCTTCATTTTCAACATTATGGAACTGTTTCTACTCTTTAAACAACTGAAAACGGCTTTTGGTGAGAAATCTTCCCTTTTTAACCGAAAGTAGCGATAGAGGGAGTGGCAGTGTTGAGAATTGCTACATACCAGCAGTTGCGATGGGTGCTGGTTGCTTATTCCTTGAATAGATTTGCACTTACCTCTAGTAGCAGCCACCAGAGCTGAGAAGTCTCTCAATCCAGCATGGCTGATGTGCTCAGGCAGACTTGGCTACTTGTTGCTCTGCCCTGGTCATAAGTTTATGGTGGTGTGCACAGTTAGACACTTTACCAGTTCTTGCTGAGACTCTCAAGTGGGTGCCAGTTACAAGACAGCTTATCGAAGCTCTTGTAGTCATGGCAACCAGACAGCAGGGTTGTTCCATGAAGATGTTTAATTATCTGTTGTAGTTGCTTTTTTGTGGTAATATCCCCCTTTGACCTCTCCTTCCCCTTTGACCCCCCTTGACCTCTCACCCCCCCCTTTGACCTCTTCTCCCCCACCCTCTCACCCTGCTCCCATTCCCCCACCCACTATCCTCTCTCTCCCCACTCCCTTACCTCCCCCCCCTTATGTCATTAGATCATACTTGAGAATTATGCGTATCCCGGACTAATGCTCATCGGTACAGACAGCCACACCCCTAATGGCGGAGGGCTGGGAGGCATCCTGATTGGAGTGGGTGGAGCAGATGCAGTGGATGTCATGGCTGGGTTGCCATGGGAACTGAAATGCCCCAAGGTAAGGTTTCTTCGATAGGCACTTTAGTGATGCAAAATCTGTAGCTGTTGCACTAGTTTATTAGTGATGATTATGCTGGTGCTCCTTCCAGTCAAATGCGTTCCAGAACTCGACATCTTGTCTAGCTTGATGCGGCTAGACAGTGTTGTGTGATGCATGGCTAGACAGCATGGTGTGATTCATGGCTAGACAGTGTTGTGTGATGCATGGCTAGACAGTGTTGTGTGATGCATGGCTAGACAGCATGGTGTGAGCCGTGCCAGTATTAACCAATGTTTGCATCGCTCCTCAATCCCACAATGTCCAGCTTCAGATAAATATTAACTGATTGACCTCCGACTTAATTTGTTTAAAATTTCCTCGAATGGAATTCACCCTCCAATATCAGGGTTTCATACAGGATTTTTGGTTGGGGGGGGGGGAGAAAAGTATCCAGCTTAGCATCGCCCACTTTTAACATGCTATATAATGTAGCTGGAAAGTGTTTGGGTATGGCCTACATTTGCCACATTCAGTCACTTGCTAAAACTTTTGGTGATATAATATGTTGTTGATTGGCTTGTGGGTACATGATTGTGTGTTTGTGTGCAGCAGGATAGTTTATGATTGTGTTATGAATGTGTTGATTGCTTGTAATTGCTTTAGGTGGATATGTTTGTGTGTTTGTGCCAGAAAGTTGTGGTTATGTGTTGTGAATGTGCTGTTGATTGGTATTGATTGATTGTATGCTGTTAAAGTATAAAAGAGAAATCTGTAAATACTAATCTAATAAAGTGTTGTCTGTTAAGGCTGGTTCACAATATGACGCTAGCCCAGCGTTTCGTTTCGTCTCCGTTTCTTCTCCGTCTAGCGTTTCGTTTCGTCCTGTTCACAAATTAGCCTTTCATTCCGTTTCGTTCCGTCACTGCAAGCCAAATTTTGCCAATTGAGGTTCGACCCTTTACCTTGCCACACCCTCGACTACGGCTGGCTAGCTATGACTCGAAGTTCGGCAGTGAAGCAGGCTATTATTTTGATTCTTTTGCTTAGGAGGCGGAGGAGGAGGAATAGGAGAAGTCAGAACAGAGTGTGGGTACGTCCAATATTTTGAATGCGAAGACAGCAAGGCGAATATCACAACCTGCTCAGGAGATGCGTCTGTCAGATCCAGAAAGCCATTTCAGGTATCTGCGGATGTCTGATAATGAAGATGGTAGTAGAAACATGATTGATGGTGGGTGGAGAGGAGATGAAGAACCAAAATAAGGGAATGACATCAATTGGTCATGCTGGTAGCAACAGGTTTGCCATAATTGCATATGCGTTGTTTATTTCTTTTTTATTAAGACATTCTCAGTCTGCTGTGGAGATCAGAGAAGGTTTCAAGAATACTTCTGTACTCCTGCTGGAGAAGTTGATTGGCAGTACAGCTATGTTCGCAGAACTCAACTAATTATTTATATCATTCATTCACTGAACAAAATGCGATGTAATATAATGTACTAGTTCAATAGTTGTAATAATCCATAGAATCATGGGAATGAGGGGTAGTGGGATGAAAGGTTTCTGAAGAGGGATCAATATTCAACCTCGCTACATACTTCTTGTGCTCACTGGACACCACAACAGGTCCAGCATCTCCAGACTTCTTCTTCTTGGTCTTTTTCAGTTCCCTCACAAATTTGTCCCTCAAAATCCTCCACCTCTTGATGCATCCATCCGCTGTGTAGCCTTCTCCAACCTAAACAATATTATGAATATGGGAATATGACGACTACTAAGATAATTTAATTCAGTAGCTACGTAGTTTACCTTGCTAGCAACTCTCTTTAGCTCGTAGATCCTTGTAAGAGCTTGATCCTACACCTTCCAAAGACATACAAAGCTTCGCACTAACTTTTCATCCTCCATTTTCGACTGACAAATTGGCATTAATTAGAACTACGATATGACACGTGAAAATATGAAGCAATCTGATTGGTCAAGCTAGCGTCAACAGACGCTAGAATAGAACTCGAGTCTAATCTAGCGGTTCTCTCCTTTTCTTCAAAACGGAGCATGTTCACAAATTGACGGTATGACGCTAGGTAACGGAACGGAACGAAACGCTGGGCTAGCGTCATATTGTGAACCCCTTTAGTTGCCTGTTGAGTTTGTAAGAGCACTGCTCCTTGATTTTTTCCCCCTGGTGGGTTGATCTCCCTGAAGAAATCATTCACAAACATGGATCTCAGAGCCTACTTTCGAAAGAGGACAAGCAGTGATGCATCAGACTCGTTGGCTGATCAGGAAGCTGCCCATTCCTCATCCAGTCTCTCCCAGACAACTGACAATCAGCAGGAGCCTCAGAAGAAGAAGAACAAACTCAGTGCTAGTGAAAAGAGGAAGGTCTACAGGGGAAAACTTTCATTTAAAAAAGAATGGGAGAAGAAATACCCCTGGGTCACCTGCAAGGATCCTAGTGGAGGCATGTTCTGTGCTACATGCCAGAATTGGGGGAAGCCCCC
Organism: Cladorhizidae sp. MBARI D1340-BT2; assembly: GCA_028752905.1. NCBI lineage: Eukaryota > Metazoa > Porifera > Demospongiae > Poecilosclerida > Cladorhizidae > Cladorhizidae sp. MBARI D1340-BT2. The sequence continues at coordinate 10,635,065 of JAQNBH010000013.1, forward strand.
TGTTGGGTCAAGGGGTGCCTGGACAACCAGAGGCATAGTTGACTGGAACCATGCTAGTGAAGTACTGAAGAAGCATGCAGACTCCCAATGGCACTGAGATGCTGCAGCTGTTGGTGCCATGGCACAGCAAGTAGAGAGTGGGAAGTCTGTACTTGAGCTCCATTGTTCAGCTGTTGCACAAGAGGCTGCTGAGCGTAGACAGAGAAATTGGTGTGTGTTACTCAATCTGTTTAGAGCAGTCTACTTTCTGGTCAAGAATAGAATTCCTCATATGAGTGTTTATCCACATTTGATCCAGCTCCTAGTTGCCAATGGGGATAAATTACTTGAGCAACATATCAATGAAGACCCATCTAATGCCCAGTACACCTCCAAGTTCAGCACTACGTCACTGATTGAAGCCATTGACACATGGCTTGACAGAAAGCTGATAGAAAGCCTGAAATCCAGCCCGTTCTTCTCAATTCTAGCAGATGAGAGTCGAGACATTTCCACACAGGAGTAGCTATCGATTTGTTTCCGGTGGCTTGTGGATGGTCACCCAGAGGAACACTTTTTGACGATTCTTCATCTCAAATCCACTGATGCTGAAGAAATTACACATGCTCTAACTTCCTTCATCAGTGAGAAGAATCTTGATTACTCTAAACTTGTTGCAAGGTTATGACGGTGCTGCAACATTCTCTGGTTGCAGAAGTGGAGTGCAAAGAAGGATGAGGGTGCATGCAGCCCATGCTCTCTACATCCACTGCTCCTGCCACAGGTTGCTTGCTTCCATGCAAGCAGCCGAGTCTGTTGCTACCGTGAAAAAGATGTTTGGCACAATGGCCAGCTTGTGGAAATTGTTTTATTATTCCCCCCAAAAAGCAGAAGCTCTGAAAAATGTGCAGTCAGTCCTAAATTGTAGTCAAACCAAGCCAAACAAGATGGCTATCTCATGAGAGATGTGTGCGAGCCATTCGCAAGGAGCTTCCTGCTCTGATAACTACTTTGCACACGCTCTATGAAGATTGTGGTGACGCAGAAGCATATGGCATAGCGTTGGTGTTGGGCTCTTATAGTGGAGTGGCCACTATCATTCTGCTATCATCCATGCTTGATCTTCTTGCTAAGCTCAATTGCTTTATGCAAAGCAAGGCAACTGATTTCAGCAAGTTGCCAATCATCCTTGAGAGCATCGTTTCAGAGCTGAAATGCCTCAAGAATGAGGATGCAGAATGGTGTTCTCTGGTGGAAACAACTGTTGACATGCTTGCTAGTGAACATGACATCACATGCAGGAGGAGTTCAACTTGAACTGGCAGTGCAGCTGCCACATCAATGAGTGAGTACCGCAATTCAACAGCTATTCCATATATTGGCAAACTTGTTTCCAATATAAATGGCCGTTTCACCGATGGTGCTGTGGAGCTACTTGTCTCCTCATCGATCTTTGACCCTGCTTCGATGCCAACAGAAGATACTGCTCTTCTTGAGTATGGCAATCCACAACTGCAAACTCTAGTTAACTTCTATGGGAAAGAAGCAACTGTAGAGTTTGATGGTGAAACCTTCACTTCTCCACCTCTCGTGGATGGAGAAGAAATCTTTGCTGAGTGGAGAGTTTTTAACAGAGTCTTGGCACAAGAGAAGAAGAAAATGATGGAGAAAAAGAAACTAAGTAAACCACCCACTCTTCAGGATATTAAGACAGAGATGGAGCTTTCAGGAGCATACAAAGAGATCTTCCCAGAGATTTTCAAGTTACTGGATATTTTGCTAACTCTTCCAATTGCAACAGCTACTGTCGAACGTTCTTTTAGTCGGATGAAGATTGTGAAGACACGTCTTCGAAATAGACTTAAGTGACATCAACCTTGCTAGGCTCATGCGAATCGCAATTGAAGGGCATAAACTGACTTCAGTAGATTTTAGTGCAATTTTGGACATATTCAAGGAGAAAAATCGTCGTATTGCTGTATAAAATTCTGTTTTCTAAATATGTTAGCAAAATGTCGTTGTCAATGTTGCACTATGACATCATAATTTTTGAAAATCCTGGGGGGGGGGGGGGAAACTCTGGCTGGGGGGGGGACATCCCAGGTCCCCCCCCCCCCCCCTGTATGAAACCCTGCTAGGAGAGGTGCTCATTGCTAGGAGAGGTGCACATTGCTAGGAGAGAGGAGAACATTGCTAGGAGAGGTGCACATTGCTAGGAGAGGTGCACATTGCTAGGAGAGGTGCACATTGCTAGGAGAGGTGCACATTGCTAGGAGAGGTGCTCATTGCTAGGAGAGGTGCACATTGCTAGGAGAGGTGCACATTGCTAGGAGAGGTGCACATTGCTAGGAGAGGTGCACATTGCTAGGAGAGGTGCACATTGCTAGGAGAGGTGCACATTGCTAGGAGAGGTGCACATTGCTAAGAGAGGTGCACATTGCTAGGAGAGGTGCACATTGCTAGGAGAGGTGCACATTGCTAGGAGAGGTGCACATTGCTAGGAGATGTGCACATTGCTAGGAGAGGTGCACATTGCCAGCAGAGGTGCACATTAGCAGAGGTGCACATTGCCAGCAGAGGTGCACATTAGCAGAGGTGCACATTGCTACGTAGCAGAGGTCCAATCCATTTCACATTCGGGAACCTTCACTATGGTGTGTTGACTTGTGGTAAAGGGTGGAATTTATGTTTTGGTATTACTTGTATGCACACATGTACCAACTGTGCCAGATGACCTCCAAACTGTGACTTATATCTCCCTAGGTGATTGGTGTTCGTCTTACTGGCAAGCTGAGTGGGTGGACGGCCCCTAAGGATGTGATCCTGAAAGTGGCAGACATCTTGACGGTGGCTGGTGGGACTGGAGCCATCATGGAGTACCATGGACCTGGTACCGAGTCTATCTCTTGCACTGGTGAGGGTGGGGGAGATGTGGAGGAAGAAGAGGCTAAGAGGAGTGGGGAGGAAGACAAGGTTGAGATGTGATGAGTTTGAGGTACATGTATGGGGGAAGAAGTGGAGAGAGATGGAGAACAAGGTATTGGCCGGGGAGATGGAGATTGTGACAAAGTCTGTGAGATGTGTGGAGTAGGAAGGAGAGGGAGGGGAGGAGGGTGAGATGTGTGGAGTAGGAAGTGTGGGTGAGGGAGGGTGAGATGTGTGGAGTAGGAAGGGAGGGAGGGGAGGAGGGTGAGATGTGTGGAGTAGGAAGTGTGGGTGAGGGAGGGTGAGATGTGTGGAGTAGGAAGGGAGGGAGGGGAGGAGGGTGAGATGTGTGGAGTAGGAAGTGGGGGTGGGGAGGGTGGGGAGGGGGTGGAGGTGCATTTTGTACTCATATATAACTTTCACGTCTGTCTGAGTAGCTGGAGTGAGTATCTGTGAACGATAATTTTCAGGTATGGCGACCATCTGCAACATGGGTGCAGAGATCGGAGCGACCACCTCCATTTTCCCTTTCAATTCTCGCATGAGCACATACCTCAGAGCGACTGGGAGGTCAGGTGGGTGTGGTCAACAGCCCATAAGAAAGCTAAATAATGTCAGTAATCTTGTGCCGTCTTCTCATCAGATATCGCAGACACCGCAGAGCAGTACGCACACCTTCTTGTCCCTGATGAAGGGGCGGATTACGATCAGCTGGTGGAGATCGATCTGAGCAAGGTGATACATATGTTGGTAACACACGTGACAAGTAAAATGGCTGAGGATTATCACGTTATCTTTATTTATCTCTCCTTCTTTCTCTGTTTCTTCTTCCGTTTCTCTCCCCTCCCCTCCCCCCCTCTCTCTCTTCTCTCTCCTTCCCTCTTTTGGTTAGCTGGAACCTTTGGTGAATGGTCCTTTCACCCCCGACCTCTCGAACCCTATTTCAAAACTGGGCAGAAATGCCCGTGAGAAAGGATGGCCCATGGAAATCAAAGTCGGTACGTGTGCTCCTCCCAACGTTGCATGCGAGACGTTTGCGATCATGTGATTCTTGTTGTTGTTGTCTTGGAAACCTTGCAGCTCTCATCGGCAGTTGCACGAATAGTTCATACGAGGACATGAGCAGATCTTCCAGCATAGCTCGACAGGCTCTCGAACACGGCATCAAGGCAAAGTGAGATTCTTAGAACATGTGGGTCACGACAGGATGAGAGATGAGAGGAGAGTGTGAGAAATGGAGGGCGGAGAAAGAATGGGAGAGACGGGGGGGGAGGAGGGGGGTGGAGGGGATGGAGGAAGAGTATTGAAGGAGAAGCTGAAGTTGTCTTGTCATACGTCTTGCTGCACTGTCTGTGTCTTCATTAGGTCGGCGTTCACTGTGACCCCCGGCTCAGAGCAAATCAGAGCCACCATCACCAGGGACAAGCTGGTGAGTGAGGAGCTATCAGTCTGGCAACTCTCTTCCTCTCCCATTTGTGTATCTTTTCCTTCTCTCCAAACTGCATACCTCCCTTCCTTCTTGCCCTCTTTCTTTCTTTCTTCTTCTTCTTTCTCTCTCTCCCTCTCTCTCTCTCCTTCTTTCCTTCCATTTTGATCGGGCAAGTGAATACGAAAGAAATTAAAAAAATGGCTGTTGATTAGAACTTCAATCATGAACGGTCTCTTTCTGGCCTTTACTGCCATTTCTGAAAGCCCGTCTTTGGAGGAAAGCTGCTCAGGCATCTACGCTTGCCTGGAATTACTCTGAATCGCTCTGTTCAACGCTTGCCTGGAATTACTCTGAATCGCTCTGTTCAACGCTTGGCTGGAATTACTCTGAATCGCTCTGTTCAACGCTTGCCTGAATTACTCTGAATCGCTCTGTTCAACGCTTGACTGGAATTCTAAATCGCTCTGTTCAACGCTTGCCTGGAGTGACTCTGAATCGTTCTGTTCAACGCTTGCCTGGAATTACTCTGAATCGCTCTGTTCAACGCTTGCCTAGAATTGCTCTGAATCGCTCTGTTCAACGCTTGCATGGAATTGCTCTGAATCGCTCTGTTCAATGCTTGCCTAGAATTGCTCTGAATCGCTCTGTTCAACGCTTGACTGGAATTGCTCTGAATCGCTCTGTTCAACGCTTGCTTGGAATTGCTCTGAATCGCTCTGTTCAACGCTTGCCTGGAATTACTCTGAATCGCTCTGTTCAACGCTTGCCTAGAATTGCTCTGAATCGCTCTGTTCAACGCTTGCCTGGAATTACTCTGAATCGCTCTGTTCAACGCTTGCTTGGAATTGCTCTGAATCACTCTGTTCAACGCTTGCTTGGAATTGCTCTGAATCGCTCTGTTCAATGCTTGCCTTGAATTGCTCTGAATCGCTCTGTTCAACGCTTGCCTTGAATTGCTCTGAATCACTCTGTTCAACGCTTGGCTGGAATTGCTCATAATCGCTCTGTTCAACGCTTGCCTGGAATTACTCTGAATCGCTCTGTTCAACGCTTGCTTGGAATTGCTCTGAATCGCTCTGTTCAACGCTTGCATGGAATTGCTCTGAATCGCTCTGTTCAACGCTTGCCTTGAATTGCTCTGAATCGCTCTGTTCAACGCTTGCTTGGAATTGCTCTGAATCACTCTGTTCAACGCTTGCCTAGAATTGCTCTGAATCGCTCTGTTCAACGCTTGCCTTGAATTGCTCATAATCGCTCTGTTCAACGCTTGCCTTGAATTGCTCTGAATCGCTCTGTTCAACGCTTGCCTGGAATTACTCTGAATCGCTCTGTTCAATGCTTGCCTTGAATTGCTCTGAATCGCTCTGTTCAACGCTTGCCTTGAATTGCTCTGAATCGCTCTGTTCAACGCTTGCCTTGAATTGCTCTGAATCGCTCTGTTCAACGCTTGCTTGGAATTGCTCTGAATCGCTCTGTTCAACGCTTGCCTAGAATTGCTCTGAATCGCTCTGTTCAACGCTTGCCTGGAATTCCTTTGAATCGCTCTGTTCAACGCTTGCCAGGAATTGCTCTGAATCGCTCTGTTCTTGAGAAAGAGTCTTTCTTCTGGATGGATTTCTTTGGTGTAAGGTTTGTTCGAAACACAGAGCAACATAACGACGCAGCTTTTGTTTGCCTGCCTCAACAGAGCCGGCGCGAATACCAAACTGCAGCTTATTATATTTGCATGTGATGATAAGAACAGTAATTCTTGACGAAAAAGTTGTAGCGTAATTACAACTTTAGAGCTCCATAGATTCTGCAAACTTCATGGTATGGACTTGATATATAGCTCAAAAGATAGGTCTCTCTGTGCGCTCTCTTTTGATACTAAAATATGTTTCATAGGTAAACTATAGGCAAGTTACTAGACCCTAAAGTGGAGGGACCTCCATCCCAAAGTCCCCATCCAGAATAACTGCTTGTAATGACCTTTTTCATTAGGCGTTAAAAATTTATTACCTGGTCAAGCGGTGGGTGGAAAATTGAGGGCGTTGATTGGAAAATTGAGGGCTTGATTGGGGTGGAAAATTGAGGGCGTTGATTGGAAAATTGAGGGCGTTGATTGCAACGCCCTCAATTTTCTACCCCACGCTTGACCAGGTAATAAATTTTTAACGCCTAATCAAAAAGGTGATTGCATAGAGGCAGGCTTCCTCTAGCCACTCGTACCAATTTCATTTTTTTGGCACTTAGCAATCTGGAGTTATTCTGGATGAGGTTTTGGGGATTTTTGAGGTCCCTCCACTTTAGGGTCTAGGAACTTGCCTATAGTTATACATATGAAATATATTTTAGTATCAAAAGAGCGCACACAGAAAGATCTATCTTTTGAGCTATATATCAAGTCTATACCATGAAGTTTGCAGAATCTACGGAGCTCTAAAGTTGTAACCACAAGTAAAAAAAAAAATACCATCGAAACTCACCCTCCACGGACAGTCTTCTTTCCCAAGAATTGAATGGAGGTCTATGTACAAAAGTCACTATAAGCCAGAATGTAGCATCCAAATCTTCTCAAATTTGGAATGCAGCATCTTACAGGTCCTGGCAACATATTTATGGGAAGGAAAAAAAACCCAAAAAACAAAAACAAAAAAAATTGTTGGACCCGAAGCTCCCCCTTAGCGTCGTTTGGAGGCACTTCTCTTCCTGTGTGGGAGTCAATTGTTTCTTCCCTTATTAGAGTCCAGGCAAACTAGTTGTGGTGGCCGCGTCTGACACACTCCAGGCTCTGCAACAGTTCAACCATCCCTTCCAGCTAGCCTGATATGTAGACTCTGAAATCTGTGTCCATAATGATAAAATATTCGTTGTGTCAGCATATGATTATTGCTCGTTAAGTGGATGCTAGGTGTCAAAACACACTCTGGTGCTATGAGCAGGCTTTATGACCACTCTCTTGCTGACTAGTGCTAGGAGCTGCCAGCTTAACGAGCAGCATTTATGGTTTATTTTAGAGTTACGTCCATTTAATTTAATAAGAAACACTGATTTACCTGGCAACTGCCATGGTGTGGTAGCAGTTGCTGTAAAGTTCCTTCCTTCCATCCTTCCTTCCCTCTTCCTTCCTCTTTTCCTTCCTTTTTTCCTTCCTTCCTTCCTTCCTTCCTTCCTTCCTTCCTTCCTTCCTTCCTTCCTTCCTTCCTTCCTTCCTTCCTTCCTTCCTTCCTTCCTTCCTTCCTTCCTTCCTTCCTTCCTTCCTTCCTTCCTTCCTTCCTTCCTCCTTTCCTTCCTTCCTCCTTCCTTCCTTCCTTCCTTCCTTCCTTCCTTCCTTCCTTCCTTCCTTCCTTCCTTCCTTCCTTCCTTCCTTCCTTCCTTCCTTCCTTCCTTCCTTCCTTCCTTCCTTCCTTCCTTCCTTCCTTCCTCCTTTCCTTCCTTCCTCCTTCCTCCTTTCCTTCCTTCCTTCCTTCCTTCCTTCCTTCCTTCCTTCCTTCCTTCCTCCCTCCCTCCCTCCCTCCCTCCCTCCCTCCCTCCCTCCCTCCCTTCCTTCCTTCCTTCCTTCCTTCCTTCCTTCCTTCCTTCCTTCCTTCCTTCCTTCCTTCCTTCCTTCCTTCCTTCCTTCCTTCCTTCCTTCCTTCCTTCCTTCCTTCCTTCCTTCCTTCCTCCTTTCCTCCTTTCCTTCCTTCCTTCCTTCCTTCCTTCCTCCCTTCCTCCCTCCCTCCTCCCTCCCTCCCTCCCTTCCTTCCTCCCTCCCTTCCTTCCTTCCTTCCTTCCTTCCTTCCTTCCTTCCTTCCTTCCTTCCTTCCTTCCTTCCTTCCTTCCTTCCTCCTTTCCTTCCTTCCTTCCTTCCTTCCTTCCTTCCTTCCTTCCTTCCTTCCTTCCTTCCTCCCTCCCTCCCTCCCTCCCTCCCTCCCTCCCTCCCTCCCTCCCTCCCTCCCTCCCTCCCTCCCTCCCTTCCTTCCTTCCTTCCTTCCTTCCTTCCTTCCTTCCTTCCTCCTTTCTTTCCTTCCTTCCTTCCTTCCTTATTAAAGGACAGAGAAAAACAAAGGCAATGCAAGATTCCTAATAAAAACACACCTAAGATTCCTAATAAAGCACACCTGTGTCTCAGTGATGCAATGACAATCCCAGGATTATCTATGGATGTCCAAAGTTTAAAGGTCTTGTCCACCTAACACTGGCTTGGGATCAAGGGCTAGGATTAGGTGGGAAACAACTGAACTTTGGTGAACCTTTGGACATGCTTAGAGATGCAGGGCTAGGATTAGGTTGACTACAACACGTGAACAACATGTGAACAACATGTGAACAACATGTGAACAACATTTGGGCATGTCTAGAAATGCTGGGGTTGTCTACTCTATCCTGGGAATACTCTGATTAAAGTTTGGTGACATTGTATGATCTAACTGCGTACAGACCGAACCCTTTGAGCAGATTGGAGGAGTGGTGCTTGCCAATGCGTGTGGTCCATGCATCGGCCAGTGGAACCGCCAGGATGTCAAGAAAGGGGAAAAGAACACGATTGTCACCAGCTACAACAGAAACTTCACGGGGAGGAACGATGCCAATCCACAAACCCACGCTTTCGTGGCCTCCCCGGAGATCGTGACAGCGCTGGCTCTGGCCGGGACCTTGGACTTTAACCCGGAGACGGACATGCTGGTTGGAAAGGATGGCATCGAGTTCAAGTTGGATAGTCCGTACGGAGACGAGCTGCCCGAGAGGGGATTCGACCCCGGGTCAGACACTTATCAGGAACCTCCACAGGATGGATCGGGAGTGAATATCGATGTGGCCGTGACGAGGTGAGGATGACGTAATGGCGGAGAGGAAGTTGAGGGGAGTAGAGATACTAAGTGAGGGTGGGGGGGCGTCCTCTATGCAAAGATTGGAAATATAATGTGACGGAATTTGAATGTCATTTAAAAGAATTATTATTTCCTCTCCCCACTAGTTTTTTAAAAATTTTCCTCAATATGTCTTATAGCAACACTAAGCCACCCGACATGTTTCACTCCTCATATCCTCCACAGATTAAGCCACATATGGTGTGGTGGTACACACACACACATGTATGTGAGGTTTGGTTGTATGTGAGCATGACTCGTACCCATGCCGACCATATGGAAGCACAAAGGTGGGGCTGATTTTTTAATTTTTTATTTGTTTGAATTTATTATTAAAGGAAGGAGGTATTAGGAAGGAGTAGCCATTTTTGACACATTTTTTTAATGGTTGGATGGTCATCACGTGAATAGTTATTGCGTCTCCGTGCTCGGTCAGAAAATTGAATTATGACCCTGAGGCATATTCGAGAGGCAATCTGCCAGTCTAAGTGTTTCTTAGGCCCAGGAGCAACTCTACAGCCTTCAGCACTAAGTAAGTTTTCCATGGAAACAGTAACAGAAAAGAAATTGCTAGCCAGTGAACAAGATCAATGGCTCTTCTAAGCTTTAGCTACTTACCTTAGTGTCGAAATGGCAATCAGATATTCAGACAGAACAACCATCTTAGATTTGTGCCAATTCCCCCCCAAAATTACCCTTTAAATAGTATCGTCGTAGGCGATGTAGTACTTATTAGGGTCACACCCATTCTTTTCAGCAACATTTCTAATTAGTACCTGGCTGGATGTGGTGACTAACCAAGTGAGTGGTGATAAGGTTCTCACTGCATCTTGTTCTATGGAGAGCCACCATGGAAGCTAGGATGATCTAGCTGTTTAGTGTCTAGATAGTTAACTGGTCAGATTAACTGACTAAAAAATTGGCATCAACTGCCTAACAATTTCTTCTAGAAGCTGAGATTGCGAGTTCTAAGCTACTTTGTTCATGAGCTAGGCAGCTAGCTTTAATCGAAGGCTAGCTGTTAGTTTTGCTAGAGCTATTGTGGCTAAAGTCATTGTGTCTAAATTGTATCAACTGAAAGTTCGTTGAGAGTAATAGTAGATACGGTGAACTGGGTTTATGATAATTTCCATCTTGTCTTCAAATGCAGGTGGGTGGATATGTTCTAAACAAGGAAGCAGTTCTCAATGAATAATTGGTGTTAAAATTTACAATTGATAATGTTTTATATAAATGAATAACCTGCGCTATCAGGATCAAATCTAGAGGATTAAATTTGAGTGGAGGAACTGAAAGTGGGTGTGGCAAGGAGCCAGATAATTGCGACAGGAGGGTAGCTGAAAACTATAATGAGGAGAAGTTGTTTGTTCTTTGGAAGGTCAAAGAAGCTACACTGCCACCGGGCTACTGGTAGACAGAATATCAAGCGAAGCATCGGCTGCGCATGTGTTCCTTCACCAAAAAAAATGCCCTCGTCCTGATAGCCCTCGAAGTCGTTGTCAGAGTTGTCACTTGGAAGCTTGTCCAAGTACTCCAGCAAAACAATCTGTGTCAGATGGTAACTACTGCAAACGATCCTGTGCCTATTGCATAGTAAATGAAGAGGGGAAATGAGTTGCTTATAGAGAGAAGATAAAGTGCATAAATGTGTTACCACCAAATAACATGGGGTTAGCGCGCTTGCTCAAATGCGTTACTGACCGCCAAAGAGTTTATACCACTTTTACATAATTTGAAGGGGGTAGCCATTTTTTATGCATTTCACACTTACTAAATTTTATTTGCTCTATTGACCTTGGAATTAAAATGTCACTCATTTTCTTTGTGTTAAATATTGACCTAACTACTTGCTAGAAGTGAGAGACTATTATACAATTTGCAGAATTACTTTACACCGAAGTGCCGAAGCATTTGGTTAAGCCGTTGGAATTCTTCTTGAAAGGCAGGTTCAAAAACATCAAATCTACTTCACCTCTTGGCTCATATCCCCCTCTCATATCCCCTTCCCATAGAAGGGCTTTTAGCTGAGTGGGAGTTTCATGTTTAGTAAAGGAGCTTTCAAAATGGAATCTTAAATTTTGGTGTTGGACAAGGAATGGCCTCCTGATGGTGCAGACAAACTGAAAGACTGTGGCTTTGAGAAAGCAGCTGTCAAAGATGAGTGCTTGAATAATGTGCAGCTGCCTTCTCTACCTCTCCATGTTAGTTTCTTGTTTAATAATGAGTGGAATAGCATGGACAATAGTCTGCACCATCCTCAATAATGAGTGGAATAGCATGGACAATAGTCTGCATCATCCTCAATAATGAGTGGAATAGCATGGACAATAGTCTGCACCATCCTCAATAATGAGTGGAATAGCATGGACAATAGTCTGCACCATCCTCAATAATGAGTGGAATAGCATGGACAATAGTCTGCATCATCCTCAATAATGAGTGGAATAGCATGGACAAGTCTGCACCAATCTCAATAATGAGTGGAATAGCATGGACAATAGTCTGCACCATCCTCAATAATGAGTTAAATAGTATGGACAATAGTCTGCACCATCCTCAATAATGAGTGGAATAGCATGGACAATAGTCTGCACCATCCTCAATAATGAGTGGAATAGCATGGACAATAGTCTGCACCATCCTCAATAATGAGTGGAATAGCATGGACAATAGTCTGCACCATCCTCAATAATGAGTGGAATAGCATGGACAATAGTCTGCACCATCCTCAATAATGAGTGGAATAGCATGGACAATAGTCTGCACCATCCTCAATAATGAGTGGAATAGCATGGACAATAGTCTGCACCATCCTCAATAATGAGTGGAATAGCATGGACAATAGTCTGCACCATCCTCAATAATGAGTGGAATAGCATGGACAATAGTCTGCACCATCCTCAATAATGAGTGGAATAGCATGGACAATAGTCTGCACCATCTACAATAATGAGAGGAATAGCATGGACAATAGTCTGCACCATCCTCAATAATGAGTGGAATAGCATGGACAATAGTATCCACCATCCTCAATAATGAGTGGAATAGCATGGACAATAGTCTGCACCATCCTCAATAATGAGTGGAATAGCATGGACAATAGTCTGCACCATCCTCAATAATGAGTGGAATAGCATGGACAATAGTCTGCACCATCCTCAATAAGAGTGGAATAGCATGGACAATAGTCTCCACCATCCTCAATAATGAGTGGAATAGCATGGACAATAGTCTGCACCATCCTCAATAATGAGTGGAATAGCATGGACAATAGTCTGCACCATCCTCAATAATGAGTGGAATAGCATGGACAATAGTCTGCACCATCCTCAATAATGAGTGGAATAGCAAGGACAATAGTCTGCACCATCCTCAATAATGAGTGGAATAGCATGGACAATAGTCTGCACCATCCTCAATAATGAGTGGAATAGCATGGACAATAGTCTGCACCATCCTCAATAATGAGTGGAATAGCATGGACAATAGTCTGCACCATCCTCAATAAGAGTGGAATAGCATGGACAATAGTCTGCACCATCCTCAATAATGAGTGGAATAGCATGGACAATAGTCTGCACCATCCTCAATAAGAGTGGAATAGCATGGACAATAGTCTGCACCATCCTCAATAATGAGTGGAATAGCATGGACAATAGTCTGCACCATCCTCAATAATGAGTGGAATAGCATGGACAATAGTCTGCACCATCCTCAATAATGAGTGGAATAGCATGGACAATAGTCTGCGTCATCCTCAATAATGAGTGGAATAGCATGGACAATAGTCTACACCGTCCTCAATAATGAGTGGAATAGCATGGACAGTAGTCTCCACCATCCTCAATAATGAGTGGAATAGCATGGACAATAGTCTGCACCATCCTCAATAATGAGTGGAATAGCATGGACAATAGTCTGCATCATCCTCAATAATGAGTGGAATAGCATGGACAATAGTCTGCACCATCCTCAATAATGAGTGGAATAGCATGGACAATAGTCTGCACCATCCTCAATAATGAGTGGAATAGCATGGACAATAGTCTGCATCATCCTCAATAATGAGTGGAATAGCATGGACAATAGTCTGCACCATCCTCAATAATGAGTGGAATAGCATGGACAATAGTCTACACCGTCCTCAATAATGAGTGGAATAGCATGGACAATAGTCTGCGTCATCCTCAATAATGAGTGGAATAGCATGGACAATAGTCTACACCGTCCTCAATAATGAGTGGAATAGCATGGACAATAGTCTGCACCATCCTCAATAATGAGTGGAATAGCATGGACAATAGTCTGCACCATCCTCAATAATGAGTGGAATAGCATGGACAATAGTCTGCACCATCCTCAATAATGAGTGGAATAGCATGGACAATAGTCTGCACCATCTACAATAATGAGAGGAATAGCATGGACAATAGTCTGCACCATCTACAATAATGAGAGGAATAGCATGGACAATAGTCTGCACCATCCTCAATAATGAGTGGAATAGCATGGACAATAGTCTGCACCATCCTCAATAATGAGTGGAATAGCATGGACAATAGTCTGCACCATCCTCAATAATGAGTGGAATAGCATGGACAATAGTCTGCATCATCCTCAATAATGAGTGGAATAGCATGGGCAATAGTCTGCATCACTCCTCAATAATGAGTGGAATAGCATGGACAATAGTCTGCACCATCCTCAATAATGAGTGGAATAGCATGGACAATAGTCTGCACCATCCTCAATAATGAGTGGAATAGCATGGACAATAGTCTGCACCATCCTCAATAATGAGTGGAATAGCATGGACAATAGTCTGCACCATCCTCAATAATGAGTGGAATAGCATGGACAATAGTCTGCACCATCCTCAATAATGAGTGGAATAGCATGGACAATAGTCTGCACCATCCTCAATAATGACTGGAATAGCATGGACAATAGTCTGCACCATCCTCAATAATGAGTGGAATAGCATGGACAATAGTCTGCACCATCTACAATAATGAGAGGAATAGCATGGACAATAGTCTGCACCATCCTCAATAATGAGTGGAATAGCATGGACAATAGTCTGCACCATCCTCAATAAGAGTGGAATAGCATGGACAATAGTCTGCACCATCCTCAATAATGAGTGGAATAGCATGGACAATAGTCTGCACCATCCTCAATAATGAGTGGAATAGCATGGACAATAGTCTGTACCATCCTCAATAATGAGTGGAATAGCATGGACAATAGTCTGCACCATCCTCAATAATGAGTGGAATAGCATGGACAATAGTCTGCACCATCCTCAATAATGAGTGGAATAGCATGGACAATAGTCTGCGTCATCCTCAATAAGAGTGGAATAGCATGGACAATAGTCTGTACCATCCTCAATAATGAGTGGAATAGCATGGACAAGTCTGCACCATCCTCAATAATGAGTGGAATAGCATGGACAATAGTCTGCACCATCCTCAATAATGAGTGGAATAGCATGGACAATAGTCTGCACCATCCTCAATAATGAGTGGAATAGCATGGACAATAGTCTGCACCATCCTCAATAATGAGTGGAATAGCATGGACAATAGTCTGCATCATCCTCAATAATGAGTGGAATATCATGGACAATAGTCTCCACCATCCTCAATAATGAGTGGAATAGCATGGACAATAGTCTGCACCATCCTCAATAATGAGTGGAATAGCATGGACAATAGTCTGCACCATCCTCAATAATGAGTGGAATAGCATGGACAATAGTCTGCATCATCCTCAATAATGAGTGGAATATCATGGACAATAGTCTCCACCATCCTCAATAATGAGTGGAATAGCATGGACAATAGTCTGCACCATCCTCAATAATGAGTGGAATAGCATGGACAATAGTCTGCACCATCCTCAATAATGAGTGGAATAGCATGGACAATAGTCTGCACCATCCTCAATAATGAGTGGAATAGCATGGACAATAGTCTGCACCATCCTCAATAATGAGTGGAATAGCATGGACAATAGTCTGCACCATCCTCAATAATGAGTGGAATAGCATGGACAATAGTCTGCGTCATCCTCAATAATGTGTGGAATAGCATGGACAATAGTCTGCACCATCCTCAATAATGAGTGGAATAGCATGGACAATAGTCTGCACCATCCTCAATAATGAGTGGAATAGCATGGACAATAGTCTGCACCATCCTCAATAATGAGTGGAATAGCATGGACAATAGTCTGCACCATCCTCAATAATGAGTGGAATAGCATGGACAATAGTCTGCATCATCCTCAATAATGAGTGGAATAGCATGGACAATAGTCTGCACCATCCTCAATAATGAGTGGAATAGCATGGACAATAGTCTGCATCATCCTCAATAATGAGTGGAATAGCATGGACAATAGTCTGCACCATCCTCAATAATGAGTGGAATAGCATGGACAATAGTCTGCACCATCCTCAATAATGAGTGGAATAGCATGGACAATAGTCTGCACCATCCTCAATAATGAGTGGAATAGCATGGACAATAGTCTGCGTCATCCTCAATAATGAGTGGAATAGCATGGACAATAGTCTGCACCATCCTCAATAATGAGTGGAATAGCATGGACAATAGTCTCCACCATCCTCAATAATGAGTGGAATAGCATGGACAATAGTCTGCAACATCCTCAATAATGAGTGGAATAGCATGGACAATAGTCTGCACCATCCTCAATAATGAGTGGAATAGCATGGACAATAGTCTGCACCATCCTCAATAATGAGTGGAATAGCATGGACAATAGTCTGCACCATCCTCAATAATGAGTGGAATAGCATGGACAATAGTCTACACCGTCCTCAATAATGAGTGGAATAGCATGGACAATAGTCTCCACCATCCTCAATAATGAGTGGAATAGCATGGACAATAGTCTGCACCATCCTCAATAATGAGTGGAATAGCATGGACAATAGTCTGCACCATCCTCAATAATGAGTGGAATAGCATGGACAATAGTCTGCATCACTCCTCAATAGTGAGTGGAATAGCATGGACAATAGTCTGCACCATCCTCAATAATGAGTGGAATAGCATGGACAATAGTCTGCACCATCCTCAATAATGAGTGGAATAGCATGGACAATAGTCTGCATCATCCTCAATAATGAGTGGAATAGCATGGACAATAGTCTGCGTCATACACAATAATGAGTGGAATAGCATGGACAATAGTCTGCATCACTCCTCAATAGTGAGTGGAATAGCATGGACAATAGTCTGCACCATCCTCAATAATGAGTGGAATAGCATGGACAATAGTCTGCACCATCCTCAATAATGAGTGGAATAGCATGGACAATAGTCTGCACCATCCTCAATAATGAGTGGAATAGCATGGACAATAGTCTGCACCATCCTCAATAATGAGTGGAATAGCATGGACAATAGTCTGCACCATCCTCAATAATGAGTGGAATAGCATGGACAATAGTCTGCACCATCCTCAATAATGAGTGGAATAGCATGGACAATAGTCTGCACCATCCTCTAATGAGTGGAATAGCATGGACAATAGTCTGCACCATCCTCAATAATGAGTGGAATAGCATGGACAATAGTCTGCTCCATCCTCAATAATGAGTGGAATAGCATGGACAATAGTCTCCACCATCCTCAATAATGAGTGGAATAGCATGGACAATAGTCTGCACCATCCTCAATAATGAGTGGAATAGCATGGACAATAGTCTGTACCATCCTCAATAATGAGTGGAATAGCATGGACAATAGTCTGCACCATCCTCAATAATGAGTGGAATAGCATGGACAATAGTCTGCACCGTCCACAATAACGAGTGGAATAGCATGGACAATAGTCTGCGTCATCCACAATAATGAGTGGAATAGCATGGACAATAGTCTGCACCATCCTCAATAACGAGTGGAATAGCATGGACAATAGTCTGCACCATCCTCAATAATGAGTGGAATAGTATGGACAATAGTCCATCCTCAATAATGAGTGGAATAGCATGGACAATAGTCTGCTCCATCCTCAATAATGAGTGGAATAGCATGGACAATAGTCTCCACCATCCTCAATAATGAGTGGAATAGCATGGACAATAGTCTGCACCATCCTCAATAATGAGTGGAATAGCATGGACAATAGTCCATCCTCAATAATGAGTGGAATAGCATGGACAATAGTCTGCACCATCCTCAATAATGAGTGGAATAGCATGGACAATAGTCTTCACCATCCTCAATAATGAGTGGAATAGCATGGACAATAGTCTGCACCATCCTCAATAATGAGTGGAATAGCATGGACAATAGTCTGCACCATCCTCAATAATGAGTGGAATAGCATGGACAATAGTCTGCATCATCCTCAATAATGAGTGGAATAGCATGGACAATAGTCTGCACCATCCTCAATAATGAGTGGAATAGCATGGACAATAGTCTGCACCATCCTCAATAATGAGTGGAATAGCATGGACAATAGTCTGCACCATCCTCAATAATGAGTGGAATAGCATGGACAATAGTCTGCACCATCCTCAATAACGAGTGGAATAGCATGGACAATAGTCTGCACCATCCTCAATAATGAGTGGAATAGCATGGACAATAGTCTGCATCATCCTCAATAATGAGTGGAATAGCATGGACAATAGTCTGCACCACTCCTCAATAATGAGTGGAATAGCATGGACAATAGTCTGCACCATCCTCAATAATGAGTGGAATAGCATGGACAAGTCTGCACCATCCTCAATAATGAGTGGAATAGCATGGACAATAGTCTGCACCATCCTCAATAATGAGTGGAATAGCATGGACAATAGTCTGCACCATCCTCAATAATGAGTGGAATAGCATGGACAATAGTCTGCACCATCCTCAATAATGAGTGGAATAGCATGGACAATAGTCTGCACCGTCCACAATAATGAGTGGAATAGCATGGACAATAGTCTGCACCATCCTCAATAATGAGTGGAATAGCATGGACAATAGTCTGCGTCATCCTCAATAATGAGTGGAATAGCATGGACAATAGTCTCCACCATCCTCAATAATGAGTGGAATAGCATGGACAATAGTCTGCACCATCCTCAATAATGAGTGGAATAGCATGGACAATAGTCTGCACCATCCTCAATAATGAGTGGAATAGCATGGACAATAGTCTGCACCGTCCACAATAATGAGTGGAATAGCATGGACAATAGTCTGCACCTCCTCAATAATGAGTGGAATAGCATGGACAATAGTCTGCACCATCCTCAATAATGAGTGGAATAGCATGGACAATAGTCTGCGTCATCCTCAATAATGAGTGGAATAGCATGGACAATAGTCTGCATCATCCTCAATAATGAGTGGAATAGCATGGACAATAGTCTGCACCATCCTCAATAATGAGTGGAATAGCATGGACAATAGTCTGCACCATCCTCAATAATGAGTGGAATAGCATGGACAATAGTCTGCACCATCCTCAATAATGAGTGGAATAGCATGGACAATAGTCTGCGTCATCCTCAATAATGAGTGGAATAGCATGGACAATAGTCTACACCGTCCTCAATAATGAGTGGAATAGCATGGACAATAGTCTGCACCATCCTCAATAATGAGTGGAATAGCATGGACAATAGTCTGCATCATCCTCAATAATGAGTGGAATAGCATGGACAATAGTCTGCACCATCCTCAATAATGAGTGGAATAGCATGGACAATAGTCTGCACCATCCTCAATAATGAGTGGAATAGCATGGACAATAGTCTGCACCATCCTCAATAATGAGTGGAATAGCATGAACAATAGTCTGCACCATCCTCAATAATGAGTGGAATAGCATGGACAATAGTCTGCACCATCCTCAATAATGAGTGGAATAGCATGGACAATAGTCTGCACCATCCTCAATAATGAGTGGAATAGCATGGACAATAGTCTGCACCATCCTCAATAATGAGTGGAATAGCATGGACAATAGTCTGCGTCATCCTCAATAATGAGTGGAATAGCATGGACAATAGTCTGCACCATCCTCAATAATGAGTGGAATAGCATGGACAATAGTCTGCATCATCCTCAATAATGAGTGGAATAGCATGGACAATAGTCTGCACCATCCTCAATAATGAGTGGAATAGCATGGACAATAGTCTGCACCATCCTCAATAATGAGTGGAATAGCATGGACAATAGTCTGCACCATCCTCAATAATGAGTGGAATAGTAGCATGGACAATAGTCTGCACCATCCTCAATAATGAGTGGAATAGCATGGACAATAGTCTGCACCATCCTCAATAATGAGTGGAATAGCATGGACAATAGTCTGCACCATCCTCAATAATGAGTGGAATAGCATGGACAATAGTCTGCACCATCCTCAATAATGAGTGGAATAGCATGGACAATAGTCTGCACCATCCTCAATAATGAGTGGAATAGCATGGACAAGTCTGCACCATCCTCAATAATGAGTGGAATAGCATGGACAATAGTATCCACCATCCTCAATAATGAGTGGAATAGCATGGACAATAGTCTGCACCATCCTCAATAATGAGTGGAAAATGAGTGGAATAGCATGGACAATAGTCTGCACCGTCCACAATAATGAGTGGAATAGCATGGACAATAGTCTGCTCCATCCTCAATAATGAGTGGAATAGCATGGACAATAGTCTGCACCATCTACAATAATGAGTGGAATAGCATGGACAATAGTCTGCACCATCCTCAATAATGAGTGGAATAGCATGGACAATAGTCTGCACCATCCTCAATAATGAGTGGAATAGCAAGGACAATAGTCTGCACCATCCTCAATAATGAGTGGAATAGCATGGACAATAGTCTGCACCATCCTCAATAATGAGTGGAATAGCATGGACAATAGTCTGCACCATCCTCAATAATGAGTGGAATAGCATGGACAATAGTCTGCACCATCCTCAATAATGAGTGGAATAGTAGCATGGACAATAGTCTGCACCATCCTCAATAATGAGTGGAATAGCATGGACAAGTCTGCACCATCCTCAATAATGAGTGGAATAGCATGAACAATAGTCTGCACCATCCTCAATAATGAGTGGAATAGCATGGACAATAGTCTGCACCATCCTCAATAATGAGTGGAATAGCATGGACAATAGTCTGCATCATCCTCAATAATGAGTGGAATAGCATGGACAATAGTCTGCACCATCCTCAATAATGAGTGGAATAGCATGGACAATAGTCTGCACCATCCTCAATAATGAGTGGAATAGCATGGACAATAGTCTCCACCATCCTCAATAATGAGTGGAATAGCATGGACAATAGTCTGCACCATCCTCAATAATGAGTGGAATAGCATGGACAATAGTCTGCACCATCCTCAATAATGAGTGGAATAGCATGGACAATAGTCTGCACCATCCTCAATAATGAGTGGAATAGCATGGACAATAGTCTGCATCATCCTCAATAATGAGTGGAATAGCATGGACAATAGTCTGCGTCATCCTCAATAATGTGTGGAATAGCATGGACAATAGTCTGCACCATCCTCAATAATGAGTGGAATAGCATGGACAATAGTCTGCTCCATCCTCAATAATGAGTGGAATAGCATGGACAATAGTCTGCACCATCCTCAATAATGAGTGGAATAGCATGGACAATAGTCTGCACCATCCTCAATAATGAGTGGAATAGCATGGACAATAGTCTGCACCATCCTCAATAATGAGTGGAATAGCATGGACAATAGTCTGCACCATCCTCAATAATGAGTGGAATAGCATGGACAATAGTCTGCACCATCCTCAATAATGAGTGGAATAGCATGGACAATAGTCTGCACCATCCTCAATAATGAGTGGAATAGCATGGACAATAGTCTGCACCATCCTCAATAATGAGTGGAATAGCATGGACAATAGTCTGCACCATCCTCAATAATGAGTGGAATAGCATGGACAATAGTCTGCACCATCCTCAATAATGAGTGGAATAGCATGGACAATAGTCTGCATCATCCTCAATAATGAGTGGAATAGCATGGACAATAGTCTGCACCATCCTCAATAATGAGTGGAATAGCATGGACAATAGTCTGCACCATCCTCAATAATGAGTGGAATAGCATGGACAATAGTCTGCACCATCCTCAATAATGAGTGGAATAGCATGGACAATAGTCTGCACCATCCTCAATAATGAGTGGAATAGCATGGACAATAGTCTGCACCATCCTCAATAATGAGTGGAATAGCATGGACAATAGTCTGCACCATCCTCAATAATGAGTGGAATAGCATGGACAATAGTCTGCATCCTCCTCAATAATGAGTGGAATAGCATGGACAATAGTCTGCACCATCCTCAATAATGAGTGGAATAGCATGGACAATAGTCTGCACCATCCTCAATAATGAGTGGAATAGCATGGACAATAGTCTGCACCATCCTCAATAATGAGTGGAATAGCATGGACAATAGTCTGCACCATCCTCAATAATGAGTGGAATAGCATGGACAATAGTCTGCATCATCCTCAATAATGAGTGGAATAGCATGGACAATAGTCTGCACCATCCTCAATAATGAGTGGAATAGCATGGACAATAGTCTGCACCATCCTCAATAATGAGTGGAATAGCATGGACAATAGTCTGCACCATCCTCAATAATGAGTGGAATAGCATGGACAATAGTCTGCACCATCCTCAATAATGAGTGGAATCGCATGGACAATAGTCTGCGTCATCCTCAATAATGTGTGGAATAGCATGGACAATAGTCTGCACCATCCTCAATAATGAGTGGAATAGCATGGACAATAGTCTGCATCATCCTCAATAATGAGTGGAATAGCATGAACAATAGTATCCACCATCCTCAATAATGAGTGGAATAGCATGGACAATAGTCTGCACCATCCTCAATAATGAGTGGAATAGCATGGACAATAGTCTGCATCACTCCTCAATAATGAGTGGAATAGCATGGACAATAGTCTGCACCATCCTCAATAATGAGTGGAATAGCATGGACAATAGTCTGCACCATCCTCAATAATGAGTGGAATAGCATGGACAATAGTCTGCACCATCCTCAATAATGAGTGGAATAGCATGGACAATAGTCTGCACCATCCTCAATAATGAGTGGAATAGCATGGACAATAGTCTGCACCATCCTCAATAATGAGTGGAATAGCATGGACAATAGTCTGCACCATCCTCAATAATGAGTGGAATAGCATGGACAATAGTCTGCACCATCCTCAATAATGAGTGGAATAGCATGGACAATAGTCTGCACCATCCTCAATAATGAGTGGAATAGCATGGACAATAGTCTGCACCATCCTCAATAATGAGTGGAATAGCATGGACAATAGTCTGCACCATCCTCAATAATGAGTGGAATAGCATGGACAATAGTCTTCACCATCCTCAATAATGAGTGGAATAGCATGGACAATAGTCTGCACCATCCTCAATAATGAGTGGAATAGCATGGACAATAGTCTGCACCATCCTCAATAATGAGTGGAATAGCATGGACAATAGTCTGCACCATCCTCAATAATGAGTGGAATAGCATGGACAATAGTCTGCACCATCCTCAATAATGAGTGGAATATCATGAACAATAGTCTGCATCATCCTCAATAATGAGTGGAATAGCATGGACAATAGTCTGCACCATCCTCAATAATGAGTGGAATAGCATGAACAATAGTATCCACCATCCTCAATAATGAGTGGAATAGCATGGACAATAGTCTGCACCATCCTCAATAATGAGTGGAATAGCATGGACAATAGTCTGCACCATCCTCAATAATGAGTGGAATAGCATGGACAATAGTCTGCACCATCCTCAATAGTGAGTGGAATAGCATGGACAATAGTCTGCACCATCCTCAATAATGAGTGGAATAGCATGGACAATAGTCTGCACCATCCTCAATAATGAGTGGAATAGCATGGACAATAGTCTGCACCATCCTCAATAATGAGTGGAATAGCATGGACAATAGTCTACACCGTCCTCAATAATGAGTGGAATAGCATGGACAATAGTCTGTACCTCCTCAATAATGAGTGGAATAGCATGGACAATAGTCTGCACCATCCTCAATAATGAGTGGAATAGCATGGACAATAGTCTGCACCATCCTCAATAATGAGTGGAATAGCATGGACAATAGTCTGCACCATCCTCAATAATGAGTGGAATAGCATGGACAATAGTCTGCACCATCCTCAATAATGAGTGGAATAGCATGGACAATAGTCTGCACCATCCTCAATAATGAGTGGAATAGCATGGATAATAGTCTGCATCACTCCTCAATAGTGAGTGGAATAGCATGGACAATAGTCTGCACCATCCTCAATAATGAGTGGAATAGCATGGACAATAGTCTGCACCATCCTCAATAATGAGTGGAATAGCATGGACAATAGTCTGCACCTCCTCAATAATGAGTGGAATAGCATGGACAATAGTCTGCACCATCCTCAATAATGAGTGGAATAGCATGGACAATAGTCTGCACCATCCTCAATAATGAGTGGAATAGCATGGACAATAGTCTGTACCATCCTCAATAATGAGTGGAATAGCATGGACAATAGTCTGCACCATCCTCAATAATGAGTGGAATAGCATGGACAATAGTCTGCACCATCCTCAATAATGAGTGGAATAGCATGGACAATAGTCTGCACCATCCTCAATAATGAGTGGAATAGCATGGACAATAGTCTGCACCATCCTCAATAATGAGTGGAATAGCATGGACAATAGTCTGCACCATCCTCAATAATGAGTGGAATAGCATGGACAATAGTCTGCACCTCCTCATAATGAGTGGAATAGCATGGACAATAGTCTGCACCATCCTCAATAATGAGTGGAATAGCATGGACAATAGTCTGCACCATCTACAATAATGAGAGGAATAGCATGGACAATAGTCTGCACCATCCTCAATAATGAGTGGAATAGCATGGACAATAGTCTGCACCATCCTCAATAATGAGTGGAATAGCATGGACAATAGTCTGCACCATCCTCAATAATGAGTGGAATAGCATGGACAATAGTCTGCACCATCCTCAATAATGAGTGGAATAGCATGGACAATAGTCTGCACCATCCTCAATAATGAGTGGAATAGCATGGACAATAGTCTGCACCATCCTCAATAATGAGTGGAATAGCATGGACAATAGTCTGCACCATCCTCACTAATGAGTGGAATAGCATGGACAATAGTCTGCACCATCCTCAATAATGAGTGGAATAGCATGGACAATAGTCTGCACCATCCTCAATAATGAGTGGAATAGCATGGACAATAGTCTGCACCATCCTCAATAATGAGTGGAATAGCATGGACAATAGTCTGCACCATCCTCAATAATGAGTGGAATAGCATGGACAATAGTCTACACCGTCCTCAATAATGAGTGGAATAGCATGGACAATAGTCTGTACCTCCTCAATAATGAGTGGAATAGCATGGACAATAGTCTGCACCATCCTCAATAATGAGTGGAATAGCATGGACAATAGTCTGCACCATCCTCAATAATGAGTGGAATAGCATGGACAATAGTCTGCACCATCCTCAATAATGAGTGGAATAGCATGGACAATAGTCTGCACCATCCTCAATAATGAGTGGAATAGCATGGACAATAGTCTGCACCATCCTCAATAATGAGTGGAATAGCATGGACAATAGTCTGCACCAATCTCAATAATGAGTGGAATAGCATGGACAATAGTCTGCACCAATCTCAATAATGAGTGGAATAGCATGGACCACTTCACAAGGGACTTTAAACATTTAGTTGCTACGTACATGAACTAGAGCATAAATTATGTCACTTCCTCCTTTAATATTTGAATTGTACCATCTGGAAGTGACTGCTCGCTGTAGAGCAGGGTCACATCCCGAAATATTACCTTTTCAAGTTTGACATCCCTTAAGGGTTATTCATGAGCTATATAATTATGCTATATATCATTTAAAAATGCTCAGAATATCCACTGCTTAAGTTTCAAGTCTTGCATGCAAAAAACCCCGATAGGGAACGTCTAGTTCCTGTTCGGCTGCTTTAGCTTCGAGTTTCCCCATCTACAGCCACCCAGGGCCATCTCTGCAAAGCTTGGTCAGTGCTAGAGTAATGCACACTGACAGTGATCATGATGTCGTCATGCGGATGCATTGCTACAGTCTTTGTGTTGTTTTTGTGACAAAGAATCGGCTGATTACTGTGGAGAGAATGAAGTCAGGGAAGGATGAAGAAGGGGGAGGGGGGGGGGGGGGGGGTGGACCCAAGGGCACACTGAGTTTCATGCAAGTCAGCAAGTGTATTTTGGGGGGTGTCTTTTTCCTGATCTCATGTAAAAGTATTCCTGCCATTACATCGTCATGACGACATTGTGAATACATTTACATTGCATTGCTCTAGCCGTTGCAATAGTATCCAAATGCTAGTGCCACAACCCTAGCCATTGCCCTGGCTGTAACTGTAGCCATTGCCCTGACTGTGACTGTAGCCATTGCCTGGCTGTAACTGTAGCCATTGCCCTGGCTGTAACTGTAGCCATTGCCCTGGCTGTAACTGTAGCCATTGTCCTGGCTGTAACTGTAGCCATTGTCCTGGCTGTAACTGTAGCCATTGTCCTGGCTGTAACTGTAGCCATTGTCCTGGCTGTAACTGTAGCCATTGCCCTGGCTGTAACTGTAGCCATTGTCCTGACTCTAACTGTAGCCATTGTCCTGGCTGTAACTGTAGCCATTGTCCTGGCTGTAACTGTAGCCATTGTCCTGGCTGTAACTGTAGCCATTGTCCTGGCTGTAACTGTAGCCATTGTCCTGGTTGTAACTGCAGCCATTGCCCTGACCTTAACTGTAAAAGCCTTAATCCAATCTGGTCAATGCTGTAATTATGATGTCGTCATGATTACATAATGCCAAAGTTGTGGCACGAAGAAGCAGCCATTATTTGCTGCTCTCGACATCACACTCTATAGCAAGCGTCTCCAGCTTCTGACTCCTTTTGCCAAGTGGGATGGCAATGACATCGTGGATGCGCTGCTCTTGCTCAAGGTACATGGCAAGTGCACTACAGACCACATCAGCATGGCTGGACCCTGGCTCAAGTACAGAGGTCACCTGGACAACATCTCAAACAACATGTTTATCACGTGAGTGGGTCTGGTCTCTCATTCTGTTCTCTCCTCCCTCCCCTCACCTCCCTTACTTTTTCCTCCCTCTGTTCGTCAACTCCTCCTCCTTCTTCCATCTCTTCTTCAAGCCTTCATTATCTTCTCTCCCCTCTCACACCTATCCTTATATACATATATATATTTACATTCCCTTAAACGTGACCTTTAAACTCCTTCCCTACCAGTGCCACGAATGCCGAGAACATGGAGTTGAACAAAGTCAAGAACCAGCTGACGGACAAGTACGGGGAAGTACCCGCCACAGCCAGATATTACAAGGTACACACAAATATGGAATGAGCAGGAGTAAGACATCCTTACAATGCGGTTGCTGGCTACCACATCAGTTGCTTCTTTCAACAGCAGCAGCAACAACAACAACAACAATGAAGACAATATTTTCTTAACCTCAAATAGAGATCCCCCACGTCCAAGTGTAACCCTGTAGTTCAGATTGTCTTACAGTATTAAACACTCCACCTTCTCCTCCAGCTGTAACGGTTTGTGAAATTTGTAACTCTTTACATAACTTTTCCCTTTTCCCCCCTCCCACTCCCTGAAGTTCATAATTTGTCGTCGACATAGTCCAGTGTAGTTTTCTCTTGCTTACTTCAGTTGAGCTGGCCAGAACCTCCTTTCCCCTTTCCAATTGTAACTGTTTAGGTAAGATTGGTTATTAGCAACCATGATTCCTAAATTGGAGATTGTGCAGGCCCTCTCTATATGCTGCACTAGCTGGATCCCCCAGTGTTTGTTCGAGAAGATGAAGTCTCACGAGTTTCATGTCTCTCCTGTTGTCTTCTTCCCCTGCAGGCTCAGGGAGTGCCGTGGGTGGTGGTGGGGGACAACAACTACGGGGAGGGGAGCAGCAGGGAGCACGCGGCTCTGGAACCCCGACACCTGGGGGGCAGGGCCATCATCGTCAAGAGCTTTGCTAGAATTCACGGTACACGCACGTGTATGCACACGATGCCACTCCCACTTTTCTTTTGCGGAAATAATAAAAAGCTTATCATATGGAGGATATTTTCTCTGCATAGCTTAATATTCGTGTTTTCATAGTTGGAATCCAGTCTGTGAATGCTTGTGGTAAAGGGTGGGTGCGGTAGAAAAACATCTGAGCATGGCGTCTTCTAAACCATAATATTCCCATGTAAATTCTTCTATAATTCGCTATCAGCGAATGTTTAATTTCACGAAGGTATCTCTTGCTGTGGATATTTGTATGTACAACTGGCTCCCTTAACTCTGTGCTTCTATTTCCTTTTCCCCTTCTTCCTTGTTCTTCTTGCTGCTCTCTTCCTCCTCCTCTTCATAGAGACCAACCTTAAGAAGCAAGGGATGCTTCCTCTCACTTTCTCTGACCCAGCAGATTACGACAGAGTTCAGCCATTTGACAAGATCTCTCTTTTGGGCCTCACTGAGTTGGCTCCAGGGAATGTGAGAACCTTTCCTGTATATTATGTTACCAATGACAACTGTGACAACAAACATAAACGCTCGATACACGTGAAACAAAACTAGCAAAACTGCACCCTTTTCTTCTCTTCTTTCAGTCGGTAAGGTGTGTCCTGAAGCACGAGGATGGCTCAACGGAAGAACTCGAGTTACAGCACACAATGAACGAGGCCCAAATTGGCTGGTTCAAGGCTGGCTCTGCACTCAACCGCATGGCTGAGATGTTCAAGTAGACACTTCAAACATATATATAGTCCATGTATTGGTACCAACATTATATATTATATGGCCATTGATTTATAGCTTAGTGGTTTTGTGTGGCATTATCTGGGCACGAGGTATTTTCTCTCCTTCTTCCCCCCCTCCTCCCCCTCCCTACCTTTCTGAAACTGTCTTGTCAATATCTTAATACTGAACCACATCTGCCCTCCGCCATCTCGGTTAGTCCAAGAAATGTGCATTGGCCTAATCGTACAGATCCTATTTCATGTATGCTTTTTACAAACTATATGTATGTATATAAGCTAAAACTCGAGTCGGTTCCAATTCCTGTGTTGTGGATCATAGTATATTATACCTGTGTTTATAATTACCTCAATGATGCTTTAAATAGTTACATCATCATAATGACGTCGGATTGTTCTCTTGATCTTAGTCAGTGCCATACACTCCCATCGACGGATTAAAAAAAAATTTTTTTTTAAGGGGGTTGACAAAAATATGTAGCCACAGACAAGGACAGCAAGAAGGAATGCTTCAAGAGGAAGCTTTTTAATTTTAGAGTATATAGTGCATTAATTTACACTAGAATCTTGATCAGCAAGACTTCAATAAAATGCAAGTGCTTTTGGCCATGCCCAAATGACTATCCTATTATTGGATGTGTTTAGAGCAACTCTATTTGGGGGAAATGTCAATCGAGTCGCTTGTGAGGAAATAGCTTGCAAACATTATGTAGACTAATTTCAGTTTCATGCTTGTGTGAATCGAGGCTAAATGCTTCTGATTGAGTGCACCATTGGTTGTTAATTATCTGAGAGTGATGTTCTTTTGCATGAGCATATTCAAAATCTTGAAGCCGTCCTGTTGTGTTCGAAACGAGCAGGCCTTGGACCGAAGAATAAACGCTCGTTCATGTTGTCCTCGGTGGAATACTCGGGGTACAGAATTACTGCTGATGGTTTACAGCCCACCATGGAGAAGCAAGTGGTGCAGATTGCTACAGCACCACAAGATGTACCCCAACTCAAGGACTTGTCGACTATTACAGTAAGTTTCTGGCTGACGTCTTATGTTCTAGCCTGCCTTGTATATTTTACTGCAGAAAGAAACTAAGTAGACTTGGGAAGAGCAACAGCAGAAAAGAATGCATTCAAGGAGGTGAAACCTCACCTGGTTCATTACGATCAGGACAAGGTGGATTGTGATGCCGCACTGTGCGGTATTGGAGCCGTTCTCAATTGCGCAATAATGGCCAGGAGAATATTTGCATCACGATTGCTGTGAGTAGCCGAGGAAGAAAACAACTTGAGAAAGAAGGACTCGTCATTTTCTCAGACCACAAGCCACTACAGCACTTTTTTTAATTATAGAGAGACAAGTGCCACACTACACATGCCTCTCCTGGGCACTGATGTTGGGAGGTTGTGGCTGCTCCATCTCATTATGATGAGCAACATGCAAATGCTGATCTGTTCAGTTAGGGGAGACTCTACCAAAATTTCATGTTCAAATATATTGTCATAATTTCTTTACATTACACCGTATGGAAATTATTTTGATATCAGAATGAAGCCCATTTCATATGGCATATTTGGTTACATAAACACCATTGATTTCAGGTAAAAAATCATGAAAGAAAGGAGACCACCCGGAACAAGAATTTGACAATAAACTGCAGAAATTCTAGTGGTTAGCTAAACCACTGTAGAGTGATATAATGAGAACCATGATCAACCATTGACCAATTTTTGGTTGTCAGAATCTACACTGAGTCATATGAATCTGAATAACAAGAGTATGGTACCAGCAATTGAAAATATCATCCTATTATATCATAAAGCATAGAATTAGCTTTCTAAAAAGTAAATATAAAGTTACAAATTAGCTGAGTTACATTCGTTCCAAGTTCAAAAAGTGACGTTTGCAGTAAATAGCCTGTATGCATATGCACTGTTAAAATCCACCAGCTTCATATATATGTAACTCCTTCTTCTTAAATTTCCAGCTCTTCATCTACTATATATTCTCTTCAGTCTTGAAGCCTTTCTTTTTCTTTTAGTTCCTTCTTCACTTTTTAAATTTTTTTTATTGCTGCACCCTTCGTTTGTGGATGTCATGTATGTACCAAACAATGCCCGATTGGAGCAATGGATTCTAGCAGGGGTAACAATCCTTTCATTCCATGATTGAATGTAAGAACAGCGAAGTTAACTGCAACACGGACAGTTGTAGGACAAGAGAAGCTCTCCTTTGGACACCTAAGCCAGACAGTAGCATTAAAGCGATTTTGTGTCGCACCAAGCAAACACCAATCCAAGAGCTGTCTGTCCGCAAGCCGTGTAAATACTGGCTTGATGTGCACTGCCAGATCAGGTGGGATTATTGGATTACTGTGAGATGGTGAGTCTTCTTTTTTAGCGAGAGCATTCTGGAACCTACACCAATTCTTCTTTGGGTCATCACCACCAGGAGGATATAATTATAGTATTTGTGGTAAGGACTCTCGTCAGTAGAAGTAGAGTGGTGAAAAATTGCCCAGACTGCCTTCATCATTCCATTTAAATCTCCAGCATCATTGGGATGACCCCACCATAGCAAACCTGTATAGTTTGAATGTTTTTCTTTGTGAGCCTGCCTTTCCCACCCCAGTTGATAGTCTTCCCGTCATCGTCCTCTTTTTCAAGTCATTTAGGGCTTTTGTCATTCTCTTTTGAACGTGGCCTACGCATTCGTTTTTCTCAATCTTGACATTCCCACCATATGGCTGCTCACTGTTCAAGAGGTTTACTGTCTTGCTATCTCCGCACGAGTGTAACGCAGATGGTGTTTCTCAACAGATTGCTTCCAGATTCGCAGTGTACTCCATTGCAGGAGAAGACCCCTCGTAATTAATATATAGAACAAGAGTATTTGTGCTCTGCCCACCAGCCTTGTAATCCTGGGAATCCTCGTCTCTCTCCTGTTGAAGAACGCAGACACTGCAATGCTTACTTAGTACTTCCACGTCAAGAATTTGTCCCGTCTTCCAAGACGCCACCACCATCACAATGCTACGAACCCACATCGAGACCATGTTGCATCACACGTCACCTTAGCATCAATGACTTTGTCATGTGAGGCGCCCTCAAGGTTATAAAGATGTGCTGATACCAATGACAAACTACTTTGGCAGAGCACAGTGGAATCATCAAGTAGCTTGCTGTTGTATTTACCATAAGGAGTATTTGTCAACGGGAATGGTAGGTCCATTACTGCACAAACAGTCACCAACCCTTCTCTACCTCGACCAATCATCCTCATAGCCAAGACAGATTTGGCATTAACAGAGGTTGCCTGAGCAGAGCCGGAGTCAGAAAGAAAATGCTCCGAAGAACAGCCAGTACAAACAATGGCCAATCTTGTAACGAGACCCTTTCTAATGCAAAATTCTCAGAGAGTTTGAGGGGAGGAATGTATATAGTAAATTGACTTATGATGTTTCATTAATTTTTGTGAGCGTGCTCAGAACAATGTTATCCAGCTGTGTGTTCTTTTCGTTGTAAACTGTCTGTGTATGTAGCTAACTCTGTTGCCAAACCTTGTTTTTATTCTATATCCACTGTGCAGTTAGCTATGTAGGTATTACTGGTCACTACAGAGAGTTTAAAGCAAAAACAACATCATCTATTAATGCTCAAGGGGAAATTTTATTGGCTAGGAGGGGCCTCATAACTCAGAGTTCCATATAAGATAGAAAAACTACTTTCAGCACTTGTTGCAGAACTACTCACCAGCTACTACTGCAGAGCTCTACTCACCAGTAGCTACTGCAGACCTACTCACCAGCAGCTACTGCAGACCTACTCACCAGCAGCTATATACTGCAGACCTACTCACCAGCTGCTTCTGCAGACTTATTCACCAGCAGATACTGCAGACATACTCACCAGATGCTATTGCATATCTACTACCTATATGCTACCTACACTTACTCAGGGAAGTAGACCTTTCTATATACACACTCCATATTTGCTCTCTGGAACATGTGACCGAAATTAGAGATATTGATGTCATGATGAGCGCTGACCTTAAGCCATCGATCCACTGCGCCTATATTGCTGCAAAGGCATACTCGAGGGGCTACTTGATTCACAAGTGCTTCTCGAGCAACAATTCTGAACTTTTGCTGTGTCTACGAGGTGTAGCTATGTGTGACCACTTCTAGAAAGCTGTTTTGAATCCTCAGATGGTTAAAGAGATTATCTGCGTAGACATTATCTGCATAGAAAAAGT
Source organism: Cladorhizidae sp. MBARI D1340-BT2 (assembly GCA_028752905.1). Classification (NCBI taxonomy): domain Eukaryota; kingdom Metazoa; phylum Porifera; class Demospongiae; order Poecilosclerida; family Cladorhizidae; species Cladorhizidae sp. MBARI D1340-BT2. The sequence goes on from JAQNBH010000013.1 coordinate 10,667,455, forward strand.
CCAGAAATGCTTTGCTAAACTCTTTGTGCCCAAGCCCACCTCTGCACCCTATGAATAGAGAGGGCGTCTTGCAGCCCTAAAGCTAGCTTGAATCATTAGAGTACCGGAGAGTCAAAGCTGATCTCATGTTTGTCTGCAAAATCATCAACTGCCTCGTTGATCTCAACTTTGGTGAATTCTTTGCCTTGGAACCTTCTCCATATGTACTCAGGGGGCACACCTGAAGCTCTAGATAAATTATGCTAGCGAATAATAGGTATGCTTAAGAATCCAATAGGGTCTAACAATAACAACACAAGGAATAAAGATAGCAGCTTTCATAAGTGACTAGCTTCAGATTTTGACAGATCCCATAGGTATTGCACATAACAGACCACATGCACATAGTGACAAGTTGACAAACCACAGGCACCTGTTTGCCATGCACATGAGAATCACATGATGCAAGGCCACCTGCTTGTGTATTCTGAATCTGAGTGAAAGATGGCAGCTAATGATTCTGACTTGGCCTCCAACTCTGAACCAGAAGAAACTATTGTTCCAGAAGAAGTGAGTATAACTACTATATACTAGTCTTTTAGACATACTTAAGTGCCCCAAAGCTTCTGATTTGTCAAGAAAGAGGAGGATTACAGCAAATCCTCCAAAAGGGAAAAAGCGGGCCAAGGGAGCTGTAGTCGCTGAGCCAAACTCTATTGACCCATCACAGAGAGTAAAAGAATGCCCCAAGGAATGTTTGTGTGTAACTTTGGGGAAATTATTTTGTAGTGCATGCAGGGAGATTCTTTCACTCAAATAAACACCTACAGTCATCAAAGCATGATACTGGGAAAAAACATTTGGCAACAAAAGATAAGAGAGAAAGAAACATAGCTGACATGCTTAAAAGCTATAGTAAAGATGCCCATCCAGTTGGAGAAACCCTTCCTGAATCTGTTCGCATTTTTCGGATTAAAGTAGTAACAGCTTTTATGAAGGCAGGTGTACCTATCAATACTTTTGTTACGAAGAAACTGCATTTTGACTCACCAGCACCCAGAATCTACGTCAGCTGGTACCATTTATTCAATTGGTTAGTGTAAAAGCCCAAATCAATGATAAGCAAGTATCAGTGATTTTTGATGAAACTACTCATGTTTGTGAGGCATTGGTAATTCGACTACATTTTGTTGATCAGCAGTTTAACATAAAGCAGCTTGTGGTTAGACTTATACTCCTAGCAAAGAGCCTAACTGGAGAGGAACTCGCTCATCAGTTGATTGTATGCTTATCTACCGAGCTAGGTATTGCACCAAACATGCTGTTAGCCTGCATGCGTGACCGTGCATCTGTCGACAGTACTGCAGTTCACACCTTGAGCATTCTTTACCCTAAACTCGTCGATGTTGGATGTCTTGCTCACACTCTTGAACATGTTGGGGAATACATGAGAACGCCAATACTGGATGAGTTTATGAAAGGCTGGATTGGCCTTTTTTCGAGGAGCCCAAAAACCAAGCTGGCATGAAAGACTAAAACAGGTCTCTCACCTCCTTCCTACTCTGTCACTCGCTGGTGGTCTAAGTGGGAGGTTATTAAAACATCTTCACGACACATTTGGGGATGTACCTTCATTACTTAATAGTGATAACCTTCCACCGTCAAAGATTAGGCTTCAAGAAATACTTTCTGATGCTGCCAAATATCGAAAATTACAAATTGAACTAGCTTGATGTGGGAGAAGCATTTGTTAAAGCTACATATCGACTAGAAGGGGATGCCACTTGCCTTTACTGCTTTTGAGGAAGTTAGCATGCTTCAGGCTGCTATTTCAACAATGCATTATCCTAATACAAATGCAGTTGCAAGCAAGTTATCCAGCAACAATAATCAGCTACAGCAGCTAATTGACTATGCTAAAGCATGTGCCAAGCCTGCATATGATTATTTCCACAAAAAAATTGGAATTTACCTTAAAGAAACAGTTTCGGTCTTTCAGTATATTCGCTACTTTGATCCTACCAAAATGAACGCCAGCAATGACATAGAAAATCTCCATGTTATTCCTTTTCTTGATACTAACACTATCATTGATGGGTTGAAGAGCGAGTTAGCTCTTTATATGGCTAAAGCCAATGGATTATCACAAGCTACTATGGTGGAGAAGATACAAATCTGAACTTCCCCTGTGGTGTAACAGTTGTACATCTGTTTTGGTTCTTCAACCATCATCTGCTGCAGCAGAGGGAGTGTTTTCTCCGCTAGCTAATTCTTTTAGTGAGCAACAAACAGTTTCTTTGGAAGATTATGTACAAGCTTCACTTATGCTACAATATAACTATGAGAACCATGATTCTTAATACATGTTGCATTATTAATGATAATAATCTTGAGAATAATTGGGAATCTCTCAGTATAATTGTGAAAGAATAATAGGTACCTAGTATGAGAATCGAGAATAGAATCTTAGGAGAAAATTCAAGCATAATTTATTCAACCCTATCTCTCACACCTCCCTGACTTGACCAATGAAATTTCTTTGAAAACAGTGTGACTCGCTCACATGTGGTCACTTTGCCCACCCTAACCATTTTTGTGAATTGACTGGAGAATACTGATTTGACAAAATTATCTAATTTAAGGTTGTTCAGGAGTATACTGTAACCTATATACCAGTGACCTGTTGTAAATATTTTTGACAAAATAAATTCATTCTTCCACCTTGAGATACTTGCTCTTTCTAACCAGTTATTTATATTGTAGCATAAGTGAAGCTTGTACATAATCTCCCAAAGAAATTGTTTCTTGCTCACTAAAATAATTAGCTAGCAGAGAAAACACTCTCTCTGCTGCAGCAGATGATGGTTGAAGAACCAAAACAGATGTACAACTGATCACAGCGGAAGTTCAGATTTGTGTCTTCTCCACCATAGTAGCTTGTCAATATCTGCTGATAATCCATTGGCTTTGGCCATATAAAGAGCTAACTCACTCTTCAACCCGTCAAATGGTAGTGTTAGTATCAAGAAAAGGAATGATACGGAGATTTTCTATGTCATTGCTGGTGGGTTTTAATAATTATATTGCCAATTCATGCTCAAGCTATTTAAGTAACAGCATTAAAAAAAATCTGGGCGGTTTCGCCTTCCCCCCCCCCCTATCCCCACCCCTTTTTCTTCTTCAACTAGTTCTCGCCAGGATAAGACCCCCAGTTCTCAGGGTCAACATAGGCCGTGAGTGCTGCATTATTTGTGCCTATTCTCAGATGGCGCCCATTTTCTTGCGGGTTGGTGGGGCGCTAAACAACCAGAATCTACAGGACTCAAACAGATCCGCCTGCAAGCAACATTCACAGATCTAGTGATCAGAACCTATGCAGGTCTGCTTGTAGCTTCTTCAGAGAAGTAGATTTTTTATACCGGTTATCTTTTCCTGACTGCATCCTCGTTGCTTCTTGCATATAGCTATTACGCTGCCAGAGTTGTGACTTTATCAGTCATAATTATATTATGGACTAGTTGAAGTTAAAAAACTATACAATGATTGACTAGATAAGAGAAATACTTTCCTGTATTGTGAGTGCAGTAGCCTATATTGCAAATGGCAGATCTATTGTTAAATATTATATTATACTGACTTTCTCAACATTCTACTTGAATTTTCTTCTTGATATTTTGCTTAGATGCTTAAGCCTCATAACCCCGATGAAGGCTAGAGCATCTAACTGAATGTATATTTCATTTGATTTGTGCAAGTGAGGGTGTGTTGTCTCATTCGATAACTATATAACATGAAGTGATATGACTAAAGCTAAGCCTGTATAGTAAAACAAAATGTCAACCACAGGTGAGTTTGCTAACTAGCTGGTTTAGCAATTGTAAGATATGATATACAATGAGTTCTTAGGTGCACTAGGTATATAGCAAGCACTAAACACTCCACCTAAAAGTTCTGGCTAATACTAGGTATATAGCTAGCTCGGATTGAATGACTTTTCATGGATCCCACTTTGATAAACACTGGTGTAAGCCAGAACAATATGTCTAAATTGCTTTACACCAAATATTTGGTGACAGATAATTCCATAATTTACCAGGTGTCTCAATATGTTCCAAAGTTATTTTGTTTTCCATGTTGCTCAAATTATAAAAATAAACAAACACTTATTAGACACCTACATTCACACCAATGCACTTTCTAGAGCATGAACCTTACCCACAGCAGTCAGTATAACCCCAGCAGCACCATAGCCAAGAAGCCTCCACCCCACCCACATCTGCAGCAATGCTACCATCAGAAGAAATATCATCAGGAAGCTGACCTTCAGCAACCTAAAGGGAACTTCCCTCAGCAAAGGCAGGAGGTCTATTCCACTCAGAAACCATATCCTACTCAACTCCAGATTAACCCCCAACCTCCTCCATGCAGTAAACTTCTACCCTATGATGGAATAGGTATGTTATTTTATCCCATTTTGCATCTAGAATTAAAAATCTGAGAAGAGGGCGAGAGATAGGGGAAGAGAAGTGGATTATAGAAGTGAGAGGAGATGAGAAAGTTAGGAGCATTTACTTTTAATTAACATGCGATGTTTTGTAAATTTTTTTGTTAAGATCTCTAGATCAATGGCACTTAAACAACTCTGTATTGAACCCCAGCTAGTTTTAACATGGGATTGGTGATAAATTTCCCCAGGAAAGAGTTTAGTATTAAAATGAGGTGTCAATAAAATTAATATGAATATAATTTGCACTTCAGTATAAATCTTTTTTCTTCAATTCATGGTTGGTAAGCTGGTTACGTGCAACAGGTGAGCTCATTTCTGCATACCATTTGACCATTGGGTGCTTTCTGAGCTACTCTATACTTGAATGTTCATTGAAATGCTTTTGTATCATTTATAAACTTGTAACCAGTTAATCATGAAAATTAAAACTTCTACTAGCAATCATGCATGATAATAACTTTAACACGAGGGGAAATTTGAGGAATTACAATTAGTTTCAACTCTTAATCAGATTTTGATCTGTTTTAGTTAAAAAAACCACCAGCCACTAACTGCTTGTTTGTAGATGTGGTTCCTGATTGGAAAGTGCTGAAATTGTTATGTGTGGCTAGAGGAAGCGATACTCTACTACAAAATGAGCGTATTCTAAACCACTACTAACAATATAGGCAAGTGGGTGCCGGGGAAAAAAATTCAACGTTTTTCCTGTTAAGCGCCTCAATTTGTCGAGTGGGGCTCATCTATATATCCACAGATAATAATTTTAACTGGCTAGCACTTTTCAATCAGGAACCACAAACTTAAACAGTTCAGGTACTCGGGTTTTGAGGTAACCCCACTATGGCTTTTTTTTTTGAAAAAGATCATACTCATAGCAAAGAGGCTAATAATTATAAAGAGTAAAAATTATTTATTTTAGCATAGTAATACCAAAAGAGAGCACACAGAGAAATCCTATAATTATAATTTATTAAGTTCACAGTGCAGTGTGCAGAATCTATGGAGCTCCAAAGTCATAACCACAAGGTTAGAAACCACGTCTTCCTCCCCAATACTAAAACATTGCATAGATATAACCATACCAAAGTTACAGGCAGTCAAAGTTAGGCTCAAAATGTGCATGTATGAATTCTCTGCAGTTTGTGACTCCTGATTGGAAAGTAGCTACTGGACAGCTGTCTGTGGCAAGCCCTACACTACAATAAGATTGTTTTTATTGAGTGCTAGAACATGGCAATGGTAATAAAATATTTTAGCCCTCAATGATTTTGTTTGGCTTATTCTTGCCACCGAAGTCAATCTTTTCCTTGGTCTCTAAAACATCGTCGATGTCTCCACGAACAGTATAAACATCGGTAACAACTGCAGGAATTCAGGCATGCATGTTTTGTAGTATCCATGCCTGTAACTTTAGCATGGTTCTAATATTATGCAAAACTTATATTGGTATCAAAGTATTTGGAGAGATCTATCTTTTTCAAGTTCATAGAGTGATTTTTGCAGAATCTATAGTGCTCCAAAGTCGTGACCACAAGTTTTTGTAAGCATTTGTATTCTATGGTATTGTCCCTACTTAAAAATCTACTTTCTGTAGCTATAATTTTTTTCCACACTCATTATTCAGTAAAACTACCCAGCCTCATGAATATAGGTGTTAGCCTGGCATCTTTTGCCAGTAGTCATGTACTATAATTATAGCAGTGAGACACTGAAACATAGTCTAAATGGCATTTAGAAACAAGAAGGCTGTAAATAGCATTGGTTAAGAGGTCTAACTTGGTAGTCAATTACATGCAGGTACCTAAGTATAACTTTCAATGATGCTTTATTCAAAATCCAAAAGTATTCAAGGTAGAATTTAATTATGTAAAGTATTGTTCCGTGTAAAGTATTGTTCCATCTATATAAATTGCTCCTAAATGATTATTCTCTAAACAACTATATATAATGTTCTAAAAGAGGATGTTGTGGTGGCATGCACCACGTTCCTCGAACCATCAAGTCATTCTGGCTCTGCACACCACATTGGAATGCAATCAGATACTTATCAATGAACTGTAGTTTACATGTGGTTTATAGAACTGCTGTGATTTTATGAAAATAGAGTTTTTGTCAAAAACAATTCGCTTCATTGGTGACCCCGACCTCCAAAACCTTCTTTTGGAGAACAATGGTAGAAACCAACGCTGTCAGTCTTAAGCTGCCAACCTTCTGGACCTCCCAACCTCAGGTGTGGTTCCAGCAAGCAGAGGCCCAGTTCATGATCCGTAACATAACGTCGGACCAGACAAAACGCCTACACCATAGCTGCTCTCGACCAGGACACGGCTGGCCGCCTCCTTGACTTATTACGTGCTCCTCCAGCAGAAAATAAGTAACGAAGCTATAAAGACCCGCCTCTCGAAGACTTTTGGCCTCACCCACAGTGTTCGGGCCAGTAGACTTCTCCAAATGGGCGACCTCGGAGACAGGATGCCCTCTGTCCTCATGGATGAGATGCTCTCTCTGCTAGACGGTTATCAACCCTGCATGCTCTTCGAGCAACTCTTCCTTAACCGGATGCCCGATGCCATCCGGCCGACGCCAATTTCACCGACCCCCGCAGAGTTGCGGAGCACGCTGATGAGCTGTGGCAGTCCATGAGCCTCAATAGCTATTCCACCATCCAAAAAGTGGATTTTCCTCGTCGTCAAGAACGAGTAAAGCAGGCAGGCCAAGGTAAAGTGACAGACAGCAATAATGTGGACTGGTGCTTCTATCACAACAAATTTGGTGACAAGGCAAGGAAATGCATAAAATCCTGTAAGTTTGCGGTAAACTCCCAGGCCGGCCGTCAATAGCGATGGCGGTCGGCCATAACAAAACTCGCCTTCTCTACGCCGCTTGGGATCATCACTCCGGTCGCTGTTTTCTAGTTGACATAGGGGCTGAAGTAAGCATTTTTCCTGCCACCAGAGTGGACAGGAGCTCTTCTGCCCAAGGAACCAAGATAACTGCTGCCAATGGAAGCAATATATGCACCTATGGCATGGTGAATTTCTACCACCGCTACGTGCCAGCGGCTGCAAGCATCATGCGACCTCTGTACCATACCCTCGTAGGGAAACCCAAAGAACTACTGTGGGACAGAGAGATGATTTCAGCTTTCAAGCTTGCAAAAGAGGCACTAGCCGATGCCACCATGCTCACCCATCCCCAGACGGATGCCCCAACAGCCATCACTGTTGATGCATCAGGAGTTGCTGTGGGTGCTGCAGCACTTGAACAGCTCGTCAATGACTCATGGCAGCCACCGGCCAGCAACTCAAACATGCTGAACAAAAGTACAGCACTTTTGATCGCGAGCTCCTTCCCCTTTACCTGGCAGTGCGACACTTTCGTTACTTCCTTGAAGGGCGGGACTTCACGGCTTTCACCGACCACAAGCCTCTCACGTTTGCCTTCGCCAAGGTGTCTGACCCTTGGTCATCACGGCAGCAGCGCCACCTCGTTGCGATATCCGAGTACACCACCTGCATCAAACACATCACAGGAAAGAGCAACCTCGTAGCTGATGCACTCTCTCGCACCATCATCAATGAGGTACACAACTTGGAACCTGGGATAGATTCCACAGCCATGGCTGCAGCTCAGTGAAATGACAAGGAGTTGGCAGCATACTGCACTGCCATATTTGGGCTGGTACTCCAAGACGTCCAGTTCGGTCCAACAGACACCACGCTTCTCTGCGATGTCTCCACAGGACAACCAAGACCAATTGTCCCTGCTAACTTCCGCAGGATTGTGTTGATGTAATACATGGCCTCTCTCACCCCTCCAGCCACCCAAAAGTTACTTACCGACAGGTATGTTTGGCACGGCATCCGCAAGCAAGTTGGCTGTTGGGCAAGGACTTGCATGTCTTGCCAAAAGGCAAAGATTCACCGACACATCAGGGCTCCGATTCAAACCTTCAAGGTGCCGCACCGGTGATTCGACCACATCAAACAATATTGACATTGTGGGACCACTACCACCATCACAGGGCTATACCAACCTAGTGACTATGGTCGACAGGTTCACCAGATGGCCGGAAGTAGTTGCACTGAAAGAGACAGATACAGGGACTTGTGCAGAGCATTAGTCTCCAATTGGATTGGCCGTTTCGGCATGCCATTGGACATGACTTCAGACAGGGGCTCACAGTTCATATCAAAATTATGGATAGCAATTGCTAAGCTACTGGGCACCACACTCCATCACACAACGGCATACCATCCACAGGCAAATGGCCTGGTCGAGCGTTTTCACAGACACATGAAGTCTGCCTTGAGAGTACGACTCACCAGTCCCAACTGGCTGGATGAACTACCATGGGTCTTATTAGGTATCCAAACAGCACCAAAAGAGGACTTGAACTGCTCCTCTGCCGAATTGGTATATGGTACCCCACTCACAGTTCCTGGTGACTTCATTGCATCACCACAAGGAAAGCATCATTCAGCGACCCTGCTACCACGCCGTGATGCTCATCGCACACCACTTCAGCGACCATATGAAGGCCCATTCCAGGTCTTACAACGGGGTCCAAAGTACATCACAATCGACTTTGGAGGAAAGAAGGACACCATATCAGTAGACCGTCTCAAGCCAGCACACCTCGACATCGACCAGCCAGTTTAGGTAGCCTAGCCACGGCGACGGGGATCGGTTCTGGGGGGGGGGGGGTCCTGTGGCGGCATGCACCACGTTCCTCGAACCATCAAGTCATTCTGGCTCTGCACACCACATTGGAATGCAATCAGATACTTATCAATGAACTGTAGTTTACATGTGGTTTATAGAACTGCTGTGATTTTATGAAAATAGAGTTTTTGTCAAAAGCAATTCGCTTCAATGTATATGATTTATTGGTTGGGTTGATTGTTGGATATAGTCTTCCAGGGGAAGTCTTGGTTGAAGACTTAAAGGGGCTGATTGGGGATGAAGAATGTCATGGGCATATCAGATTTGGGATAAGGCTGTCCCTTGGGGTGCAAATAGAGCTTTTCTATTGAGGATGATTGTTTGTTTGTACTGCTATAGTATTCCAGGGGAAGCCTTGGTTGAGGACTCAAATGGACTCTTTTGGGGAAACATATCACGAGGAAGGTCATGAGCATATCAGATTTGGGATAGGGTATTCCCTGGGGTGTAAAAGGCACCTAATGGCACAGCACTTGACATTGTCAGTCAGCCATTTTGTTTAGGGATGTATGTACCTATGCAAGCATTTTTTACATTCTCAACAGAAGCAACCAGATAACTTAACATGGCACCATTTCTAACTAGCTACATTAGAGCTCACCTAATTCAAACAGTTAGCTAGCAAGGCTGCTTCTAGTCCTTCTCTATCAGAAATCGCCAATGTTACTGTAATTATGTGATTTACAGAATATAGTATTGTCTTCGACTCATTCTGGTTTGACAATTTTTTTGTGATCTATAAATAGAGTTCGGGTTAAAGTTAGAGGGTCAACATTTTTAGGCAATTATGTCCCTCGTTCTCATTTTGTGCTTCTCTGCTAGATATTTTATTATTTCCTGAACAACTCCTGGGTACCATGGATATTACGACTATAACAAGTATGTCTGTCTCGATGATGGGATATTCTCCGGGAGTGTCAAGATAACTTTTCTGAGATATCCCAGCCTAATCCCTCTGCTAGTATATATATATATATATGGACTATTCAATGTACAGTTTCCTTGAATTTTGGTGGCGGAACTGAGGTCAAAATGAATTGTCATGTTCAACATGAATAACCAGTATTTTGAACTGCATTTATAATGAGCGCACAGGATGCTTGTGTATCTTGTTAAAGCATTAAATTGGCGGGGCTTTTAAAATTGTAAAAAAATAAAAAATGGTAATCTTCTGGTGGTGCATAATAGAATAATAACAAATCATTCTTTTATAAAAAGTTTAAATTTTTTGCTTCAACTTGGCCTTTTTTCAGCTTCTTGATTTAGCTCCATTGAACATTTCAGCATGTATGACGTTGTGAGTAGACAGTGGGTAAGCAAAGGTGATGCACCTGCAATGGAGAAGGCACCACTACTGACTGAACTATGGTGGAAAGCAGCATGATTACCAGGAATTTCTTTGAATTTTGACAAGGAGATTGCCTTGGATGGATTTTCCTCCTGTAAGTTGTAGCAACATAGCACTGTGTAGCTCTTGTTTGCTTACATCAATGGAGCTGATTCTTATATCAAACTGCAGCTTATTGTATTTCCACTCTAATGATATGAACAGTTAAGAAATTATAGCAAAACCAACCAGAAATAAAGTTGATGTTCAATAGGTTAGTAGCTGACAGGAATAGTTAGTGTGAAGTTCTATTCTGACATAGATTCAACAACGTTTGCTAAACTGGAAATGATTGATTATCCTTATGGTCAATACTGAGAATACTTGTGCTGGTTCTATATAGCTCAACCTCACACCAGTTTGGAATCAGTACGGAATATACTATTCAGTTCTCCATATCACAATCCAAGCCAATCTCAATCAGTTATAGTGTTACCGTGCTTGGGGTAGGACAATGGCTAGAGCAATGTGATCCAACAATATATGTACTAGGATCTCAAGCTAAAACAATAGGTTTTTTCTATTGCACCTTCGCTCCACTCAATACCTAGTTCACTACTAGTAATGTATAATTGAAGATAAGTGTGGGAATATATATGTCCATAGCCAGCATGAGGCAGACGAGGCAGCCATAGCCAGCATGAGGCAGATGAGGCAGCCATCTTGTCCCAATTTCACACAGTATCATTTTATTATTACTTCACATGTATAAAATAATATCTGCCCCCTCACTCTCATGTGGTCGAGCCACCTTCCTTGCATGCAGGATTGGTAAAGGGAGTTGTTGAACATCTTTCCAAGAATTCCACTACAGCCTAGCAAATGTCCCTTTAGTAGCTGCAGTGTCCTATCCCATCAAATTCTCATTCACTGCAGGTAATTTACAAGCCAGAAGCAATTCATAATTCAGGAAATGGGTAGGTCAGTCTCACAAGATTAGGGCATGCAAACCATGAGAGTGGCCATGAGTCTACCTGACATTACCTTAGTGTGTTCTCATGAATAATGTCTGGCTGGGGACTTTTCACCAGTAAATTGTCTCCTGAATAATGTCCCTACTCCCCATATATACCTGATGACCATAACTTGCACAACACAACTGCTCTAGTTGATATGGAGGATGAAGGTGAGGTTTGATAATCTTAACCTGAGTGAAATTCTTAAGAGCATCAAAGTAGTAACACTGCTCTAGTAGAGATGCTATTTACTTCAACAACTCTGAAGATGAAATTCAAGACCAAATGACAAGGTTGTGACATTATTGTAATGTGTGTTCTGATTTTGTTGAAGAATTGAGCTGACCCGCATGGCATTGCCTATATTATATTTTAACTCTAACTCGAGATAGCAAAGCCATTCTTCATGGCGATATTGAACTAGTCCTTGTTGACGAGAAAGGAAAGCTTTGAAGGGGTTGTTAGCAACCCACAAAACCTTTGTGAATCAGTTTAGTGTCTCCGAGACAATATAATTATTTGGATATGCAAATAGTAAGATCATGAATTTCAGTTGAAATTATGAGATTTTGATGAGATAAAAAAATAATGAATTTATTTATTGAGTAAAAAATCGAGCCAAACTGCATTGTGTCTTACTCATTTAATGTTTACTTATCTTCCAGGAAATGTAATACAAAGTGTATGGTGGGTGTGGAGAAGACCGTCACATTGAGCATACAATGGCTATTTGAATTTTAACATGGCACCATGTAAAAGTATGCTTGGATTGGTTAGATTTCACATTAACATGGCAATTTTTCTAAGGTGACATGCATCTACTTAAACATTAGCACAGATGATCAATATGCATGATCAATAACTAATATCTCAATGAACTCTCAGTTGGCATAAAAATATTACAATAACTTTCTTAATAATATGCATGGATTGATACTGACTTTATGGACTTCTATTTGTAGACTGCATCATGCCTGCATTTCCTGTTTGTACTTTGGTAAAAATGAATTATTTAGATTAATTATTGCACATATGCATCTTCTTAAGCAAACTCTTTTGGGAGACTATGGTACATGTATATAACTGCTGGGTATGAATGAAATGCCTCAATATATATATATTGCCTGGGACACCACATAAATATGCCGAGAATTTAAGCTGGTAGTCAGTTGAGTTGGTGAGCTTGTTGAAGGATAAACACCATATTAGCCGTCTAGACATTTCCTTCCGGAGGTAAATTGAGGAAAGAACAACATCTTTCTGTCTAGGGGGAATATTATTTGGAAATAGCAGTTTTTCATATATAAGCGGAAAAACTGCAAACATCATCAGCTTCTCTTCACCATCAGATACTGCAAATCCACTCACCAGCAACATTCACGAATTAGAACCACGACCGATCTGCTTATAGCTACCTACACTTGTTCAGAGAATATAAATCCTACCAGTTATCCTCTGCTGTCTGCATCCTCATTGCCTCATTGCAAGATTTCCGGTGCATCATGTCTGGTAAAGTAGCTATATTGTTAGCCAGCTTATATATTACTCTGCCAGAGTTATATGACCATATACTATGGTCAACCTATACATGTAACATTCATGAGATGATGCTATTTAGGAATTCAAAACAAGTAAGGAAGATTCAAGATGAGATTTAGTGAATTAAAAACATTAACTCTCTGTGACTAGCCAAGAGAAATAATTATCTGTATTGTGTGTGCAGTAGTATACCCTATATTGGTTTGACTCATATTTCAAATGGCAGATCTATTATCAAATATTATAATGACTTTCTCAACAATCCACTTAAATTATCTTCCTGAAGTTCCTGAAGTCACATGCTCTAGCCTTCATTAATGCTAGAGCATGTGACTGAAACATCGACAAGCTAATTTAAGTTGATTGTTTAGAAAGTTGTTATAATCTACTATGTCAAGTGGGAATCTAATGTCAAATAAATCTAATTCTTGCACCCCTTCATGATCACATCACTAATATGAAGTATGATATGATTATAGCTTAAAAAAATGAAATATCACAGACTATGCTGCTAGTTAGCTAACTGGTTTGTTTAGCAATTGCAAGACATACACCGAGTGCTAAGCATGCACCAGGTATATATATGTATATCCAGCACTAAGCACCCTACCCAAAGGTTCTGGCTAATACTAGGTATATACCTAGCTCTGATTTCATGGATCCCACATTGAGAAACACTAGTGTAAGCCAGAAAATATTTCAATGAGTCTAACAGTCACCAAATATTTGGTGACAGATCATTCTATTATTCCAGTTAACCATCAAACAACCAAAAAGATGTCTCGACATGTTCCAAAGTTATTAATTTTTTTGTGTTGCTCAGGTTATAAAAACAAACACTTATTAGACACCTATTCACACCAATGCACTTTCTAGAGCATGAACCTTCCCCTCAGCAGTCAACATACCTCCAACAGCACCAAAACCAAGAAGCCTCCATCCCACATCCGCAGGAATGCTACCATCAGAAATCTCATCAGGAAGTTGACAATCAGCAACCTAAAGGGAACTTCCCTCAGCAACAGCAGGAAGGCTATCCCACCCACAAACCATATCCTACTCAAACCCAGATCAACCTCGAACCTCCTCCATACAGTACACTTCCACCCTATGATGGAATAGGTATGTTATTTTTGCACTAGAAATAAAAACATGAGAGGAAGAGAGATAGGAGAAGTGAGGTGGATTATTTAGAGGTGAGAGATAGGAAAGTTGGGAACATTTACTTTTAATTAACATGTATAAACTGGTTTTAAGATGTCCAGATCAGTGGCACTAAATTAAGCTGTAATCATCACTAGCTTGCTTACACTGAAAAAATACAAATACCAAAAAATATAAAAGCAAGCAAACAATTACTCACTCCAGCTCTGCATTAGATAGCATGAGATTTATCTTTATCTAGTACGAAGTCCTTGGCTTACTTTGGAGTCACCATTACTGGAATCTCTGTACTTAATAAGACTTGATGAATCACTTTCTACAACTGTGAGAGATAACACTGAGGAGCACCCTGCAGAATCCTGTATCCCACTGACTACTAGGATTACTTAAATGACTGGAATGTGGAAATGTTGAATGATAGATCAATCAAACAAGAGCGTGCTAAAATAGCACACAAACTCTGCACTAGAGAGATAAACTTACCTACATCTGGCTGCACGTGCCTCAGTAGTAGCTACAAAAGCATTTTGAGTTTTGGTCACCCCTCTTGACCAAAAAGTGATGAATCTGCCTCAACTCAGGGTGATATTGATCAGCGGGTCCCCATAGAGCTATTGTGAAATTACTCCACCCTGTTCAATGCGGTGTAATATCCAGTGAGTTTCCACAAAGAGTTGTTGTCAATCTACTTCAACCTTCAACCCAATCTAGTATTTGTCGAATAGATCCATTTTTAAACTCCTTCAACCTGCTCAATCCAGTGTGATTTAACAAATTTTATGTAATTAGCCAGTTTTATAATTCTGATAGGTTTCCTAAAGAGTGAAAAAGAGGTAATACCTTTAGAACAAGTTTTTATCTTTTTTTCTTCAATTCATAGGGCGAGCTGGTTACGTGCAACAGGTGAGCTCATTACTGCATACCATTTGACCGTTGAGTGCTGTCTGAACTACTACTTGAACCCTCAGCTTTATTATTACATGTATTAACCCATTAATAGATCATGCATATTAAACTGCCACTAGATGTTCCTACTTGTGTACCCATCACATTTCAAAAGGCAATTGGAGGAAACTACAATTAGTTTTCCACTCTTAATTAGCAGTTTAAATCGCCAGCCACTAGCATGTTCCTAAAGGTAATGAAAGCAGTCAAAATATGATAATCATTGTTCTAAATGTTTCTATATAGGAAATGAGAGCTGTGACCCAGCAACCTTTGCCTGGTGTGACAGTGCAGCGGCCCCATGGCCAATCAGAGCTAGTGATTGGGTCTACCATATTTGCTTTCATATTGACTGCCTGTGTTCTTGTGTCTGGGTGTTGGTGGAGCCTTCCATGTACCATTCCTGGAATAATTCTCGGTGTTAGAGTGAGTCACATTAATGCTTTGTTGATCTTAAATTTTATAGACAAATTATATATTTATCTGCATGTCTTCTGACTGCATACATATGTATTCAAGCAATATGCCACTCCACTATGTGCTATGTATAAAACATACTTTCACTATTGTAATGTTTTATCTCTCTACATACATGCACACATACCAGTCGATTCTCAGTGGATCTAAGGGTGACTCAAGGAGTGCCGCCATTCTTGGGAAAAAATCCATTATATGCACAATACTTGGTTTTTTGTTCACTGTGATCACAACAATGGCTATCATTGTATATGCCTATATACGATATGTACATCCACAACTGTAAGTATAGATCATCTATATACATGAGAAACATTTCCTTCTTTTAAGCCTTGACCTTGTTCAGAAGCTATCATAATTAAAATGCTACATTTTTATATTCATCAATTAATTTGTTATTATATTAATTATCACTTGCTATATTACAAGTTTTGCTGTGATAAATTTAACATAATTTATGCATAGAGTTAATCTTAGCAAATGTAGTAAGGCATATATATATATAACAATTAATAAAACAGCACGATGCTCTCATGTCCTTGAATAATTTCCTGTTATTTAGTTGGAGTGTCACAGTTGACACTGAATTATAAAGATATTTTGCCAGTAGTCATGTACTATAATTATAGCAGTGATATTATCTCCCTCATTTACCTTCAATATGGTTTGCAGTATACAGGTGAGCATAACGATCACCAGCTTCCACCCTCCCCTTCCCAACACACACACAAACACACTGTCATACTACGATTCTATTTAATGAGGTGGACGATAGTATTTACAAAAACTTGTGGTTACAATTTAGAGTTCTATAGATTTTGTACACTTCATTCTATGAACTTGATATATAGCTAATAGCTCAAAAGATAGAGCACTATTATACTGCATAGGTATATATATAACTATATATGTCAAAGTCATAGGCAGTAAAAGTTCTGGACCCACAACTTGCATGCCTGAATTCTCTGCAGTTGTATATAGCCAGAATTGGTAAGTGCTGAGGAAGCCAAAATTTGTTATTAGGTGCTAAAATGTGACACGTTGTCAAGCGTGGGTGCTCATTAGGTGCTAAAACATGACAATGTGGTCGCAGTTTTGTAGCGAATGAAAACATAAAAGGCTTCCTCTATAGCAGCTGTTTATATACCACTTTCCAATCTCAGGAGCCATCCTACAGAGAAATCAGGCTGCAGGTTATAAGGTCCCCAACCTTGACTGCCTGTAACATTGGCACAGTATATCTATGTAATATTATTTACCATCAAGAGAGAACACACAGAGAGATCTATCTTTTTATATCAAGTTCATAGATTGTGCAGAACCTATAGAGCTCCAAAGTGATAATTTCCAAGTTATTTTATGGTAGCTATCGTACCCCTTTTTTTAAAAAGCCTACCTTTCTGTAGCTATAATTTTCCTCCTAATATTCACTAAAACTACCCAGCCTCATGAATATAGGTGTTAGCCTGGCATCTTTTGCCAGTAGTCATGTACTATAATTATAGCAGTGAGACACTGAAACATCAATGGCATTTAGGCTTGAAGGTTTGTAATAGCATAAAACACGTTGTTCAAGAGGTCTAACTTGCCAAAACTATAGGTTGTCAGTCATAGCAATTACATGCAAGTACCCAAGTATAATAAGTTAACTTTCAAATTATTCAAAATCCAAACGTATTCAAGGTAGAATTTAATTATGTAAAGTCCTCTATATAAATTGCTCCTAAATAATTATTCTCTAAACAACAATAGATCCTATAATGTTCTAAAAGAGGATGTGTATGATTTAT
The DNA here is from genome assembly GCA_028752905.1 of Cladorhizidae sp. MBARI D1340-BT2. NCBI lineage: Eukaryota > Metazoa > Porifera > Demospongiae > Poecilosclerida > Cladorhizidae > Cladorhizidae sp. MBARI D1340-BT2. The sequence continues at coordinate 10,684,924 of JAQNBH010000013.1, forward strand.
TGGTTGGGTTGATTGTTGGATATAGTCTTCCAGGGGAAGTTTTGGTTGAACTTAAACTTAAAGGGCTGATTGGGGGTAATTTTTCATGAAGAATAACATGGGCATGTCAGATTTGGGATAAGGGTGTTCCCTGGGGTGCAAATAGAGTTTTTCTATGGAAGATGATTGTTCGTTTGTACTGCCATAGTATTCCAGGGGAAGCCTTGGTTAAGGACTCGAAGGGACTCTTTTTTGGGGAAACATTTCATGAAGAAGGTCATGAGCATGTCAGATTTGGGATAGGGTGTCCCCTTGGATGTAACTTACACCTGACTCAAGGAGTGCCACCATTCTTGGGAATAAATCCATTATGTTCACTGTGATTACAACAATGGCATATATGCCTATATACGATATGTAGATCCACAACTGTAAGTATAGATCCTCTACATGAGAACCATTTCCTTCTGTTAAACCTTGACCTTGTTCAGAAGCTATCATAATTAAAGTGCTACATTTTTATATTCATCAATTCATTTGTTATTATATTAATTATAACTTGGTATATTACAAGTTTTGCTGTGATAAAACACAATATATGCGTACAGTTAATCTTAGCAAGGCCTATATATATAAATTAATAAAACAGCATGATGCTCTCCTGTCCTTGAATAATTTCCTGTTATTTAGTTGGAGTGTCATAGGTTTGACACTGAATTATAAATATATTATCTCCCTCATTTACCTTCAATATGCTTTGCAGTATACAGGCGAGCATAACGATCACCAGCTTCCACCCACACACCCTCCCCTTCCCAACACACACCTACACAAACACACTACGATTCTATTTAATGAGGTGGACGATAATATTTACAAAAACTTGTGGTTATGATTTAGAGCTCCATAGATTTTGTACACTTCATTCGATATGTAGCTAATAGCTCAAAAGATAGAGTACTCTTATGTGCTCTCTCTTTATGCCAAAATGTTGCATAGGTATATATATATAACTATGCCAAAGTTATAGGCAGTGAAAGTTGGGGACCTCACAACCTGCATGTCTGAATTCAGTTGTGGCTAGAATTGGTAAGTGCTGATGTAGGCTAAAATTTAATTCTGATTTACCATGCACTTGGCACTATCTTTGTCCATGCAGTAAATGTTTTTCATTACCATCTCCAATTAACTATTCTCACCTATAAGGCTACCAGCAGCTCTTGCTGGTAAGCCTTCAGCACACTCCCATCCTTTGTACATTATTTTCATAATAAAAACGTGACACGTACAAGCTAGTTAAGCGTGGGTGCTAAACTTTTCATTAGGCGCTAAAACATGGCACGTAGTCAGCTAAAGTTTTCATTAGGCGCTAAAACATGGCAAGCTAGACAAGCGTGGGTGCTAAACTTTTCATTAGGTGCTAAAACATGACACGTTAAGCGTGGGTGCTAAAGTTTTCATTAGGCTGGCACGTAGTCAAGCTAGGCAAGCGTGGGTGCTAAACTTTTCATAGGCTGGCACGTAGTCAAGCTAGGCAAGCGTGGGTGCTAAACTTTGCTAAAACATGACACTAGTCAAGCTAGACAAGCGTGGGTGCTAAAGTTTTCAATGTGGTTGCATTTTTGTGTCCAGTGAAAAGATAAAAGGCTTCCGCTGTCTATATACCACTTTCCAATCAGGAGCTACCCTGCAGAGAAATCAGGCTGCAGGTTTTGGGGTCCCCAACCTTGACTGCCTGTAGGCACAGTTATATTTATGTAATATTATTTACCATCAAGAGAAAACACACAGAGAGATCTATCTTTTTAGCTATAATTATATCAAGTCATAGATTGAAGTGTGCAGAGTCTATAGATCTCCAAAGTGATAATTTCAAGTTTTTGTATAAGCATTTGTCTTTTATGGTAGCAATCGTCCCCCTTAAAAAAAATTAAAAAAAGCCTACCTATAGTTTTTTTTTCCAAACTCATTTATTCATTAAAACTACCCAGCTAATGAATATAAGTGTTAACCTGGCATCTTTTGCCAGTAGTCATGTACTATAATTATAGCAGTGAGATACTGAAATGTAGTCTCAATGGCATTTAGAAACAAGAAGGAGGTTTATAAATAGCATAAAACATGTTGGTCAAGAGGTCTAACTTGCCAAAACTATAGGTAGTCAGTCATAGTAATTACACCCAAGTATAATAAGGTAGCAATGACCTTCATTCAAATCATAAGTTTGTAAATCTTCTGTGTATGTATCAAAAGTAGACATGATTTAAACACAAGGTTTTTCCATTATTGAAATTGGTAGGCCGATATCAGGACAAATATTTTTCCTGGATAAAACACGGACAATGTGATTTTTCAACAACTTAGTTTAGAAAAGTTATTCTCAGCCATTTTTCTCAGGTGCTTGGGAAGGATAGTTTGGAATCTGAACAGGGGCAACAATTCTGGATCTGTGCTGCTAGCTTGTCAATACAGCCAACCAACGATCGCGTAAGTAGAATTCTCATTTTAAACTTACAATTTTTATGGGCAGAGAGAAAGGCTTAAATATTTGCCAAATATATAAATGATACTGATGCAGAATATATATATATATATATATATCTATAGTAAAGATCTGCTAATATGGAGAGCATAGCCATACTGAAGAGCATTAAACATTTTCAAGCCATTGGTGTCCAAGTGTCAGAACATTAATGGTTTATTAAAATTGCCAAGCTAGAACTTGCCTTCATGCAGGTGGATGGTTTAGTTAATAATAAGTGTGAAAAGTTTTGGTTTTATTAAAGGCAAGCTAAAAATAATGGATAGAGCTGAGAGAATTTATGGGAAGGAGGCGCCCTCTTTCTTTAGCCTAGTGATTATTATGTTTTTATCTGTATATATAATAATATATCACCAAGTATTGAAATATGTAGTGCTTCCTATGGCACTCCAGCCAGATAACAGAATTATTGACAGGAGACAAGAGGAAAGTTGACAAAAATTATTAAACAGCTAAGACTAACTGCATACATATTTATTATACAATTTTTTATGTCACAAATTGTAATATACTTATAATTATACTTTGATGACAAATACTTATGGGTAAAGAGTATAATGCTAGAGGAAGGTGTTGATTCTCTCTCACACAGGCAATATACCATTTTCAGATATGGATCCCAAGTAGGCATATACAATGAGAGCAATTATTATAATCACAGTGTACAATAAGCCAAATATAGTGCATATGAGAGATTCTTTCCCAAGTATGGTGGCAGTCCTTGTGTGACCCTCGGATGCATTGGAAATTGACTGTTATATGTCCATGTATGCAAAAAGATAAAAGCATATATATATATAAAGAATATCTGTTTAAATTTTTTAAGATAAAAGCATTGTAGTGATGGAAATATCCTTTACACATAGTACATAGTGGCAAGGCACATTGTTTAAATACAGTATGCAACCAGTAGGAAGATCAATAGAATACTAAGAACAACCAAGCACACATGTGACTCACTTTAGCACCTAGAATTACTCCGGCAATGGCACAGGGGAGACTCAACCAGCACCCACACATACATATGCAGGCCGTCAATATGGAAGCAAATATAGTAGTCCCGATGACTAGGCGTGAATGTTTCTGGTTTATTATCAGAGTAGGCTGTGGTTGCTGGGTCACCACTGCAAATTCCTAGAAACATTTAAAAATGACGAATGAAACATTGGCAAAAACAATCTGAGCTGATTAAAATATATATATTCTGTTTAAATTTTATAAATATCACCTTTCTATTGACAACAATGGATTTAAGGACATCTTTAGAGCCCCGAGGACTTTTATTTAATGCGCATGATTTGTGGTTAAAATCTCATTGCAATTTCCTTAATATTCCTTTCCAAGCATGACAGCCAAATTATCTGAATGTACTAATGTTCTGACAAGTATAAAGGAGTTTGATGTGCAAGCACTTCAACTGTTTGTGAATTGATGTAAGAAGATAACTAAATGGAGATTTGAGTAGTAATGCAGACCCCCCCCCCCCCCCAATGTGGCGGTATGCAGTAATGAACCCACCTGTTGAGTGTAGCCAGCTTGTCCAACTAGGAATAAAAAAGTGATGTCATCATGTTAAAATCAGTGTATTTATAAAATTCTTACTAAAGTATGAATAATTTCACCTTTTTACACATACCACACTCCTGGGGAAACCTACTCCAATCCTGAATCATCTACTGGATCCACACTACTCTGGGTTGAAGCATACTTGCAGGGTTTTTCTGAATTAGCTAGGTGTTTGGGGTCAGATCGAGGGCTACAACAAAACTACAGTGACTCTGTTAATTATCTAAGCAGTGGTGAATAATTGTTATTTAATTCCAGGGAAACACCACCAAAAATCTAGGTAAATCTGAACCTTGAGCCAGGGAAGTCATTCTTGTAGGTTAGTTTGATAAGAGCTCAACGGGGACACACACTTGATCAGCATGGATTGAGAAAGGCTGAGGTTGAAGTGGTCTGAAGAGGCACACATGGCTCAACATCTCACTCACACTCGGTTGGGTGGTGAATTGAAATAACTAGTTTTTAAAGGCTCTTGCACATTATCACACAGTCTGCACCAACAGAAAGCTACATACACTTTCACCAGCTTGTCCTGCGGTAGCGTATCAAAAACATTAGGTAAACCACATAAACTTTGTGCACATACTATGAGCATTTACTAGTTCACAATATGGACTCAAAGTTGATATAATGAAATTGTAATGACATTCTCAATAATAAACTAGGTATTTACTCGTTCATTAGATCCTGATGAAGGCTAGAGCATATAGTCATTATTCCTGATGGGCTAGAGCATATAGTCATTATTCCTGATGGGCTAGAGCATCTAGTCATTATTCCTGATGGGCTAGAGCATCTAGTCATTATTCCTAATGAAGGCTAGAGCATCTAGTCATTATTCCTGATGAAGGCTAGAGCATCTAGTCATTATTCCTGATGAAGGCTAGAGCATCTAGTCATTATTCTTGATGAAGGCTAGAGCATCTAGTCATTATTCCTGATGAAGGCTAGAGAATCTAGTCATTATTCCTGATGAAGGCTAGAGCATCTAGTCATTATTTCTGATGAAGGCTAGTTATTATTCCTGATGAAGGCTAGAGCATCTAGTCATTATTCCTGATGAAGGCTAGAGCATCTAGTCATTATTCCTGATGAAGGCTAGAGCATCTAGTCATTATTCCTGATGAAGGCTAGAGCATCTAGTCATTATTCCTGATGAAGGCCAGAGCATCTAGTCATTATTCCTGATGAAGGCCAGAGCATCTAGTCATTATTCCTGATGAAGGCCAGAGCATCTAGTCATTATTCCTGATGAAGGCCAGAGCATCTAGTCATTATTCCTGATGAAGACTAGATCATCTAGTCATTATTCCTGATGAAGGCTAGAGCATCTAGTCATTATTCCTGATGAAGGCTAGAGCATCTAGTCATTATTCCTGATGAAGGCTAGAGCATCTAGTCATTATTCCTGATGAAGGCTAGAGTCTAGTCATTATTCCTGACGAAGGCTAGAGCATCTAGTCATTATTCCTGACGAAGGCTAGAGCATCTAGTCATTATTCCTGATGAAGGCTAGAGCATCTAGTCATTATTCCTGATGAAGGCTAGAGCATCTAGTCATTATTCCTGATGAAGGCTAGAGCATCTAGTCATTATTCCTGATGAAGGCTAGAGCATCTAGTCATTATTCCTGATGGTGGTAAGTTAATGTCAAGCCATTATGGTGTGCATGTGCTCTATGTACACATATTTGTAACTCTCCAGTCATCAGAGTTGAACCTTTCCTGCTACTTTCATCCTTTGAAAACAGTAGTCAGGATGTAGGAATCTGCAGAGGATGCTTAATCTTAACCTAGTAAAAGATTCATCAGGAATATGTACAGAAAATCTGATGATGATAGCTTCCAACTAGCTAACAATTTACATAATACAAACGGTAAAGCTCTAGCTCGGTATTCTAAGTTAGCTTTTTTCTTCTTCTCCCCAACTCCATCCCATTGTTGTAGCCAAATCATAATCTAGTGGATGACTACAGCTGGTCACCTAGCCTTAAAGCTATAATTATTAATATGGATATTTTAACAATCTTAAACAATGAATAGCATGCTAAATTTCACGTTTTCTACTCCCTACTTCACCTCCCCCACTGTGATAACCATCTCCTGTCTCCCTTCTTCCTCAACTCATGTCAGCTCCTCTCAGTAATTCTAAATTAAAAAATAAATAAACATACCTGTTCCATGAAAGATTGGTTGTTCAGGTAAGGTACCCTGAGGTTGCCGAGGGAAGGGCTGTTGTGGTTGTTCAGGATAGTCCCCCTGTGACTGTTGGGGATATTTTTCTTGGGGGTATGCTGAGATCTCAAGGGAAGGTTCAGGTCCTACATTAGTGCTTGTTGAGAGAACTTTTTGGCTTTCTGGAATCAAGAATGGAATAATGAGATGACATATGACCACTAATTTGGTGTGGAATATAGTTAGACTCATTGAACACAGATGTGATTTACACATCGTTGCCCTATCCTAACTATTAGCTACAGTGATGGCTGATCATGTATGACAGCAGAAATAAATCTGTAGATACTCCTTAATATTATCTATAGACAGTGGTTCATCTGGTCTTATTAAACCCAGTGTTGATGCATTATAAGTAAGTGTCATGGATGCCTCGCTGGAGCAAGGCAACCATACAAGCATTTCGAAGATCTCCTAATCAGTTGAGAATCTGGACATCACACTGAACCATTTTCACATCGAATAATTAGTGAAGCTGCTAATGGTAGTCATAGATAGAATACGGTGTTAGGTCATAAGATCACTCTGGTCAACCCATGGAAGAACATAACTAGGTGTAGATATTTCCATATATTGATGCACTCTGACTCACAACTGAAAATGGATCCAGGTCTGGGGGTCAGGGGTGGTTGAGCCAGGCTGATATATTTTGTGCTATGTTACAGTATCAACATTTAAAAAACCCATAGTTCAACATTTTCCTGGAGGATTTTACCAGGGAAATCCACTGCATTAATCCAAAGATTTCATGAAGACTCTCATAAATCTTAGCTATCTAATGAGCTAGAATGCTTTTTTATTATATCATTTTATTATAATTCCCCCCTTGCTCCCAGTGTTTAATTGAGCTAGAAGATCGTTGCAGTTAATCAGTTGTCACTGATCTGGACATCTACAATATATCACATGTTAATTAAAAGTAAATGTTCCCAACTTTCCTATACACTTTCCCTTTCAACTTTATAGCCCATTTCTCTTCCCCTATCTCTCTTCCTCCTCTCAAATTTTTACTTGAAGGTGTAAAAAAGAGGTGGAGGTTTACTATATGGAACAGGTTGAGGGTTTGTCTGACATTGAGTAGGATAGGGTTTCTGCTCCTGAGGTTGTTGTGGGTAGTCCCACTGAGGTTGCTGAGTGAAGTTCTGTTTAGGTTGCTGGGAGTCACTCTCCTGGGAACATTTCTGAGGATAATGTTCCTGTGACTGTGTGGAGAAGGCTCCTTGGCTCAGGAGGGGAAGGTTCATGCTCTTAAAAAGTGCATTGGTGTAGTAAGTGTTATTTTGCTATACATGTGAGCTACACGGAAAACAAAGTAACTTGAGAACATGCCGAGACACCAAATGGAATATAAATACATGGTGTGAAGTAGTTTAGACCCATTACATTATTCTGGCTTATACCAGTGTTTATCAAAGTGGGATCGAATTAAATATAGCTATACACCTAGTATGATTTACCAGCCAGACTCTTTTCTAGAGTGCCTAGTGCTTGCTACATACCAAGTGCTCACTATATCCCTCACAATTGTTCAACTGGCCAGTTAGATAACTAGCTACATAGCTTTAGTTGACTTTTTTCTTTACTATACATAATTTAGCTACAGTCACATCATAATTTATGTTAATGAAGTGGACCATGAAGAATTACTCGAAATAGATCTTGATTGGCACTTTGAAATACCAATATAGAAAGTGCCACTGCACAACCAATAAAGAAAAGTATTTCTTTTAGCAAGTCAACCATTGCACCGAGTTAATATCTACTGCTACTGAAATTTCAAACTTTAAACTTAAATAGCACCAGCTTATGAAAATTTTGCATTGTCCACAATACATGACATGATCAAATTACAACTGGACAGAAATATGATATATTAGCAATAATAATTATAGCAACATTACCAGACATGATGATCAGGAAATCTTGCAATCAATGAAGGTCTGATGAGCTGAGGTAAACTGGTAGGATTTCTGCTTCTCTGAGTGAGTATGTCGTAGGTTGTGGTGAGTGGAGTAGCTGCTGTTGTACAGTATTTCCCACCTATATATGAAAAACTGCTGTGAGGTGCCTGCTTCGAAGTAATATTTAAGGGGATGCTGGGTTGATGTTGCTCTATCGTTAATTTCCCTCCAGAAGCAATGTCTAGACAGTTGATGTGGTGTTTATCCTTCAACAAACTTACTGTCACAACCCATTTTGGCCTGTTGATATGAAATTCCGCATTTATGTTATGTCTCAAATTAAAAAAATACATATATCAATATTAAGGCCTTTAATTCATGTATATTCAGCAGTTATATATACCCTAGTCCCCTCCGAACAACAACAAACAAACAAACAAACAACCAAAAATGAGATCTCATAAGAAGATGTATAAATGCAATAATTATTCTGTAATTAATTTTACCCAGGATATGCAGGCATGATGCATGCATAAGTCATCTCAGTCTACCAAATGGAAGGCTGGTGTAGAATCTGTACTAGTTGTTTATCAATCCATACACAAGTTAATGTGCATGCATGTTGAGCATCTGTGTTAGAATACATTGATGCACATATGATATAATAATTTAAATATCACTATGTTAATTAAAAAGGGACATCTAACCAATCGAAGCATACTTTGAAGAGCCATGTTAAAATTGAAATTCATAACTCCCTAAAGGCATTGTATGTGCTCTACGTGGAGGTCTTCTCAACAGCAACCATACTCCTCATATTACAAAGATACTATATATAATGTAGTAAAATATATGCCAAGTTGCAGGTAACAGTATGTAAATTGGTGTGGCACTCGAGTCATTTATCCATAAAATGCCACATTGTTTACATAGGCTTGTAGGCCATGCCACTATCATGTAAAGTAAGTCTGGATAAACTCTCACAGACTACTTGGGTACAGCATCAGCAGATGTGATAATTATACTACTTCAATAACATGTAATAGTTGCAGGTATTGGCTAATATATTTAATTTGAATTCCTTTTTGTATTTGAACTTTCTTGTACAATATAGTCTAGCATGCCATTCTTTAGTAAATAGTTGAGGAAGGACAGCTGGTGATCCCTCTCCAATTAAATGGTGATTGTGGCTATGTTATGATCAATCATACCTAGAGATCTTTTTTTACATGAATATCACATTCTTCAGGAGCATCTTTGAACATTACCTATCCACACGGATATCTTTGTCAAGGGAACCAAAAATTAGCTTAACCTTATTGTGAGGCCCTAAGTCATATCTTACATAAACTGTAGGAATTATCCTGCTGAACTGAAGTAATATAATCGCTAAAATGTCTTGTTATGAAAAGGGGCTGACACCAAGAACTTGTTGCCTAGGCAGCTGCAGTCCCTCTGAAGCCTAGTTTCAGACTCCCTTATTTCATATAAGTTTATATATAGTAAATTTTGTAATATCAAACCTAAGTATTACTAAAATTTGAGGGATTTTCTCAATAATCAGCTTTAATTGCTTTTCAATGTTTTGGCTACTTCTCTAAACTTCAACAGGATAATGAAGGCTAGATTCTCTAGCCAAAATGTCGAAGGGGAAAATTTTATTGAGAAACGTATTATTTCCTGCTCTATATGTACATTGAGAGTTCGTTGATGGGTCATAGATACTTCTAGTTAATGTTCCTCATGGACTCTTGAATGGACATCACAAATTATTATATTTGATATTATAGGTGTTCAGTCAGTCATGTGAGAGAGCACTTTTAGTCTGAACTACCCTACAACAATAAATAGCAACATGCACCCATTTCAAGTATTATATTATACATAGTTTGAGGATTCACCATTATTCCTGGTTCTGAATTATTAAGGCATCAATTTGGCTGTTTACCATTCCTTCTTATCTTCATGTATGTTCTATATTCATGGATATGGTAATAAGCTGCAGACAATGTCAATACAGGATATACATGCACGATGCCTTTAGAGACATGGCACACCCAATCAAAATGCCATACCCTAATCAGGCCATTCTATACCCTAAACACAGTAACCATGCTCTAGGGGAACAATTTGTGATTCAATCTACTACCAACAAATGTTGTTAATGCCAGCAGGAGTTATTATACATAGGTTATTATAAAAAGAAAGAAAGAAATAGTCATCACTAGTGAATAATCTAGAACCTAGCACTGCTGCAGTGTTCCCATGATAGGGGATGGCGATTGAAATTTTCTGAAGGTGAAAATGATGGTTTGTGGACCTTCACACTCAGATTTGAGATGACCTCCAAACTCATGAAGAAACAATGATGTCTCTGCTACAAACACTCCAGTGGCACAGGAAGTCTATACAAGTAGCATTTACATGTGAATATGGCCAGGGGATGATGGAAACCCCATCAAGTCACTTGCCATCAGAGTAAGAAATACCTGAAGATTTTAGGAACGAGGGGATATTAATTGAGTTAAAAGATTCATGGATGATGGCATTAACAGTAGCATGCCTTTAAAAATAATCTAGACTCTTTAGATAGCTGAGACCATGAGTGCCAAACCAGTTTACAGGAGATTCACACTGCAGACAACTGTGAGAATTACAGAGGAGAAACCCCACCGTAAACCATCAGCCACCCTGATCATAATATCATCCATTCACAGGTCTAAAGCTGACATGGGCAGGCATGAATCCAAGCTTCTGACTCCTATCCTGAATATGCATCTGGGTTATGGTAGCAGTATCCACAGCCGAGTTCAGGAGGGAATCAAAATAGGCCTGAACATGTGGACCATCCCAGACTTCTAGGCATGGTATCAGATCATGTCTTGCAGCAGTGACTTTGACTCCACATTGTCAAGCCATTATTAAACACAGTGTAGTTCAGGTCACATAGGTAGTCAGGAAGAATCTGGTAGGTGAGGTCAAAGGAAGAAGTTGATGCGAAAAAGGCAGAGTGTGCAAGCAATACAGCTTTTCTGATCTCTAGACCACTTGAAATGATGCCTGAAACCACTTGATCGTTCGTGTCGAGGAGAATGTTGGTAATCCCACTCAGGAATCTGCTTCTTATTAGCTTCAATGAGTCAATCTTAGCATCAATAACTGCCTCAATCCCCTCCATACCAACTAATAGTAGAACCTAGAAGAGTAACAGCCTCTGGATTGACAACATGAAGACCTGCAGCACTCACAGAAGGATTTCCCCAAAATCTCTGGATCTGAACAAATTAGTTCATACTTCTCATGATTGAGTTCCAACCCAAACTCTCCAGCCACACTTACCACTTTGTTCGGATCACTAAATACAACATCCATACTAACCCCAAGATTGCCACCATCTAAATAAAACACATGAAATTCTAACATCAACTTGAGAGAATCTTGTGAAGGAAAGAAAAATGGATCGATGGGATCACCCTGTTAAATCCCTTCAGATGACTAAATATGGAGCACATTAGCTGAATGGACAAAAGGTAGCAACACTGGGGTTAGATCTTCCGCTGATAACATTCTGTCCCGACGAATGAAGTTTAAGTGCATTGTGAAAATCAAACTTCAGTAGGATATGGCCCGGCTGTGTGCAGGATAATATGAGCAGCATGGAGGATGAATCGATCCATTTTCTACAAGACATATCCCAAAACTTAGTTAAAGAGTTGCCAGGAGAGCACTCGTAGACTGCCTTATATAGCTAGCTAGTAACATGGCCACGTAACTAGCTAATGACTGCTAAGTTTATCTTTTAGCCATTCAGGCCCATTCAGGTAGATAATCTTGAATGACATTGAACTTTTCTGTACCCTATATAGGATTGTGTTGTTACCATACCTGAACAATGCACATCTGGACCTCTTACTCCAGAAGACTGTCCTGTACAAGTCTTGACAGCATCCAGGAAGAAGCAGGCTTTAGCTGGCTCCTCTGCTGTTACATCTACTTCAATAACTTCTGCCACCTCCTCTGTTACTGCTGCATCCTCCCCCACTTCTGGTAATAGCCCATCTGGTGCTGGAATAGAATCGGATTCATTGGCTGGGAGGAAGAAGGCTGGGTATCGTGCCATTAAATTAGAGTTTCTAAATGCTGCATTGCAGGAAATAGCTCAGTGTAATACTGCCAGTGTCTCCTTGAGATCAGTGACAGCTTTGGTGATCGGAAACAAGAGTTGGCTTGAAATGTTCTAACCGCAATTATAAGCAAACTGGTACTAGTGTCCAATCCATTGATGGATGAAGCTACATCCTTCAATAAGGCTGCTATTCTAGGTGCTAGGACGACTAGTTCTGGAAGGACTACGCTAGATACTATAACAGCATGTTTAAGTATGCCCCCACTCCTTGCTCCATCTTCTTTTTCATTATATAATAAGTGATGTTAGTAAGGAGATTGCTGAAAGTAGCTTTCATTTGGAAGCTGAGAGTACCCATCATATTGAAGGCAAGCCATTACATGATGTAGTAGATACCATTGTAATGGCTGATGGTACTTGGCAATAACATGGGCATTCCTCTTTAATTGGAGTAGTTGTAGTATTGTCATGGAAAACCTTGACTGTGAAGTCCTTTCTAAACATTGTTCAGCTTGTTCAGTGAGGGAATCTATAGGCATGGAGTCAGGAGAGTTTAGTGAATGGTTTGAGAGACATGCATCTACTTGCGAAGTTAATTATAAGGGTTCCTCCAATAGCGTGGAAGTTGAGGGTGCTGTGCGAATATGGCAACGCTCTGTGGCTAAAAATAAGCTTCGGTATACTACCATTATTAGTGATGGGGATTCTAAAGCTTTCAATCGATTATTGGAAATTGAACCTTATGGTCCAGATGTGCAACTACTAAAACATGAATGTATTGGCCATGTTCATAAGAGAATGTGGACTGCCCTTACCAAGTTAAAAAAGTCGGAAATTCGAGATGAGCATGGTAATAAGGTCAGATTTGTTGGCCAGTTTACCGATGAATTGATAAAGGCAATGAACGTTTATTATGGAGGGGCTATTCGTAACAATGCCGGGTATATAGAAGCAATGATACGTGCTATTTTCTTACACTGCATATCTACTGATACCAGCATAGATTTTGTCCTGATAGTGTAAACAGTTGGTGTAAGTCCAATAGAGCCTTGGCTAATGGTACTAACCCTCCTCGTCGTAGCCCCAAGATTCCCAAGGAATTGGCAACATTTATTCGGCGGTTTTTGTGAAGTTAGCTAATAGGTAGGGGCAACTCAGGATCAAAATGAATCTTTTAATTCAGTTGTCTGGTCCAAAGCCAGTAAAACACAATTTCTGTCAATGCCTATAGTTACCTTAGCAGTAAATTTAGCTGTCACAACTTTTAATGAGGGCATGGAAGTTGGAATGGGGTGTCTGATGAGGCAAATTGGCATAGAATCTGGGTCTCGGATCTGTTTTTAAAGGCAGCTGATGAAAAGAGGCTGATCAGAAGTCAGAGTAAGCAGAGGAGGTGGCTAAGAAGAGGAGAAAGCAGAAGGCAGCTTAAAGGGTGGCAGGGCAATAATGAGTGAAGGACCTACCTATGGCCCAGGCCGGTTTTGAAGAATACTTGGACAGAGAATTAGACTGAAAAACCGGGAGTGTTGACTTTGAATAGGTTGTTGTGGTTAATGCTGATTTAACAACTCGTTTCTCAAGCCATGTACTTTTAAATAAATGATTCAACTATTCTTACTTGTAATCTAATAGTTTTTATATCATTGGAAAGCTTATTTTATATACAATATCGTCCTAAACTCATTTTGTGTGTTATTGAATGAAATATAGGTACATATATGTTGCTATGTTATGATGATCTGAATTGAGAAAATAGTATTATTAATCAAGTACAGTATTATTACAAAAACCCTTTAGAGGGCTTATCTTATAGTATTTGTCTGTCCATAGCATAAATTGTGGCCACTGTAGACCAGCCAGGGTAGAGAAATATTTTTAATAGAAGTATATCAGGTGACCTAAGTACTTTTACCCTGTCAGTTATCTCTAATATTATCTACCATTAAACAGCTTATTTCAAGAACTACAATTTGGTACAAAAATCAGCTTTATAACAAAGTTATGGATGAATGGGTGAATTGTTGTAATTTACCACAAAATAGTCCCCTTAACTAAGATTTGAAATCGTAAAATTTTCCAAACAAATTATTCATAAATGGCTGTGTGCATCAATAAAATCCACTCTTCAATAATAAGGCATTGATATTCATGTAAACATAAAATTGTGGTTGTTCTCACTTTTGTCATTTATTAATGTGTTGTTGTTGTTGTTGTTGTTATTATTATTATTATTATTATTATTATTATTATTATTATTATTATTATTATTATTATTATTATTATTATTATTATTATTATTATTATTATTATTATTATTATTATTATTATTATTATTATTATAGGGATGATGCACTTTTCAGCTGACATTTGAGATTAGTGTTGATCCAGATGGATGTGAATGAAGAGGAAATGAAGATCATCTGTGAGATTTGAGATTAGTGTTGATCCAGATGGATGTGAATGAAGAAGAAATGAAGGGGATTCCTGAGATTTAAAATTGTGTTGATGGATGTGAATGAAGAGGAAATGTAGAGGATCATATCTGCTGCAACAGCAAGAAGTTGTCCAGGAGAAGAAAACTAAGCACAGGGCAGGTAGGGCTTCGGCCCTACCAATATTAGGCTCTCTACTTCAATTAATATTTTGCTGATCTTGAGTTTGAATTTTTAGAGTAGCCAGTGCATGCATCAAAAACTCTCAGAATGTCATGTATTACTACACTCCCAAAGTTTGTGAAGCATGCAAGCTAATTAACAGCCAGCCTTGTTAATTGCTTGTAAATTAATGTGCCAGCTGGCATGCAATCACTAGGATGCCAGCTGTCATTAGCTAGTTCTAGAATATTCTGGTCATGTGCTGTACCATGTGCTCTTGTTTCAATGGCTGCTCCTTCAAGTTTCAAACTTCCTACTGCTCCTCACCAGTCCGCTAATTTTAAATTCCCCAAGCGATCTTTTGGGGTGAAGAGTGTAGTTTGTCAGTCATTTTAATCCACTTGGCTAAAGCAATGACCATTTCTACACTACAATGATTTACTGCCACACTTGTGACAGGCTTCAAACAAGGGAAAATGAGGTCTTCTAAAGCTGCATAAGCCTTTGTAAGTATCTCTCAATAGTTTTGGTGTGTGTGGGTGTATTATTTAGTAAGTCACTAAATTTTCATTATACAGACATCCACAGGATTTAGTCATTGGACCAGTTTATTCCAAAAACATCAACTAAGTGACTGTCATTGAGAAGCAGTTGATGTAGTCATCAGAATTCCAGCTACGCCAACGGATGTTGGGGAGAAACTTGTAAAACCACATGCCAAAGAAAGAGAGTACAATCGCAAAACGCTTCTAAAGATTGTGTCTAGCATTCGATATTTGGCTAGATAAGGGTTAGCTCTGAGAGGTGATGGGGATGAAGGAGATGGAAATTTTCTTCAATGAATGGTGAAGATGATACTGAAATGATTGAATGGTTGAATCGCAAGTCTTGCAAATATATTTCACATCAAATTCAGAATGACATTCTTGGTGTTATGGCTAATAATACTCTCAGAAAAATTACAGCTTTACTTCAACAGTCCCCTTTCCTCACTGTTATGATCGATGAGGCAACAGACATTTCCAATAATGAGCAGACAACCATTGTTTTCCGTCACGTTAATGAAAGGTTCGAGGTTTTTGAAGAATTCACAGCCTTATACCAAGTTCCACGTATTGATGCTGAAACACTGACAAGTATTATTAAGGATTCCATGGTTAGGCTGAATTTACCCTTATGCAAGCTTTGGGGCCAGTGCTGATGGAGCTAGCACCATGAGGGGAGCAAAATCTGGTGTTGCAAAAAGGATCCTTGATCTGGAACCCCGTGCGGTTTTTACCCACTGCTATGGACACTCTATTAATCTAGCAGTAAGTGATTCAGTAACAGACGAAGCTCATGCGAGATGCACTTGATGTGACATATGAAATCACAAAGTTAATTAAATTCTCACCTAGGTGTGAATGTCTATTTCGAGACTTGAAGCAAGCTAGTGTTATGACTACATCAGCAGGCATTAGAGTACGTTGTCCCACTAGGTGGACTGTAAGGGCTGATTCCCTGGACAGTATCATCAACAATTACTCCATCCTACAGTCAACATGGGATGAAGCACTTGATTTGGCGAGGGATACTGAAACAAAGGCCAGAATTATTGGAGTTTCTTCACAGATAAAATCTTTTGACTTCCTTTTTGGTGTACAAGTGGGTGAAATGCTATTTCGACATACCAACAACCCGAGTGCAGCATTACAGAAGAAGACCATATCTGCTGCAGAAGGTTAGCATATTGGAAGATGGTAATTGATACTCTAAATTAATTTCATACAGAACAACTGTATGATTGTTTTTGGGAGAAAGTTAACAAATTTTCTCAATTAGTGGATGTGAGTGATTCACAACTTCCATGTCAACGGAAGACACCACGGCGTTATGAAATTTGGGAATTTAGTGGTGATTTTCACATGTCTGCTAAGCTCTATTTTCGACTATGAAGCTATTAACAACATCACAAATTGCTTGAAGAGTCGCTTTGAACAACCTCGTTACAATGTTCACTGCAACCCGGAGAAGCTTTTGAGAAAAGCAGCTAAAAGGGAAGCTTTTGAAGATGAAATTGAATTTGTTTGCTCATTTTATAAAGATGATTTCACCAAGTTCTCCTAAGTTCTCAACTTCTTATATACCTTTGCTATTGATTTTGAACGTACCGCTGAAGGAAATGGGGCTGATGTTATGATATTTGATATCGGGGACTACTTTCAATCTCTCAGCGCAGGCCAAAGAGAGCTACTCAGCCATGTATGCCGCATCATGCAACTCCTGTTGGTAATGCCAGCAACAAATGCTACTTCAGAACGTTCTTTTAATGCCTTACAAAGAGTGAAAAATTACCTTCATCAGGGGGGTAATTTCCATATGAAAGTTGGGGGGGCCAAAAGCAGTATTAAAGCTGCTTACTCTAGGGGAGTCTCTAGGGTAGTCTCTAGATACTCATCCAGGATATTTTTAAAAATAGGAGTAATTAGAACTACAGACTTTGGGGTAAATTAGTGTTGAAAATATTTTCAATTTAGTAATCAAGTAATCACCCAAACACATAACATAACCAGATGACAAACAGTATACTAGCACTAACATCTAAGAGAGAGAAAGAGACTATCATTCACATCTACTAAGAAATCGAAAAGTGGCCGAAGATGGATGAGCGCCTCTTTACTCTATCCACAAAGTCATTTGTCACTTGCTTGAGGCTCAGTTCCTTCACCAGCTCTTTATGCACTGTGCATGTCATGAGATGATTGAGGCGGTTGTTTGACATTGTTGTACGAAGGTAAGACTTCACCCTTCTCAGCACACTGAAGCCTCGTTCAGAGCTTGCATTAGTTGCCGGCATAACCAGAACAACCTTGACCAAAGTCATGACCTCTGGTATGAGGGGCCAGATGCTTTTGTTCTTTTTGAGGAAATCAACAACATTTTGCAATGTATCACCACCACCTTCATCTTGATTGAAACTGCGATAGGACTCTGCCATTATAGATAGCTGGATTCTTAAGGTATCAGGGTCAAACTCAGTGTAGAACTCACATAGTTCGTCAACATTTTGTGAGACATCCTCCCCCAATGTTCCTTTCAGTAGGACCTTCTCACAGGTTGCATATGTGGTGTAGTCATTCTGATTAAAACTCTTTTCAATGCAGCTAGCTAGAGTGTCCACAGCCACAAAATAGATTTGGCGGTAAAAGTTCTCTACATTGGTATGGTGCTAATGTTGACCATTACCCTCAGTATACCTTGATGGCATCTTACGGTGATGTGGAAGTGAAGGCTCTTTTAGTTACAACTTCACAGCAGCTTGAGTTACTTTTGTCCAATGGAGGCTTGCATCCCTGTCTGATCGTATTCCTCGTAGGACAGTGGCAGATAGCTTGGCATTCACTTGAGCATCCACTGTACATAGCTCTGCCCTCTGAAGGCAAGTGCTGAGGTTATCTGAATGTGAGAAAGTACTACAATAGCAAGCTGAAGACCATAGAAGAAACTAAAAGTTTGCATTTTAGTCTCCACTCCAATTATTCTTGCCTTCATATCAGAGTCTTTGACATGGTCTTGTGCCCAGTCCCATGAGAGTGCCATAATTTTTCAGAATAGCACTCAGTGATGCTGCTCGGACAGTCCACCTTGTTGGGCAAAGGATTTTCAGAGTTGGTGAGTCAATATTGTCTACATGGAGATCATGTTCCATTTGCCCCAAAATTTCTGATTGCTTTCTGCAGAATACTGCCTCTCTTTTTGGACTCTTCTTTATTAATTTAGTAATTTCATAAGCCACATCAAGCATGTCTTTCTCAACAGGGAAATATTTTTTATTGTATCCCCGACAGTAAGTTTAAGCGAGTGGCAATAGCAGTGTGTTAGCAGACATTTTTCATTCAGTTTCTTGATTTGTGCAGCAACCCCATTTTTTGTTCCAGACATGGTCAAACATCCATCATAACATTGCCCATGGGGGGCATCTTGAATTTTGAGATTCATGCGTAGCAGCACATCTTTTATGCAAGCAACAATTGTGTCTGCATTGGTCTGAGAAACTGACATCAGACCAATATATTCCTCACATACTGTCATCTCATTCACCCAATGTATGCAAATCACAAGTTGTTCAATGTTGCTCGCAACTGTACTCTTATCAGCCAAGATACTGTAACATCCAGATTCAGCTATGTAAGCTGCTATACCATGAAGCACTTTTAGAGCCATGATTTGTAAGATTTCATTCTGAGCATCTGGACTGATATGCTTGTCGTAAGACTTTTCAATCCATTTACGAAGCACTTTATCATCTTCAGCTCGCAGAAGGAGGAGTTGCTTGAAAATTGACTCCTCCTCTTGCTTGCCCTTATGAAGGGCAATGCCCTGGTGGTGGGCAAGATAGGATACACTTTGAATGATTTTCAGGAGGCAGTTCCTATTTTCCTCTTTGTGACACTTAAGCTGCTCCTTCAGCTGCTCATCAATATGACAAGGTTGAGTAACATAGCAACTGCATGCTTGTGACATAGCGAGCTTTCGTGCTTATGGAAACCCTTGTTTTTACACAGAGCATTTTTCCAATTTCTGAACCCATCAGACAAGAAGGAGGTTTCAGACCCTGTATCCAGCTTAAGCAGTCCCTTCAAATTGGCTGTGCCACAAGTGTGGCAAATAATAGTGTCTGAAATTGGAAGATAATGCAGCCATGAAAATTGCGAGTACCAGGCTGGTTGGAATGCTCGTTGATGACCCATCTTGCTTTTAGGGTATTTGATGTTAATTGGCTGGTAGGGAACTTGAGGAAGGGTATCCAGAGTCAGGGATATTCTCCTGGCTTCTTGTTGCTGCTCCTGAGAGATATCAAAAGTACTTGTAGCTTGAGTCTAATTTTGCAAAAACAACTACAACAACAGGGTCTGTCAATATATGATTGTTTAATAAGGATTCACTGACATCAGAGGCTGAGATGCCACCTAAAAATTGAGAGGCTTAATGTTGTTATCATGTGATGGATTATGATAGACGTACCTGTTCAGATTCTTCTGGGTTTTCTTCAACCTGTACATCTTGGCTATCAGATCCTTGGGCTTGATCATCAGCCTTCTCCTCCGACTCCCTTTCTCTCTTAGTTGGACTTTGACAAAAACTTAACAAGGAGGCTTGTCTTTTAGGCATGATTCACTCTGCAGCAGCACTATCAATATATGGCCTGCTACACTGTTAGGATTCACTCTTATATTGCTTAGTATTCCAAATAATGATTAACAGCACATTAGGTTTATAGCAGAACTCAACATAAGGCAGTGGAGAGCTTACTTATATAGGCACTCCACTGCTGTCATGGCAAAATCAAAATGAACCAATGAAATACATGAACTATATAAATGTCAAAATGATCCTAACAGCTAAAATGATCCTCACACCTAAAGTGTTAGTTCCATGGTATGGTCTGAGGCTTGTTTGGTGGTTGAGTTGTCAGGCTGTTATTCCTGACATACACTAACTGGTCACATGTATTGAACCGATTAGGGAACAAAGTTGTCCAATATTATGGTGTTGTTCTATGGTGTTGTACTATCTAGCATATTTCACACCAATTACAATTATGAATGTGCTATAACTTGTTAGTCAACACCTTCAACAGCTTGCGAAAACTCCCTTAGAAAACTTGTTTTGGCCAAAAGTTGGGGGGCCATGGCCCCCCCAGCCCCCCCAGAAATTCCCCCCTGTTCATAGCTCCATGACACAGAAAAGATTAAATAATCTAATGGTACTGCATGTACACAAGGAACATACAGATTCTCTTAGTATGATAGATATAGCTAGTGAATTTGTTGGCGAGTGTGATAACAGGAGGGAAATTTTGTTTTTCATTCATGTATATATATACAGACTTTATTCTATACCCCAAAACATGGCATTGTATTATCCTTGGCTTCCTAACCCATTTTGGCCCTACCAATAATTTTTAGCTTCCTCCGGGCCTGAAGCATAATTATGTAAAGATGCCATAAATGTTTATATTTTACCTGTTAGAACAATGGCTCATTGGAATGTAAGAATGTTGACAAAACTCCGTTGAAACATTGGCACCAAAATAAAAGCATGATTTAAAGAGAACCCTTGAAATTGATAGACTATTGGGTTCATCTTGTTACCAAACGATTTAGCAAAACATTAAATACCATTATGTCTAAAAAGTGCAATGCCTGATGCTCTCTCACATATGAACAACATGATATATGTCATACAGAAAATGGAGAGGAATTTGAGGTATCTTTAAGTATGGACTTGTTTTAACCTTCATGAGCTGATCAGGGCTGATTTGATGTGTGATTATGGAGTTCTAGTGGGCATATTTTTTTCTTTTTATAACATCTCACTCAAATAAATGCAATATAATATAATCAACAAACTTTGAATAAATAAAAGGTGTAATTTTAATGGCATTTAACCGTTTCTTAACATTCATATCTAATCAAATATCTTAAACATAATGGAGTATAATGTTGTGGTCATTTACATGATTTCTTTTAGGTGGTGGAAGTGGTGTCAATTGAGGGAGAAGTAGAGGTAGTTGCAATAGTGGAAGTGGTTCTTGGTAGTTGCAGAAGCAATGCCAGTGTAGCAATAGTCCAACTTGAGGCAATGTAGAGTGCAATGACAATGGCGGTGGTTTGTAGTATATTGCATTGGTAGCAGAGATATCAGTTGTGACAGTGGTAACAATGGTATTTATTTACTAGTGGCTAAGTTGACAACTTTGGCAGCGATGGTAATGGTGGTATGATGGCAGGTAAGCCAGCTTGTGGTGGAGGTGCTGCCAATTCTCGAAGTAGTGGCAGTGGAGCTAGTGGTGGCAGTTGGGATGGAGTTTTTTT
Source organism: Cladorhizidae sp. MBARI D1340-BT2 (assembly GCA_028752905.1). Taxonomy (NCBI): domain Eukaryota; kingdom Metazoa; phylum Porifera; class Demospongiae; order Poecilosclerida; family Cladorhizidae; species Cladorhizidae sp. MBARI D1340-BT2. Next base: position 10,706,723 of record JAQNBH010000013.1, read on the forward strand.
TGCGGTAGTGATAGTAGAGGAGCAGTGGAGCAGTGATGTTAATGTTTGTTGTAATCTCAGAGCAATCATGAGTGGAATTGCAGCAAGTAGTGGCAGTAGTGATACATGCATTCCTATTGTATGCAGTGGCAGTAATCACAGAGAAACTGTGGTGGCAATGAAGAAGTGGTGGCAAAGAAGCGTGGCTTTGGTGGGAGTAATGGTTAAGTTGTGCTAGTGGTTTCACAAGCGGCAATGGAGCAAGTAGTGATATAGGTGGTCCAAGTAATGCTTTTGATATTGTTGGCAGTGGTAGAATGAAGCAGGTGAAATCGTGGTATCAATAGTTGGCAGTAGTGGCAGTCGAAGTGGTGGCAATGGAGCTAGTCATGGTGGCAGTGGTGGTAGAGGTGTTGGCATTGATAGTGGTGGCAGTGATAGAACAGAAGCAGGTGAAATATTGGTATCAATAGTGGCTGCAGTGACAGTCGAGCCAGTGGTAGCAATGGAGCTAGTCAGGGCAGTGGCAGAGGAGTTGGCTTTGATAGTGGTGGTAGTGATGGCAGTGAGATAGTGATAGCAGTAAAGTAGTGATGGTAACGATTTCCTTCCAGTGGTTACAGCAGCGATAGAAGCAACTTATGGTGGCTGTAGTGTTAGAGGTATTGGTAAGGATGTTAAAGAAGCATTGATGGCATAGAAGCAGACTGGAAGTAGTTTAAATTATGGTGGAGGTAGCAATAGTGGCAATGGTAGTATCATTCAAGTTTCTGATGGCGGTGGAATCAATGGTATCAGGGAGCAGTTGTGTTATGTTGAGTAATGGTTGTTCTGATCATAGGAGGAACAAGTAGTGGTAGTGGTGGTTAGAGATATTATAATAAGATTAAATATAAGCTAACTGTGGAAATGAATTTATTCCAACTTGATCTCTGTACTGTCTAGTTGTTGGTATGGGTGTTCTGGGTGAGAAGATTGGGACATCTCGAGTTGATGGGTATATTTTCCCCTCTTCTCTTCTGTTTTTGAAGATGGACTGATTCATTCGGATGATTGGGTTGCATTGGAGGTGTAGATGATGATTGGGACTTCTCATATATACTAAACATGTAAAAATTAATATTTGAAATCTTAAATTAAAGAAAACAAGTTTTGTTACATAATAATTATTGATATACAATTATTTGATTTTGAAAATTGAGATCGAAAATTTTAGAAATATGGCAAGTGTGGTTGTTTGAGAAATGTGCATAAATAAAATTTACACTTCAATGACAGAGCATTACTATTCATGTAAACACAAAATGCAATCAGAAACATTTCTCCATGCATATTCTAAAAGCCTGATTTCTTAATTTTAAACAGAAAACTTAATGACTAAGGCAAAACTAGTTTCAATACATAGTAGTCATGCACACAGCCTTTCTACCTAAAGAAGGTATAAAAACTGATTGTGGCCAATTAGTGCTTAGTAATGGTATTTATATATACTGCTTGAATTTAGCTATCTACCATTACAATATCCTTAATAATGAACTTGACTTTTACTCTCTTGATGTTTAGAGTAGATGCTCTAGCATCGCTATTAACATATAATTATTTTGTAGTCATCATCATCATCATCATCATCATTATTATTATTATTATTTGTTTTGTTTATTATATTCTTTATTTATTAATTATTGTTTAAATATTTATATTTTTTTAATTTTTTATTTTTTATTTTTTATTTATTATCTTATAACTGTTGTTATATTTATTTATTTGTTTATTATTTATGTAAATTTTTGGTGCACATGCTAGGCAAATGTACTGGCACATGATGGATAGCTAGCTACCGGTATAGAGCTGGCTCACATGAACATTAGCGTCTCATTATTATTCCTGATGAAGGCTAGAGAATCCATTTGAAAAGTTGAGTGAATACAATTTGAAGTTGTTTATTGAGAAGGTGATTTTATCATATATATATGTAGATAAAATGATTAGATTATGTAACACACAGAATACTTATACTCTTTGATGGTCAGCACAAGAATACTTATTACGCACTTGTCGTCGGTTGAAAATTAAAAAAGAAAATCTTTGACCCTAAGGCATATTCAAAAGGATATCTGCCAGTCTAAGGCCCAGAAGCAACTCTATAGCATAGAGCAATCAATAAATATGCATAGATAGAGTTTAGCTATAAGCAGAAAAGAAATCGCTAGCCAGTGAACAAGATCAATGGCTCTTCTAAGCTTTAGCGTCGAAATGTTATTTATCAATTTTATATTCAGACAGAACAATAATCTCAGAAATTATTCCAATTTTTTCCCGGTAAATATTATCATAGATGACGTAGTACTTATTAGGGTCACACCCATTCATTGTTAGGAAAATTTGCATTTAGTATCTGGCTGGTAGTGGTGATTAACCAAGGGAGTGGTGACAAAGCTCTGCTTGTATTTTGCTCTGCCAAGCAGAGCCACCAAGAAAGTTAAGATGATCTAGCTGTTTAGTTTCTAGATAGCTAACTGATCAAACTAACTGAAAAAGTTATTATTATTTCCCAAAAGAAGCCCAGAATTGGTTCCCAATTACTTTGTATTTTGTGACAAATCAGCTAGCTACCTAGCTAGCTCTAATAGAATACTAGCTATTAATTTTACTCGAGCTAATATACCTAACTGCTCATATACGTCCTTCAGTCTATTATAATTATCTATATAGACACATCTCTATTCCACATTGTCACATGGTTATGTAAAGTTAATAACAATATATTGTTCCTGACCACAGAGATTCAGCTACAGCATATTACAGAGGACATCCAACAGTCTAAGCATTTCTATACCACAAAAGCATATTTATAAGGTGGTAAGTTTGCCAAAGAAACAGATTGACTAGGTAGTGACTAACAATGTAAGAGGTTGATGTTACTTCTAGCTTGTCCTAGTATCGATGTGGTAGGTTTTATCATTGAACAGCAAATCTTGGCTGCGCTGGTACCAAATATTCGGTAGTAGACAACTTAGTACATATTAGCTCACACCCATTCTTCTGTCAGCAGAATTTTTAACTAATGCCCAGAAGAGATTGGTATCCAGCACAATCTTCTCGCTTTTTAAAAGAAACAGAGCTATCACAGAAGGTAAGATGATCTAGCTGTTCAGTGTTAGGTAACTACTAGACTATCAACTGCCTGACAGTTCCTTCTAGAAGCTCAAATTGTGAGTTCTAAACTACTTTGTTCTTAATTACAATTATGACCATGAGCTAGGCAGCAAGCTTTAATAGAATGCTAGTAGTCTAAATTGTATCAGATGATAGTTTGTTGAAAGAAATTGAGAACTGCTTTTATGATAAATTTTATCTTACCTCCAAATGCAGGTGAATATGTTCTGAACAAAGATATTCTGTAAAACCAGTTCTTCAATGCAAAAATTATTGCTGTTAAATGATAATGTTTTATATAAATGAATAACCTGCGCAATCAGGAACAAATCTAGAGGATTGAATTTGAGTGGTGGAACTGAAAGTGGGTGTGGCAAGAAGCCACATAACTGCGACAGGAGGGTAGCTGAAAACTATAATGAGGAGAAGTTGTTTCTTCTTTGGAAGGTCAAAGAAGCTACACTGCCACTAGGCTACTGGTAGACACAATAGCATTGGTCCTCATCCACATTATCCTAGAAGTTGTTGTCAGAGTCGTCACTTTGGAGCCTGTCCACAAAAAAACATGGTCAGGTGGTAACTGCTGCAAGTGATTCTATGCTTATTTTATAGTAAGAATGTATAAAGAAGAGATGCCAGTTTCTTATAAAAAGACGCTACAATGCACGAATATTTTACTGCCAAATAACACAGGGTTAGCGGTCTCACTCGATTGCTGACCGCGAAAGAGTTAAGAATAAAAGAACAAGCAATGTTCTAAATTTAGTTGTGTAGAGGCAATAATAGATTATAACTATCATGTGCTGCTTATTAGGCAGATTCCTCTCTTTGTAAGAACTACAGGTGAGCTGTAGGACCACTCCACATGTAGCAGAGCCATGACATATGCAGACAGCAGCTGCAGCTACTGGAAATAAAATACCAAACAGTTGGCTAACGATAACTCAATCTATTTTTTTCCTGTGTTTATTTTTATTTTTTATGGTTAATTTTTAACTTAATTTTATTTATTAACTATTATTTTATATGCTTATTTGTGGTATACCAACCAGTGCAGAAGTCCTTGCTCTTGAAAATTAAAAGGACGTGAAACTCTAGTTGGTTATTGCATCTGTCTGGGCTTCTATTATAGGTTGCAATTACAATGGATTGAATACAAGTTATATCCATCTTTAGGAGGTTGGTATTTCTTGTTCTTGCACTGCATCCTAGCAACAACTATAAGCACTTTTCTCCCTTTCTTCTCAAAAACAAAGTCATGGGAAAGTTGCAATCCAACATAGTTGCTATGTGCTCGTTACGATTCCCGAGAACCATGGCCAGAATAGGAGTAATTGAGTTGAGCATATCTGCTGTACACATTTAAAGTCATTTACAGTTTTCTAGGCTCTGTTTTATTACAATTACTACTATTGAGAAATTAAATAATGAATATCTGATACAGTTCATACATCTACTTATACTTTTGAAATGAATTTAACAATTCAGGGTGCATTATTGATCAGATCAATGCACCCATGTGCTTCATTGTTTTGGCCATGTAGCAAAGTAAGAACATCAGTCTTGGTCATCTTCAGATGCCTTGCAACCAAAATATCGGGTTGAATTCAAGTTTGTTAGAAACTTGCTTGTTCAGAACGTTCACTACCAATACTTTCCACATTACTACAAGCATGATCTGCTTCAAATATTAAGCAGACATTGATTGGTACATGAAGGAGTCATCTCTGCCATAAAATATTCTCTTACACTTGGTCATGTTGTAGTATTTGGACCTAGTCTATGCATGTATTGCTTACCATATCTTCCAAACTGAACCAATGTTTTCTTGAGTCATTGAGATCCAGGTCCTTAAGAGAAAGTGTGACCCGTCCTAAAAATCTGTTCTTTCTGAACCGATTCTTGTCCCATACACTCATGTTCAGTGTGCACATTTCCAATTCAGACACTTCAACCTTATACTAAAGAAGACAAAATCACTGTTAAAGAATGATGTAAAATCATGCATCCACATTGTACCTTCATAAGTGCATTGTATTCTGGGTTCATTGTTTTCATTTTGACGTCAGTCTTTTTCTTGCAGTATCTTCTTTGGTCAAAGACAAGATTAGTCTTGACATAAGGGTTAGCATGACCTCTTTTATTTATATCTGCAGCAAGATCCTGACATTTACAAACTTGCACCTCCAGTTCACCTTTCCCATAAACAATTCCGAGCATAATAGCTCCTCTGAGGCCAGAAATAGGTTTGTTATACGAGATAGAAACCTTCTCCGTGATACGAAACAGTTCCTGCAGATAGGATTTAGAAATTCATAATCCCATTATCTCTCAGGTATATACTAAGCATAACTCTGCTGGTAGCCATCTATTAGGTATGTGCATCTGCATTCACATGCATACCTTATCCTGTTGAGGTTGAGTGTGCATGGCATTCACATCCAGTGCACTCAGACAATACTCATTTGATTCAGACCTTGTTGGTCTTGGAGTAAGTGTAGGTGGAACGTGAGAACTTGCAGCAGTAGAAGTTGGAGTGGGTGATGGCCCATGGGAAGAGGAGGAGGGAATAGGCTCAAATGGAACAGTTGGCTTCGAATTTTCCCTAATTTTCTCCTTGTTTGGTATGGATCCTGTTGCAGATGAGCTGGACACTGTTGGGAGTCCAGCTTCTTGAGACAGTGCCATAAATTCTTCTGCAATATATATATATATATATATGTATATTATTATACTTCTTAAAACAACAGTGGATGGAAAAAACACAATAGCACTTACTCACCCATCATGTCTATCAAGAAGCTCATCTTAAAGAAGCCACTGCCTTGTGTCCTCCCTATGTATTTAGTGGTGGTGGTGCTGGTTATAGTAGCAGCATATGTAGGAGGAATGACAGGGAGGGGAGGGAAGAAGAATCCATACGTTATGGTCCAGCCATCTACAGAACTATTGCAAAGGGGATGATATTCAATGTAGATTAAACTAAATAGAGTCTGGAACATTATCAGACTTGCCTAGTTTCAAACAGAAACCACTGTTAGTTATTTAGTCTGTACAGAGATGAGCTTATTTATTCGTCTTGAAAATTTGGAATTCTTTGTGTGGCTTTTTGGCTGATAAACGATCAACAACATATAACATGTGTTGTGAAACTACTACATTATTATTATTTTGACTGTGAAAATCATTTGTCAATCAAACATGTGGTTCGTGCATTGAAAATAACACATGTAAGCTACTTAAATTAAGCAGTAATATGCGTGAACTTTGTGATCTAGCATCTACTCTCTTGTTTAATAATATTTCAAAGAATTTTGTAACAAATAATTATATCTGCACAGCATTGACACAATTGGTACCGAGAACTTGAGGATTTATATTTGCATTGTTTACATGCACATTTAGGATGCATCTAATTCAGCTACCACCCTAAACTCTGTGCATGTACAAATTGAACTTTTGTAATTTTATTAATTGTCAGGATATTTTAAGGTAAAACCTCAAAACAGAGACAAGTTTTCATACATTAAAATGCATACTGACCTGTAGCACACCTTTTCAACAGCACCATATTCTAAACTACAATGCATTTCAATCAATTTCCACTCAAATTTTATCATGACACTTTCTTGTGATAAAAATAGAATCATAAACCCAGGATAATTCTAATCCTTGTAATAACATTTCTATGCCAGCTTGACCTGTTATTATAAATACTACACCTTACAGCAGAAATATATACATTTTCCTTTGATATTTATACTGAAGCAAATTCAGTCACTAAATTGAATTACGTGAAAGTTTTATTTTATTATTGTATGAGACTGTAGCAGAGATATATATGTACTGTGTGATGTCAGGGCTGGAGGCTGCAATGTTCTAAGGCCATATTATGGTAGCAGTAGCTATGCTATAATTTACTCAACAGAGGATGGATGTCAACACTCTGAATCCTACAGTAGCTGTATCTGCACATTTAGGGACTTTCCCATAAAGTTTCTTAGGGGCTGCTCATCACTTGTGTCAAGAGCTGCATGAGTTACTCCAGTGAGATCTTGTGCAGTGTCCTTGGGGCTCCACAACTGAACAAGCACACATGCTTACTAAAGCATTTGTTTCAAGATAAAGGTTAACTAAAATTTGAATGTCTGTCACCCTCCACATTATTAGACGGTTTGGTGGGTGCTTTTGGTTTTTCAATTAAGTAGATTTGGCTTTAATTAAGATGGTCAACAATTAGCATCAATTCCACTTCAACACTTACCACTTCATCTCACAGATATTGCAGTGCAATTTTCCTTTGCACTCCTTGCACACCAAGTATCGACAAGTAGGACAATGACTCCCAGTTTTTCTAAGCCGTCCAAGATGGCATGAACATATTGAACAGACACGCTTTGCTTTTAAGTCAAATTGTCTCTCTCTCCTGATTTCATAGAGTTACCTCTCACAGCTGAAAAACATATTAATTAAACACATCACATCTTAATCATATATTTCCTGCATTGATCAGTTATTAATAAGTCAAGAGCAACTTCATTCTAATACGAATGATCTTTAGAACCACTTAATTTTGGATTGCTGATAGGTTATGAATCCATGCTATCATATCTTCTTATGAATAGGAATGCACAACATCACTAGCAATAGTTGTTGATGAAAGGGTGGGAAATTATTTATTGACCAAAAATGGATTAACCAACATCTGAGCATAATGTGTACCAACATTCAGCAAACATTCAGCAAACATTCAGGAAACATTGAATGTTGTTAATTTCACACATAGTAAACATACAGCCTTACTTATTTGAAAATATGATTGTTTATAGCCTTGCAGGCTATGACTATTGGCTCTACCACTATGTTCTGCTTTGATCCATCTAAACCTCAGCAGCCAAGACTAAAAAAAAGTATTCCACAGATTCAAGTCTGGTCCAAATCAGCACTAGACTGTTTGGCTTGGATGACCTTGATGTGGCTGAAATCTAATGGCTTGTTACTGGAGATAGGCTTGTTTCTAAAGATGTGTTGCCAAATCGGTCTTCAAGATTGTCAATCACGAGCAAGAATGTCAGACACATTGAAGTAATCAACAAACTCTAACTTGAGATAACATAGATACAAGGACTTCATCAATAGTCAATTTGAAATTTATAGATTCATGATGAATGCTTGGACACGGAGGGAGTAAATTTCAAGACTCCTTGGATTTTGTATTTGTGTTTGTTAATGTTGCTGAGATCATCCCTGTAGTCAAACCACTATCACATCCTTAACCTTGTGATTCTGTCACCATAATCATTAACTATTGCTAGACACATAATTGTAAGTAACGTAGCTACATGTCAGGGAAAAAACTCGACTCCAAAGTGAGCTCAAAACTTGCCTGCCACATCACCAACTTACTCCAATAATTTCCTTCTCACTTTCTCGAGCAATTCATCATCTACCTTGGTATCACCCAGTGGTATCATCTTCTCAAGATTTTCCATATTTTATAGTAGCAGTTCCTAGACGCTAGCGCACCATGTAGATTTTACACCCCCTGTCGTCGTACGATGACTTGCGAGCTGCAAATTTGACTGTAAGTTCAGGTTAGGCGGGAGGAAAACTTTCTCACGAAGGGTTTCTGGAGACTTGCGGCACTACAAAATTGATGTTCAAAGTACCTATATTCCTTATGAAGGCTAGAGCATCTATATAGCTAGTGGAAATGTCTAGAGATTAAATTTCAATTTGACTATTAAGAAGGTAATTTTAGTTTGTGGTTCAAGGTAATCCAGACCAAATGATTCATCGAGCTGCATGCAAAGCTAGTGAAACATGAAGTGGATCTTGTAGATGATGATGTAGAAGACTTTTATATTGACATATACTGTTGGCCGAGTTCTAAAAAAAAAGATCATATTGATTTTTTGTGTGAACAGGAATACGATGCACTCTTATCAAGCAGTGCTTAGTTTAATGCATTCTGTAGAACGAAAAATCATATTTTACATCAGAGAATGAACCACAAGCTCAATTCCATTAACTTTGTGATATTTTCGCCTTCTTGTTTCAAATGCAGTTAGGTAGCACGATGAAGTCCAGTGTGTAACAAAACTACCTGTCTAGAGCATCATATAGATATACTGTGAAAATTGCAAAGCTTCCTTCTTACATGGTGACATTTTGAAGAACAGGTATCTTTTCTCTTGTTAAAAAGAATTGTAGATTTTGAGCTCATACGCAATCCACATGTTTGGATATCTGCAAAGTAAGTGCAAGGAAAGCAACACTCGTGCAATCACACGGCATTGTTATGCCTAGAGTCAAACCACACCCACATTTGTTTACACATGAAGCACAGCCACAGCTGCTTATGTCTAGGCCATGATTGCCACTGTCGCTGCAGAAAATTATGGCTGTCATTGATAAGCAATGAACAGAATTAGTCCGTAGTTATTGTTCATGTTTGGTGGCTGGTTGCAAAATGGCGTAGGGCAGTGCATCTTCTGTTGGGCCTTTCATATTGAGTCATCTTTTCTGAAATAACAACCTTCATCCATCTCATATCTTCAACTGTGGACATCTTTGTGCTGGCATGTACAATTTGCAGACAACTCCATCCAATGCCTCTTCAGTTAGTTCTGTTGGTATCCAGATTTTTCAGTGCCTCTATACTAACCTTTACGATGGCTGTTTATTTAAAACCAATTGAAGAAACACTAAGTTTTAGATGACTGACCAGCTCCAGTTAAAAATGATGTGTCCTCACATAGTTCTTGAAATCTCATCACAGTTAGTAGAAAAACCTCAGTGTCTGAGGAATAGATAGTATTTTGTTGGCATTATCTATGGCATGGAGCAACAGCTTTGTATTGGCGTCTTCTTGGTTGCTCTTGAGGTGGATTAATTCCTTGTAATTTGCTATGCATTTTGCACCTTGCAATAACCATTTTTCGTGATTGTTCATGCACCATTACAAGGATCATATAATTCTTCCTTACTTGAAACACATGCGTTTATCATAACTTTATCTGTTAAGCCGCAAATGGTAATCTTGGGATAAGAAAAAAATTCTGCTTACAAATATTATTGATATTTTAGGTTTATATTTGGTTTAGAATTACAGACCACACTACCTTAGAAGCAAACAAGCTTATGCTTTGTTAGGCATTTCCCATTTATGATGTAACACTCATATAATTTAATTTCTTCTTAGGACACCATAGGTTAACTACTCTCACCAACAATGACTTTGTCTGTGGAGGTGACTGTTAGGATCTCGTCCTAACAAGAACTTTAGCAGTACTAATTAACACTCTTAAACTGTTAATATAGTCAAATTATTGTGAATCACCTTATATGGTAATGTTACTAGGACTCTAACTGTTCATACTCACAAATGCACACACTCATACTTGATTGATTCCTATTGGTCCAGCCATGTGATGGACAAATGTACTTATAAGGAATAGTTGGAGATTGGGGAGCCAGGCTATTTAAGGCCAGCTCTCCCTCCAGTGACCAGAGAATGTGTTCTAGTTTGTGTCTGATGTTTGTAATGGTATGTGAACTTAATAATCTTTCAAACCTTATTGTTACACTTGCGTGAGTTAGACATAACAATAGTGTGTTAAGCCGTGCCCTAACCTTTCGAGCTAGAGCAGGTCTAACATCTGGTGGCAGCGAATACTACGAACCCCAAACCTTCGAAACTGACTGCCAAGAACTGGAATAGAGGTACCTTATGTTGGAACTGGGGCATAGGTGCCCTATATTGGAACTGGGGTGATCTCATAGGGATATAGGGACCTATGTCCCAGTTTCAATAGTAGGCACCTTGATTCCAGCTGACTCATTTGGGGGTGGGGGGTGGGGCTGTTACCATTTGTAAAACTCAAAGGGGTTAACGCACAAATTTCTTCCAGCATACGTCTAAGGTGAAGTTTGTCAACCTTACCAAAGTTTGAACCTGCGGATTCAAAATTAAATGATTTTGAGCCAAAAATCAAATTTTGGGGCAAATTATGAGTAGAAAGTTACAGTATATATATAGCTAGAAAGTTACATAAGACTGTATGTAACCTCTACTCATTTTTTGTTGGAAACTTGCCCCAAAATAGCTAATATTGAGTCTGCCGGTTCAAACTTTGGTAAGGTTGACAAGCACTTTAGACACATGCTGGATGAAATCTGTGCGTTAACCCCTTTGAGTTTTGCTGACTTACCTCGACTCATTTGGGGGGTGGGGCTGGAGCCATGAACTGGAATCGAACTGGAATCGCACTGGAATCGAGGTGCCTTATGTTGGAACTGGGGCATAGGTGCCCTATATTGGAACTGGGGTGACCTCATAGGGACATAGGGACCTATGTCCCAGTTTCAATAGTAGGCACCTCGATTCCAGGTGACTCATATGGGGGGTGGAAATGGAGCCAAGAACTGGAATAGAGGTGCCTTATGTTGGAACTGGGGCATAGGTGCCCTATATGGGAACTGGGGTGATCTCATAGGGATATAGGGACCTATATCCCGGTTTCAATAGTAGGAACCTCGATTCCAGCTGACTCATTTGTGGGTAGGGCTGGAGCCAAGAACTGGAATCCAGGTGCCTTATGTTTGAAATCAATCATAGGTGCCCTATATTGGAATTGGGTTGACCTCATAGGGATATAGGGACCTATGTCCCAGTTTGAATAGTAGGCACCTTGATTCCAGCTGACTCATTTGGGGGTGTGTGGCTGATACCATTTGCAAAACTCAAAGGGGTTAACGCACAAATTTCTTCCAGCATACGTCTAAGGTGAAGTTTGTCAACCTTACCAAAGTTTGAACCGGACTCAATATTAAATGATTTTGAGCCAAAAATCCAATTTTGGGACAAGTTTTGAGTAGAAAGTTACAGTATATATATAGCTAGAAAGTTACATATGTACTGTATGTAAACCTCTACTAATTTTTTGAGTGAAACTTGCCCCAAAATAGCTTATATTGAGTCTGCCGGTTTAAACTTTGGTAAGGTTGACAAGCACTTTAGACACATGCTGGATGAAATTTGTGCGTTAACCCCTTTGAGTTTTGCTGACTTACCTCGACTCATTTGGGGGGTGGGGCTGGAGCCATGAACTGGAATCGAACTGGAATCCCACTGGAATCGAGGTGCCTTATGTTGGAACTGGGGCATAGGTGCCCCATATTGGAACTGGGGTGACCTCATAGGGACATAGGGACCTATGTCCCAGTTTCAATAGTAGGCACCTCGATTCCAGCTGACTCATTTGGGGGTGGGCCTGCAGCCATGAACTGGAATCGAGGTGCCTGGTGTTGAAACTGGGGCATAGGTGCCCTATATTGGAACTGGGGTCAACTCATAGGGATATAGGGACCTATGTCCCAGTTTCAATAGTAGGCACCTCGATTCCAGCTGACTCATTTGGGGGTTGGGGCTGGAGCCAAGAACAAGAATCGAGGTGACTTATGTTGGAACTTGTACATAGGTGCCCTATATTGGAACTGGGGTGATTTCATAGGGATATAGGGACCTATGTCCCAGTTTCAATACTAGGCACCTCGATTCCAGCTGAATCATTTGGGGGGTGGGGCAGGAGCAATGAACTGGAATCGAGGTGCCTTATTTTGGAACTGGGGTATAGGTGCCATATATTGGAACTGGGGTGACCTCATAGGGACATAGGGACTTATGTCCGAGATTCAATGGTAGACACCTCGATACCAGCTGACTCATTTGGGGGGTGGGGCTAGAGCCAAGAACTGGAATCGAGTTGCCTTCTGTTGGAACTGATGCATAGGTGCTCTATATTAGAACTGGAGAGATTTCATAGGGATATAGGGACCTATATCCCAGTTTGAATAGTAGGCACCTCAATTACCATTGACTCATTTGGGTGTGTGGCTGGAGCTATGAATTGGAATCTAGGTGCCTGGTGTTGAAACTGGGGCATAGGTGCCCTATATTGGAACTGGGGTAGGGGTATAAGGACCATGTCCCAGTTTCAATAGTAGGCACCTCGATTCAAGCTGAAGCATTTGGGGGTGGGGCTGGAGCCATGAACTGGAATCGAGGTGCCTTATGTTGAAACTTGTGGCATAGGTGCTCTATATTGAAAAGCAAGTGCATCAGACTTAGCAGCTGCAGCTAGAGATGTAGTAGCAGTAGTAGTTGTGGTCTTTTTTCCTATGCGTATATGAAAAACCATGATACCGCAATATAACATTAATGTGTAGGGAATTTAAATATTTGTTCTGATTATAGAAATAACTTTGGGGTCACACAAAGGATAAGTTTGAGAACATACTCACCTTCTTTAGACTTGCAGATTTCTGAAATCGTTATAGGATAAGATTTCCCACCTTTATCCAATAACAGTTTCGAGCCCTTGCTATCGTCAAGTAACTTTGTATCCTCCCTTGAAAGACGTGACATCTTCACTCTTTCTTTTTTCCCTGTCTGGGCACACTTCACTACTACCATTGCTATAAACATGAAAAACAAACTTGATCAGTAACTTTAAAATTAGCACTTCAACAAGACTTTTCATCAATATTGGAATATCTTCATTGGAGAGAGTGACGGCTAGATATCAATTATCACAACTGCTATGGTATATTATCACAACTGCTATGGTATATTATAATCACAACTGCTATGGTATATTACACAGTAACCATTGGCTGTTGGAATAGGGGCGTCAAAATGAGGGTTTTTCTTGAGAAATTGTTCGACTATCCTCAGAGGCAATCCAAGATTGTCAAGTTTGTCTCGTAGCTGTCTATATTGTGTTTGCATGTACGCTTCTGGGAGTTGCATTTTTGTCTTCCATATCAACCCGTTTGTTCTCGGTCTCTGGTGTAGTCTACTCACTCTCCTCCAATACACTCTCGTTGAACAGTGTGTGCCTTCATGGCACCAGCCCCACCCCCCCCAAATGAGCCAGCTGGAATCAAGGTGCCTACTATTCAAACTGGGACATAGGTCCCTATATTCCTATGAGGTCACCCCAGTTCCAATATAGGGCACCTATGCCCAAGTTCCAACATAAGGCACCTCGATTCCAGTTCATGGCTCCAGCCCCACCCCCAAATGAGTCAGCTGGAATCGAGGTGCTTACTATTGAAACTGGGACATAGGTCCCTATATCCCTATGAGGTCACCCCAGTTCCAATATAGGGCGCCTATGCCACTTCCAACATAAGGCACCTCGATTCCAGTTCATGGCTCCAGCCCCACCCCCCAATTGAGTCGCTGGAATCGAGGTGCCTACTATTCAAACTGGGACATAGGTCGCTATATCCTATGATGTCACCCCAGTTCCAATATAGGGCACCTATGCCCCAGTTCCAACATAAGGCACCTTTATTCCAGTTCTTGGCTTCATTTCCACCCACCAAATGAGTCAGCTGGAATCGAGGTACCTACTATTGAAACTGGGACGTAGGTCCCTATATCCTATGAGGTCACCCCAGTTCAATATAGGGCACCTATGCCCCAGTTCCAACATAAGGCACCTCTATTCCAGTTCTTGGCACCATTTCCATCCCCCAAATGAGTCAGCTGGAATCGAGGTGCCTACTATTGAAACTAGGACATAGGTCCCTATATCCTATGAGGTCACCCCAGTCCCAATATAAGGGCACCTATGCCCCACTTCCAACATAAGGCACCTCTATTCCAGTTCTTGGCCCCAGCCCAACCATCCAAATGAGTCAGCTGGAATCGAGGTTCCTACTATTCAAACTTTGAAAATTGAAGAGAAAATCAAGCTGGAGAAGTTTTGTGTTCTTACTGAGCTTATGAAGAGATATATACTGGAGGGTTATTTGGTAAACAAGAAGATCTCGTAGATGAAATTTTGAAGTATACAGGAGGAGGCTTGAATTTGGGACAGGTGCATAGCTAAGCTCTTCACGCTAGAGCTGGAGTTGCAAGTTAGCTATGTAATTATGTTGGGCTGTTGTTGGTTTTTAATTTGTTTGTAATGCACAAACACTGGTTGCTATGTGCCACCACCATTAACCTGTGTATATATTATTTGTTGCAGACAACTATAGCGGATCAATTGAACAGTTGTCATATTATAGCAAGTCACTGTTTATCCCATGAAAACTTTTTGATCGTCATGAGCGCAATATTTGGAATAGCTTTTGCCGACCTGTCTCATATTTTTGGCTTTTTTGAAGAATCTCTGCATGTCAAAGACACTACTGGCTGGAGCCTCGATTCCAGTTCTTGGCTCCAGCCCCACCCTCCAAATGAGTCAGATGGAATCGTGGTGCCTACTATGAAACTGGGAATAAGCTCCTATATCCCTATGAGATCACCCCTGCTCCAATATAGGGTACCAACATAAGGCACCTCGATTCCAGTTCTTGGCTCCAGCCCCACCCATTCGATTCCAGTTCATGGCTCCAGCCCAACCCCCCAAATGAGTCGAGGTGAGTCAGTAAAACTCAAAGGGGTTAACGCAGAAATTTAATCCAGCATGTGTCTAAAGTGCTTGTCAACCTTACCAAAGTTTGAACCGGCAGACTCAATATTAGCCAAAAATCCGTATTTTGGGGCAAGTTTCAATAAAACAATTAGTAGAGGTTACATAAAGTACTTATGTAACTTTCAAGCTATATATATACTGTAACTTTCTACTAAAAACTTGCCCCAAAATGGATTTTTTGCTCAAAATCATTTAATATTGAGTCCGCAGGTTCAAACTTTGTTAAGGTTGACAAACTTCACCTTAGACGCATGCTGGAAGAAATTTGTGCGTTAAACCATTTGAGTTTTGCAAATAGCACCAGCCCCACCCCCCCAAATGAGTCAGCTGGAATCAAGGTGCCTACTATTCAAACTGGGACATAGGTCCCTATATCCCTATGAAGTCACCCCAGTTCCAATATAGGGCACCTATGCCCAAGTTCCAACATAAGGCACCTCGATTCCAGTTCATGGCTCCAGCCCCACCCCCAAATGAGTCAGATGGAATCGAGGTGCTTACTATTGAAACTGGGACATAGGTCCCTATATCCCTATGAGATCACCCCAGTTCCAATATAGGGCACCTATGCCCCAGTTCTAACATAACGCACCTCGATTCCAGTTCATGGCTCCAGCCCCACACCCCAATTGAGTCAGCTGGAATCAAGGTGCCTACTATTCAAACTGGGACATAGGTCCCTATATCCTATGAGGTCACCAGTTCCAATATAGGGAACCTATGCCCCAGTTCCAACATAAGGCACCTCTATTCTAGTTCTTGGCCCCAGCCCCACCCCCCAAATGAGTCAGCTGGAATCGAGGTTCCTACTATTGAAACTGGGACATAGGTCCCTATATCCCTGAGGTCACCCCAATTCCAATATAGGGCACCTATGACCGAGTTCCAACATAAGGCACCTCGATTCCAGTTCATGGATCCAGCCCCACCCCCCAAATGAGTCAGCTGAAATCGAGGTGCCTACTATTGTAACTGGGACATTGGTGACTATATCCCTATGAGGTTACCCCAGTTCCAATATAGGGCAGCTATACCCCAGTTCCAACATAAGGCACCTCTATTCCAGTTCTTGGCTCCATTTCCACCTCCCAAATGAATCAGCTGGAATCGAGGTTCCTACTATTGAAACGGAAATAGGTCCCTATATCCCTATGAGGTCACCCCAGTTCCAATATAGGGCACCTATGCCCCAGTTTCAACATAAGGCACCACGTTTCCAGTTCATGGCTCCAGCCCCACCCCCCAAATGAGTAGACTGGAGTCGAGTTGCCTACTATTGAAACTGGGACATAGGTCCCTATATCCTTATGAGGTCACCCCAGTTCCAATATAAGGCACCTATGCCCCAGTTCCAACATAAGGCACCTCGATTCTAGTTCTTGGCTCCAGCCCCGCACCCCAAATGAGTCAGCTGGAATCAAGGTGCCTACTATTGAAACTGGGACGTAGGTCCCTATATCCTATGAGGTCACCCCAGTTCCAATATTGGGCACCTATGCCCCAGTTCCAACATAAGGCACCTCTATTCCAGTTCTTGGCACCATTTCCACCCCCCAAATGAGGCAACTGGAATCGAGGTTCCTACTATTGAAACTGGGACATAGGTCCCTAAGTCCCTATGAGGTCACCCCAGTTCACACCTCGATTCCAGTTCATGGCTTCAGCCCCACCCCCAAATGAGTCAGCTGGAATCGAGACATAGGTCCCTATATCCTATGAGGTCACCCCAGTTCCAATATAAGGGCACCTATGCCTCAATTCCAACATAAGGCACCTCTATTCCAGTTCTTGGCCCCAGCCCCACCCCCCAAATGAGTCAGCTGGAATCGAGGTTCCTACTATTGAAACTGTGAAAATTGAAGAGAAAATCAAGATGGAGCAATTTTGTGTTCTTACTGAGCTTATGAAGAGATATATACTGGAGAGTATATTTGGTGAACAAGAAGATCTCGTAGATGAAATTTTGAAGTATACAGGAGGAGGCTTCAATTTGGGACAGATGCATAGCTAAGCTCTTCACGCTAGAGCTGGAGTTGCAAGCTAGCTATGTAATTATGTTGGGCTGTTGTTGGTTTTTAATTTGTTTGTAATGCACAACCACTGGATGCTATGTGCCACCACCATTAACCTGTGTATATATTATTTGTTGCAGACAACTATAGCGGATCAATTGAACAGTTGTCATATTATAGCAAGTCACTGTTTATCCCATGAAAACTTTTTGATCGTCATGAGCGCAATATTTGGAATAGGTTTTGCCGACCTGTCTCATATTTTTGGCTTTTTTGAAGAATCTCTGCATGTCAAAGACACTACTGGCTGGAGCCTCGATTCCAGTTCTTGGCTCCAGCCCCACCCTCCAAATGAGTCAGATGGAATTGTGGTGCCTACTATTGAAACTGGGAATAGGTTCCTATATCTCTATGAGATCACCCCTGCTCCAATATAGGGTACCAACATAAGGCACCTCGATTCCAGTTCTTGGCTCCAGCGCCCCACCCATTCGATTCCAGTTCATGGCTCCAGCCCCACCCCTGAAATGAGTCGAGGTGAGACAGTAAAACTGAAAGGGGTTAACGCAGAAATTTCATCCAGCATGTGTCTAAAGTGCTTGTCAACCTTACCAAAGTTTGAACCGGCAGACTCAATATATTAGCCAAAAATCCATATTTTGGGGCATGTTTCACTAAAAAAATTAGTAGGGGTTACATATAGTACTTATGTAACTTTCTAGCTATATATATACTCTAACTTTCTACTAAAAACTTACCCAAAATGGATTTTTGGCTCAAAATGATTTAATATTGAGTCCGCAGGTTCAAACTTTGTTAAGGTTGACAAACTTCACTTAGACGCATGCTGGAAGAAATAACCCATTTGAGTTTTGCAAATGGCACCAGCCCCACCCACCCCGAATGAGTCAGCTGGAATCAAGGTGCCTACTATTCAAACTGGGACATAGGTCCCTATATCCTATGAAGTCACCCCAGTTCCAATATAGGGCACCTATGCCAAAGTTCCAACATATGGCACCTCGATTCCAGTTCATGGCTCCAGCCAAACCCCCAAATGAGTCAGGTGGAATCGAGGTGCTTACTATTGAAACTGGGACATAGGTCCCTATATCCCTATGAGGTCACCCCAGTTCCAATATAGGGCACCTATGCCCCAGTTCCAACATAAGGCACCTCGATTCCAGTTCATGGCTCCAGCTCCACCCCCCAATTGAGTCAGCTGGAATCAGGGTGCCTACTATTCAAACTGGGACATAGGTCCCTATATCCTATGACGTTACCCCAGTTCCAATATAGGGAACCTATGCCCCAGTTCCAACATAAGGCACCTCTATTCCTGTTCTTGGCCCCAGCCCCACTCCCCAAATGAGTCAGCTGGAATCGTGGTTCCTACTATTGAAACTGGGACATAGGTCCCTATATCCCTGAGGTCACCCCAATTCCAATATAGGGCACCTATGACCGAGTTCCAACATAAGGCACCTCGATTCCAGTTCATGGCTCCAGCCCCACTCCCCAAATGAGTCAGCTGAAATCGAGGTGCCTACTATTGAAACTGGGACATAGGTCCCTATATCCCTATAAGGTTACCCCAGTTCCAATATAGGGCACCTATACCCCAGTTCCAACATAATGCACCTCTATTCCAGTTCTTGGCTCCATTTCCACCTCCCAAATGAGTCAGCTGGAATTGAGGTTCCTACTATTGAAACTGGGACATAGGTCCCTCTATCCCTATTAGGTCACCCCAGTTCCAATATAGGGCACCTATGCCCCAGTTTCAACATAAGGCACCACGTTTCCAGTTCATGGCTCCAGCCCCACCCCCCAAATTAGTCAGCTGGAGTCGAGGTGCCTACTATTGAATCTGGGACATAGGTCCCTATATCCCTATGAGGTCATCCCAGTTCCAATATAGGGCACTTATGCCCCAGTTCCTACATAAGGCACATCGATTCTAGTTCTTGGCTCCAGCCCCGCACCCCAAATGAGTCAGCTGGAATCGATGTGCCGACTACTGAAACTGGGATATAGGTCCCTATATCCCTATGAAGTCACCGCAGTTCCAATATAGGATACCTATGCTCAAGTTACAACATAAAGCACCTCGATTCCAGTTCATGGCTCCAGCCCCACCCACAAATGATTCAGCTGGAATAGAGGTGCCTACTATTAAAAGTGTGACATAGTTCCCTATATTCCCCTATGAGGTCACCTCAGTTCCAATATAGGGCTCCGAAGCCCCAGTTTCAACATAAGGCACCTCGATTCCAGTTCATGGCTCCAGCCCCACCCCCTAAATGAGTCAGCTGGAATCGAGGTGCCCGCTATTAAAACTGGGACATAGGTCCTATAAGATCACCCCAGTTCCAATATAAGGCACCTATGCCCCAGTTCCAACATAAGGCACATCGATTCTAGTTCTTGGCTCCAGCCCCACACCCCAGCTGGAATCGAAGTGCCTACTATTGAAACTGGGATATAGGAACCTATATCCCTATGAAGTCACCCCAGTTCCAATATAGGATATCTATGCTCGAGTTACAACATAAAGCACCTCGATTCCAGTTCATGGCTCCAGCCCCACCCACTAATGAGTCAGCTGGAATCGAGGTGCCTACTATTAAAAATGGGACATAGTTCCCTATATCCCTATGAGGTCACCCCAGTTCCAATATAGGGCACCTATGCACCAGTTACAACAGAAGGCACTTCGATTCCAGTTCATGGATCTAGCCCCACCCCCCCAAAAGAGTCAGCTGAAGTCGAGTTGCCTACTATTGAAACTGGGATATAGGTCACTATATCCCTATGAGGTCACCCCAGTTCCGCACCTATGCCCCAGTTTCAACAAAAGGCACCACGTTTCCAGTTCATGGCTCCAGCCCCAACCCCCCCAAATGAGTCAGCTGGAATCGAGGTGCCTACTATTGAAACTAGGACATAGGTCCTTATATCCCTATGAGGTCACTCCAGCAAGGCAGATATGACCCAGTTTCAACAAAAGGCACCTCGATTCCAGTTCATGGCTCCAGCCACAACCCCAAATGCATCAGCTGGAATTGATGTGCCTACTATTAAAACAGGGATATAGGTCCCTATATCAATATGAGGTCACCTCAGTTCCAATATAGGGCTCCTAAGCCCCAGTTTCAACATAAGGCACCTTGATTCCAGTTCATCTCTCCAGCCACACCACCCAAATGAGTCAGCTGGAATCGAGGTGCCTTCTATTGAAACTGGGATATAGGTCCCTATATCCCTATGAAGTCTCCCCAGTTCCAATATAGGATACCTATGCTCGAGTTACAACATAAAGCACCTCGATTCCAGTTCATGGCTCCAGCCACACCCACAAATGATTCAGCTGGAATCGGGGTGCCTACTATTAAAAGTAGAACATAGTTCCCTATATCCCTATGAGGTCAGCCCAGTTCCAATATAGGGTACCTATGCTCGAGTTACAACATAAAGCACCTCGATTCCAGTTCATGGCTCCAGCCCCACCCACAAATGATTCAGCTGGAATCGAGGTGCCTACTATTAAAAGTGGGTCCGTATATCCCTATGAGGTCATCCCAGTTCCAATATAGGGCACCTATGCCTCAGTTCCAACATAAGGCACTTCTATTCTACTTCATGGATGTAGCCCCACCCCCCCAAATGAGTCAGCTGGAATCGAGTTGCCTGCTATTGAAACTCGGACATAGGTCCCTATATCCCTATGAGGTCACCCCAGTTCCAATATAGGGCACCAATGTCCTGGTTCCAACATAAGGCACTTCGATTCCAGTTCATGGGTCTAGCCCCACCCCCTAAATGAGTCAGCTGGAGTCGAGGTGCCTACTATTGAAACTGGGACATAGGTCCCTATATCCCTATGAAGTCACCCCAGTTCCAATATAGAGCACCTATGCCCCAGTTTCAACATAAGGCACCACGTTTCCAGTTCATGGCTCCAGCCACACACCCCAAATGAGTCGGCTGGAGTCGAGGTGCCTACTATTGAAGTCATACTGGGCATGCGCACATCAAATTTTTTAAGTTTGAGTTCCTTCAGCCGCCCCAATACCAGAAACAGCATGCGCTACGCCGACCTTTTACCTTCCTCTTCGCTATGGTAGTAAGGTATGTGATTGGTTTGCTTTAGTTTGTTTAGTTTTTTTCAAAGTTTATTATTATGTTCACCTCTATATTCACAGCTCTTTGAACAGGTGCAGCAAAAGGACAGGTGCAAAAGGACAGGTGCAAAAGGATAGGTGCAAAAAGACAGGTGCAAAAGGAGCAGCAACCCACTTCCTCACACTTGTAATGTCATCTCTTCCCTATATATGCCCTATGTGCCCTATATATGGAAGTCTTGATGTGTTATATCACATCTATACTTGCAGTTCCTATAAATGCAGGAAGCAATTCAAATTAAATAAGAAAGGCCTAATTAGGACTCATGGACCACTGGACAGAAGATGTTCAGGTTTGCAATTAGAGAGGATGGAGGAGAGCCACACACCACCCCCACCTCCTCCCGAAGACATCGGAGCATCCACCACTGGTTTGTCATCCACTGATTAGTGTCCTATAGAATTAGCCACACACCAGCCTCCCTCAGAAGACACCTCCTCCACTGATTATTGTCCTCTGTATCCTTGTTAGAATTGGAGCCACACACCAGCCCCCCAACAACTCCAGAAGACAACCCCTCAGAGAGCCACAAAGCACACACCCCCCCGCCCTCAGAAGACACCACACACCCCTTAGAACACACCATGATGTTAGAGTGGGAGAATGAGTTGTTGGAGTGGGAGAAGTTGTTGGGGGAGAGGGAGCAGAAGAAAAAAGTGAAGTCTCGTCAATTTTTTTCTGCACTATTGAACGTGCAAAAAGCACAGGCATACCAAACAGAAGGTGTGATAGGCCTGCCGTGTCCGATAGGTTAAACTGAATATCAGGGATATATTGATCATCTTGCATTGATCATCCTGCAGCTATGCAAAGAATGCTTTATGGCTAAGCCCTACATCAAACATATGTCCAAGCATGCAAAATTATGGATGCTACCAGGATTAAGAACGGTAGAGTAAGTTGTATCCACCTCCTTTTTGTTAATGGATGTACATAACTGTTATCTCTTTTTTTCAGAAGAGGGGATATCTTTTTACAGGAGCAGTTGAAATTAAAAAAACTGATTATGAGCAAGGGGAAGTACTCTATATTGTCTCAAAGGCAAAAGACTACCCTTGCTCTTTATGCTGAGAATGTGACGGCACTTTGTTGCCCGGTCATGTCTTGTAATCACATGAGTTTTTTACGGGAAGTAAGCTATGAAAAACATATGAAGGTAAAACATGGGGGATTTCAAGATCCACAAGTGTTCATGATTGACGAGTGAGTTAATACCTACATGCATTTTTGTTGGGGGTGGTTGTAATACTTTTCCCCCTATCTTTTTCAGTGGCAAAGAATGCATTTCAGAATTCTCCCCCTACGACGATTCCGACAGTGCTGAACAAAATTGACTCGCCGAGGGCAAAGACACGTCCTTTTTCAATGCTCGTTTGTGAACTCAGAGTCACCAAGTGTCCCCAAACCATTCATTAACTATTCTGCCAACTGAACTATGTGTTTTGTTTGTGTGTGTGTGTGTCATGTCAGTGGGTGCTGTTTTTGAGCAATGTGCTGCTCCCCACTGGTATGTCACCAACTATTGTATAAAGTTATAAACTAACTTTGACCACAACTCTCCCACGTCTGATTGGCCATTTAATCTACAAAATGTTACAGGGAGAATAGCCATGATGACATATCTATCTACATAGCAATAATGAGTGCACATGCGGCAAGCGGGATTTAGATTTCAATATATTACCACCGGCACTCCTCCAGAGAGTGAATGAATGGAGGCTGTCTAGTTTACATAGTGGTACCACCTACAGACTTGGTCGTTGGTTGGGAGGTGTCAACAACAATCAGAGTACATATAGGTGTGTACTTTTATATATAACACAAACTAGATGCTTCTCATACAGGTGAGGTGTAACTGTGAAAGCTGCATAAGCATCAGGGGGGGGGAGGAACTGGTCTGATAACTTTCAGAGAAACTGTCAGCACTGATGTAATCATAACTCTTGCATCTAGTTATTCTCTCGGCGAGCATTAGCAGGTCACGTACTTCAACCCCTACATCTGTACCTCTATATATGCACTACTATATCTGCAACTTTATATATGCAGCTCTATACATGGATTTAGAAGATGTGCAGATATATATATGTATGTCTAGAAATTAATATATAGAAGTGGATGTATAGGAGGGCTGGCTAGATTAAACTAGGAGGGTTGACTGGATTAATTAGGAGGACTTGCACCATTATATCTCTAGTTCTATATATATATATAGAGGTACCGATGTAGGGGTTGAAGTACGAGCCCTCCTAATCAGCCCTCCTAATCAGCTCTCCGAGTTCATCCAGCCAGTGTAAATCCACCTCTATATAAAAGTAACTTGGGAACAATTCTGGAGGAAATAATAATTTGGGCAGTTGATGGCAACTTCTTTCAGTTAGTTTGATCAGTTAGCTATCTAGAAACTAAACAGCTAGATCATCTTAATTTTCTTGGTGGCTCTGCTTGATAGAGCAAGACACAAGCAGAACTTTGTCACCACTCCCTTGGTTAATCGCCGCAACCTGCCAGATATTAAATGGAAATTTTGCTAACAAAGAATGGGTGTGACCCTAATAAGTACTATGTCAACTATGATACTATTTACCGGGGAAAAAATGGAATTGTCTCTGAGAATATTGTTCTGTCTGAATATCCAATTGATAAATAACATTTTGACGCTAAGTTAAGTAGCTAAAGCCATTGACTGGCCAGCAATTTCTTTTCTGTTTATAGCTAAACTGTATCTATGCATATTTATTTATTGCTCTATGCTATAGAGTTACTTCTGGGCCTTAGACTGGCAGATATCCTTTTGAATATGCCTTAGGGTTAAAGATTTTCATTTCAACCATACGGACAAGTATTCTCATGCTGGCCATCAAAGAGTTGTTATTCTGTGTGTTACATAATCGAATCATTTTATCTACATATATATATATAATTATGATAAAATCACCTTCTCAATAATCAACTTCAAATTGTATTCACTCAACTTTATGACTAGATGCTCTAGCCTTCATCATGAACAATGAGATGCTAATGTTCATGTGATCCTGCTCTATACCAGTAGCTAGCTATCCATCATGTGCCAGTACATGTCCCTAGCATGTGCACCAGATGTAAAATAAAGAAGGAAAATAATAATAATAATAATAAATAAATAAATAAATAAATAAATAAATAAATAAATAAATAAATAAATAAATAAATAAATAAATAAATAAATAAATAAATAAATAAATAAATAAATAAATAAATAAATAAATAAATAAATAAATAAACAAATAAACAAATAAATAAATAAATAAATAAATAAATAAATAAATAAATAAATAAAGTAAATGAACAATAAATAGAAATGTACATAAACAATAAATAAAACAATATTTATGCATATAAAAATATAGTGTAAACAAACAAACAAACAAACAAAAAACAATAACAAGATTTATAATAATATTAATAATTAAATAATATAATAAATATAAATAAATAAACTAATAATAACAATAATAATAATAATAACGACGATTAATAACGACGATCAAACCAAAAAACCCAACAATAACAACAACAACAAAAACAACAACAATAATAGTAGTAGTAGTAATAATAATAATAATAATAATAATAATAATAATAATAATAATAATAATAATAATAATAATAATAATAATAATAATAATAATAATACTAATAATAATAATAATAATAATAATAATAATAGTAATAATAATAATAATAATAATAATAATAATAATAATAATAATAATAATAATAATAATAATAATAATAATAATAATAATAATAATAATAATAATAATAATAATGCTAGGCTGATGTGGCAATGCCTCTAGCAGTTTTTTTAATCCCCTTCTATTTTTTACATCCGGTGCATGTGCTAGGCATGTGTACTGGCACATGGTGGTTAGCTAGCCCTGGCATAGAGCATTATTCCTATTGAAGGCTAGAGCATCTTGTTGAAACATGGAGTGAATACAATTTGAAGTTGATTATTGAGAAGTTGATTTTAAACTTATTATGTCAACTGAGAGTTCATCGAGAATATATATATATGGGTAGAAATGTAAACCTATCCAGGAACATTCCTAGACTCTGCAACCAATTTGGCCAAATTAATTATGCTCTTCTCAGCACGTGTCTTTTGTACGACTACAAAATATATGCTATGCTAGAGCATCTACTCTAAACATCAAGAGAGTAAAATTCTTAAGGATATTGTAATGGTACAGTATATATCATTACTAAGCACTAATTGCCCACAATCAGTTTTTATACCCTGTTCAGGTAGAAAGGCTGTGTGCATAACTTGAAACTAGTTTTGCCTTTTTTCTGAAAATTAAGAAATCAGGCTTTTAGAATATCCATAGAGAAATGTTTCTGATTACATTTTGTGTTTACATGAATAGCAATGCTCTGTCATTGTATGCACATTTCTCAAACAACCACCACTTTCAAATTTTCGATCTGAATTTTCAAAATCAAATAATTGTATATCAATATTATGTAACAAAACTTGTTTCCTTTAATTTAAAATTTCATGTATTACTTTTTACATGTTTAATATGAGAAGTCCCAATCATCATCCACACCTCCAATGCAACCCAACCATCCGAATGAATCAGTCCACCTTCAAAAACAGAAGAGGACAAGAGGAAAAAATATACCCATCAACTCGAGATGTCCCAATATTCGCCCAGAACACCCATACCAACAACTAGACAGTGCAGAGGACAATTTGGAATAAATTCATTTCGACAGTTAAATCTTATTATAATATCTCTAACCACCACTACCACTACTTGTTCCTCCCATGATCATAACATTACTCAACATAACACAACTGCTCCATGATACCATTGATTCCACCACCATCAGAAAGTTGAATGACTACTACCATTGCCACTATTGCTACATCCACCATATTTCCAGTCTGCCTCTATGCCATCAATGCTTCTCTAACATCTTTCTTACCATTGTCATTACCAATTCCTCTAACACTACAGCCACCATAAGTTAGTTGCTTCTATCACTACTGTAACCACTGGAAGAACATCATTACCATCACTACTTTACTGCTATCACTGTCTCACTGCCATCATTGCCACCACTATATAAGCAACTCCTCTACCACCACTGCCTTTACTAGCCACTGCTACCACTTGCTCGACTGTCACTACAGCCACTAATGATACCAATATTTCACGTGCTTCTGTTCTATCACTGCCACCACTATATAAGCGAACTCCTCTACCACCACTGCCTTTACTAGCCACTGCTACCACTTGCTCGACTGTCACTACAGCGACTAATGATACCAATATTTCACCTGCTTCTGTTCTATCACTGCCACCACTATCAATGCCAACACCTCTACACACCACTGCCACCATGACTAGCACCACTTCGACTGCCACTACTGCCAACTATTACTATTTCTATTTCACCTGCTTCATTCTATCACTGCCAACAATATTGAAAGCATTACTTGGACCACCTCTATCACCACTTGCTACTGCCGTTTGTGCAACCACTAGCACAACTTATCCATTAATCCCACCACAGCCTCGCTTCTTTGTCACCACTTCTTCATTGCCATCACAGTTTCTCTGTGATTACCACCACTGCTTACAATAGCAATGCCTGTATCACTACTTCCGCAATTTCACTCATTATTGCTCTGAGATTATAACAAACATTAACATCACTGCTCCACTGCTCCTCTACTATTACTACCACAAAAAAACTCCATCCCAACTGCTATCACTAGCTCCACTGCCACTACTTCGAGAATTGGCAGTACTGCCAAAACTGACTTACCTGCTATCATACCACCATTACCATCGCTGCCAAAGTTGTCAACTTAGCCACTAGTAAATAATACCATTGTTACCACTGTCACAACTGATATCATCTCTGCTACCAATATACTACTACAAACCACCGCCATTGTCATTGCTCTCATCATTGCCTCGAGTTGGACTATTGCTACACTGGCATTGCTTCTGCAACTTCCAAGAACCACTTCCACTATTGTAACCACCTCTACTTCTCCCCCAATTGACACCATTGACATCACTTCCACCACCTAAAAGAAATGATGTAAATGACCACAACATTATACTCCATTATGTTTTAAGATATTTGATTAGAGCTGTATGTTAAGAAACAGTACTTAAATGTCATTAAAATGACACCTTTTATTCATTCGATGTTTGTAGATTATAATATTATATTGCAAACAAAACATTTATTTGAGTGAGATGTCATAAAAAGGAAAAAATATGTCAAAGAAAGACAATAATAATAATCACTAGAACTCCAGGCAGTGCACTTTTTAGACATAATGGTATAGAGTGTTTTGTGAAATTGTATTAATTTTGGTAACAAGATGAGCCACAATAGTTATCAACTTCAAGGGTTTTCTGTAATTTTAGTTTAGTCCCATATGCTTCAACTAAAATACTTCAATCTTCATCAGATATCTAATTAAGACCAAGTTTTGTCAAAATTTTTACATTCCAATGAGCCATTGTTCTAATAGGCACAATAATAGGCCCGGTGTTCCTTAAATTTGCTTAGTTTTCTTATCCTGGACAACTTCTTGCTGTTGCAGCAGATATGATCCTCTACATTTCCTCTTCATTCACATCCATCTGATGATGATAATAATAATAATAGTAGTAGTAGTAGTAGTAAGTAGTAGTAGTAGTAGTTCTAGTAGAAGTAGTAGTAATAATAATATAATAATAAAACTACTACCACTACTACTAATAGCATCAAGAACAACAAAAATAAAACAACAAGAACAACAATAATAATGATGATAATAATAATAATAGCAACATTAATAAAAGACAAAAGTAAGAACAATCACACAAAAACAATTTAAAAACTACAATAATAATTTTATGTTTACTATTGAAGAGTAGATTATATTAATACACACTTCATAGCCAAGTTTTAATTAAAAATATTATTCAAAGTTTTCCTTTTCATCAAACTCTTTGTCTTCTTTAAAAAAAAATTATCATGATTTAATATTTTCAGAATTTTTTTTAGTTGAAATATTAATTATTCTATTGTAAAAGACACAGAAAAGAAAAGGATAAAAATCACCTGCAAACTGGAGCCGTCTTAGCATCATAATAA
Source organism: Cladorhizidae sp. MBARI D1340-BT2 (assembly GCA_028752905.1). Lineage (NCBI taxonomy): Eukaryota > Metazoa > Porifera > Demospongiae > Poecilosclerida > Cladorhizidae > Cladorhizidae sp. MBARI D1340-BT2. The sequence goes on from JAQNBH010000013.1 coordinate 10,735,704, forward strand.
TTGTTAGCTAGTAATCATTTTCAATAATAATATTATATCTACCACCACCACCACTTCTAGCACCTGCAACCAGCATAACGGCCATTAATTGAAACAATACTACTTCTTCTACCATTGGCACCATTAATTTTAAAGTCTTTAGAAACTGCCACCATCACATTTATCTTTGGCAAACATGGAAAAAAGATATGATGGAAGTGAAGCCTATTAGGATTGTACAGTTTCTGAAATCCAGAATGCTATTATGCATTAATTTTGTATAATAGGCACACTGTTGTAAACTTGGTGTCCTTGGTTCTACTTTACTGCCAATATCTTGCCCAAGGCAATCCCAAACTTACACATTCATAAACTCATACCAGATTTGTTCTCTCAGATTTTGTATATAGCTCTAGACAAACATCATTCGAAGTTGTTCCTTCCAACTGGGTCTACATTAGAATCCAAACAAACACCTGTATTGGATTGACCGGTCAAAAGAGTGAGAAAGCAACTACCCATGTTGATCCAACCAATTTAATCATATTTTAATGCTTGAAATCATGTTAATCCTCTAGCATATGAGACAGGGGGAGTATCATATTGGATTAATTTGTTAAAACCAAGCTGAATCGGACAGATTCCCATTGGTCATTTAAAAGTGTGTGTTCTAATCATTTTCTGAAGCTAATATTTTATAAACTTTGATATTTGATTGAAACAGTGGTGTCAGAAAATGGCCACTACATGGACAGCTCATAAAGATTGGTCTAATTGAATATGGCAATTGCACACACCAATTCCTCTGAAGCAAAAACGTTTTGTCTTTGCAAGATATGGTTAATTAGGGCAATATATCTTCTTGTGCATATATGGTGAAAGTACCTATATCTTCTGGGAGATCACAAAGAATATTTATAACGAATGTTGTCAAAACTGCAACCTTGCAGGAGAAAAATTTTGGAAATAATTTCAAAATAACTGCCAAAAATATCAAACATGCTTAAAATTGAATAATATTTTTTTGCGACTAGTTGTATACGAGAAGGCAGCATGATGGATGATGGTTGGTTGGTGGCAGGGCATGGAGTGTCTATTGAAGTGATCACACTAGGTATACATGTTAAAAATAGCTACCGGGATGCAACTGTGTTTTTATCAAGCTATCTAACTAAAGCTTAAATGCCACAGACCCAAATTCAAATGACTTTATGTTGTTTATTTTTGTCTGAAGATTATGGTAAACAATTGTGTACCATAGCTGCTGCAGAAGTTGTGGCTTGCTTTATGGGGGGACGGTTAGGAGGACGGGAGTTGAAGCACTAACACATTTTAACAAGGGAGTATAATTATATACACCTCACATTTTTCATATATGATGTTACATACATCATTTTGCTGATAACGTAATGTGATGTCATAGCATATAAAGCATGCAATCAACACCTCTGGAGGACTGGTCAATAAACATGTACCCACAAACGTTTTCCTCATTGACCAGAACTAATATAGCTAGTGAGAGAAGTGGTTGAGCTTTTACAGAAAACACACACACATCACTGTGGTCTTTCAACTGCCATAACAGAGAGTCACAAGAGCATCACTGGAAAGCTTACTTTAATGCACAGACACTTGATTAATCTATTTATCAAGGATAGCGAGGAAAAGAATGTCATGTCAGTATAGGATCAAGGTCACCTCCGCAGACAAAGTCATTGTTGGTGAGAGTATAGAATTAACCTGTGGTGTCCTAAGAAGAAATTGCGCTTGAATATTTATAAATTACATGGAAATTATATGAGTGTTTACATCAGGATACCTAAATGGAAAATGCCTAACAAAGCATAAGCTTGTTTACTTCTAAGGTAAGGGTCTGTAATATCAACCTAAAATATCGTAAGCAGAATTTTTTTCTTTTCCCAAGATTATCGTTTGCGGCTGAACAGATCAACTGGCACAAAGATGTCCACAGTTGAAGATATGAGATGGATGAAGGTTGTTATTTCAGAAAAGATGGCTCAATACGAAAGGCTCAACAGAAGATGCAGTGCCTTACGCCATTTTGCCAACGAGCAACCAAACATGAACAATAACTACGTGACTAATTCTGTTCATTGCTTATCAAGTGACAGCCATAATTTTCTGCAGCGACAGTGGCAATCATGTGGCCATGCTTCATGTGTAAACAAATGTGGTTGTGGTGTGACTCTATGCACAATAATGCCGTGTGTGCTTGCATGAATGTTTATCTCCTTGCACTTACTTTGCAGATATCCACAAATGTGGATGCTCAAAATCTACAATTTTTTAACAAGGGAAAAGATACCTGTTATTCAAAATGTAACTCTTCTCAACTGATTCGTCAACGTCTCCTGGAGAACAAGGAGTTGGACCTAAAGACGGCTTTCGATCAGGTTAATACCTTAGATCTGGCTCAAAGGAGTATACCTCTCCGATGACCCTGACAGCCGCTACAATAGCTACTCCACAAGCAGATGAAGAGAGTAAGGAGGCTGAGGTTCCTACTGACTCTTCCCTTGCGACTACCAACCCCTCAAATAAGAAGTGCTTCTTCTGTGGGGGTGCTCTGCATAACAGGAAGGAATGTCCTGCTTGCGATAGACAGTGCCTCAACTGTGGGACTAAAGGACATTTTGCCAGAGTGTGCTGGTCCAACAGAATCCAACAATCTAACAAAAGGTTTACCGCTACTATGTCTTCAACCAGCTATCTGCTCAATTGTTGCTGCCTGTCCAGAGAGTCTCTCCCGGGCCTCTATAAGTCTCTCTGTATGCGGACACAATCTGGAAGTACGAACAGTTTCATAAATGCACAAGTTGCCAGGAAACTAAAGCTCCGTATCCATACTGCATCCCAGGACATTTCTATGGCACTCTCTATGGTCAAGGCTGCTGTCCTGGGTCACAGACCTTAGTTGCAACAATGATGTTTATACAGCTACTTGCCTTGGTGTCCTCAAAAACCTTTGTAATGATATAATTCTTGGACAAGACTTTCAGGAAAAATACCACAGTATCGTTATCAAGTTCAGAGGGGAGAGATCTGATTTGGTAGTATCCGATGTAACGTCAGTTTGTATTCTTTCAGAAGCATTACTGGGTGGGACATCGCTGTTTGTGAATTTCCTCCCCAGTTGTAAACCAGTGGCAACCAGGTCTAGACGTTTGGGCAAAGATGATCGTGCTTTCATACACCAGGAGATTACTCGACTTTTAGATGAGAACATTATAGAGCCCAGTACCTCCCCATGGCGGGCACAGGTTGTGGTTGAAGACCCCTTGCTCCGACACAAGAAGCGACTATGTGTTGACTATTCTCAAACTGTGAATCTGTTCACAGTGTTAGATGGATATCCTCTTCCCCGAATTGATGACAATGTCAATAACCTTGCCAACTACAAGGTGTTTTCTACATTTGACTTAAAAAGTGCTTACCATCAAGTCCCAATCAAGGAATCCGACATGAAATTCACAGGGTTTGAAACCAATAGGAGACTCTACCATTTCCGCCACAACCCCTTTGGTGTTACTAATGGTGTTGCAGTTTTTCAGAGGAGTATGGACACTATGGTCGAGAAAGAAGGGCTCCGGGAAACCTTTCCCTATATAGATAACATCACAGTTGCTGGCAAGGATCAGGAGGAGCATGACACTAACGTTCAGAGATTTCTTGCCGCTGTTTAAACAAGACAGTGGAGTCTGTGAAAGAACATAAATATTCTAGGGTATTGTGTGGGTAATGGCTCCATTAAACCTGATCCAGAAGAGGCTTCAACCTCTTCAAGAGTTTCCTCCCCCCACAAATCGGCAGTCCCTTCGTAGAGTTGTAGGTATGTTTACCTATTATGCTAAGTGGATTCCACAATTCTCTGACAAAGTACGACCTCTGATGAGTGTTACATCCTTTCCACTGGACGAAGCTGCATTGACGGCCTGTGGCTTCCTAAAGAGGGAGCTTGAGAAAGCCACTCTTCATTCCATTAATGAAAGTTGTCCTTTCCTAGTCGAGTGTGATACCTCAGAGGTTGCAATCTCTGCAACTTTGAATCAAGGGGGGGGGGCGGCCTGTCGCTTTCATGTCAAGAAAGCTCCAAGGCAATGAGTTACATTACCCAGCGATAGAGAAGGAGGCTACGGCGATCATTGAGGCAGTGCGCAAGTGGAGGCACTTACTTTCTGGCCGACAATTCACTCTTGTGACAGATCAACGCTCAGTGGCGATAACCGGAAACGTACAAATGTCAAGAATAATAAAATTCATGACTGGAGACTCGAATTGGCATCCTTCTCCTACACAGTGAAGTATCGACCCGGCAGAGACAATGTGACTCCTGACTCATTTACATGGGCCTTTATATCTTCCATACCGTCGTGTGATCTGCATGATATCCACAAGCCTTTTTGTCATCTATGAGTAACTCGGAAGGGACACTTTGTATGCTCCAAGAACTTACCCTACTCAACTGATGATGTGAAGAGAATATGTTCGGGATGCAGAGTATGTGCAGAGTTGAAGCCCCAGTTCTATCGCCCCATTCCTGGAGCGCTAATCAAAGCAACACAGCCTATGGAGCGACTCAGCATAGACTTTAAGGGGGTTTCCGTTTCTCGGAATACGTACATTCTCACAGTTGTGGATGACTACTCATGTTTTCCGTTTGTTTTTCCCTATCCAAACACGAACTCCTCAATTGTCAATCAAATGCAGTATTTACTCTCTGTGGCCTCCCCAGTTATGTCCATTCAGATCGAGGGGCGTATTTCCTCTCCCTGGAAGTTAAGATCTATCTCACACACACCTTACCATCCTATTGGTAATGGTCAAGTTGAGAAGTACAATGGTATTGTTTGGAAAGCTGTTCATTTTGCATTGAAGTCAAATGAACCTACCAGACTCTCAATGGGAACAAGTACTCCTTGTTGCGCTCCACTCTATTCGATCACTCCTTACTACATCTACGAATTCCATACCGCATGAGAGGTTCTTTTGGTTTCAATGCCGATCATCCCATGAGACTTCTATGCCATCTTAGCTGATGTCTCCAGGTCCAGTACTGCTCCGCCGATTTGTTCGAGCCAACAAAAATGACCCACTTGTGGACCAAGTTGATATTCAAGAAGCCAACCCCTCCTATGCCCATGTCTGTTACATGGATGGTCGAGAGTCAACCGTTTCTCTTCGGGACTTGGCTCCTTGCCCAAGCGGCTCTGTAGAGAGGTAATGCACTCTGTCTACATTAACTTTCCCGGAAGGAGTTACTGATCACACTCAACCACTATTAACTGATTCTGATGCATTCTCAAGCCCAGCTGTCAACTCTCCAGCTGTGGTACCTAAGCCAGACTCAATTCCGGTTTTTCAGCGTTCTGTCCATGAAGTGAAGCCTCCCATATGGTTGGGATATCCTAATACGGAATAGTATTTCTTCCCTAGAGGGGAAGAATGTCGTGAACACTGAACTCTATTATTATGGGTATGATAATTATCACGTGATTCGTACTCTGACTTGGGTTTGACTATCTGTGTGTTGTTGATAGTCTTCGTCTCTGTTCATCTCTATTGATACTGTTTATCTTTTGTGTAGTCATTGTTAGTTTTGTAAAGCCATATTATCGTTGGTCACTACACCCCCAATTGGCGAAAATATCACAGTCAATGGAATTGAGCATTCTCTGACGATTTTTCGTTCTACAGAATGCATTAAACTAAGCACTGCTTGATAAGAATGTGCATCGTATTCCTGTTCCCACAAAAAATACCAACAGTATATGTCAATATAAAAGTCCCTCCTACATTATAAACTACAAGATCCACATCATGTTTTGCTAGCTTTGCATGCAGCTGGATTAATCATTTGGTCTGGATTACCTTGAACCTCAAACTTACTATTATAATTACCTTCTAAATATATAGTGAAATTTAAATTTAATGTAGACATTTCCACTAGCTAGATGCTCTATCATCAGGAATATAGGTACTTTGAACGTCAATTTTGTAGTGCCGCAAGTCTCCAGACACCATTCGTGAGAAAGTTTTCCTCCCGGCTAGCCTGAAGATTATTCCTTGCAGGTCCTGAGGTCAAATTTAAGCAGCTCACCAGCACATCAAATTTGGCAATTCATTGCATGTCAAGGGGTGCGGCCAAAATCTACAGTGCGCATGGCTAACGCATCGCTAGCATCTAGGAACTGACAAGGAGTACCCTACTAAATATGGAAAATCTTGAGAAGATGATACCCACCACTGGATGATACCAAGGCAGATGATGAATTGCTTGAGAAACTAAGAAGGAAATTATTGGAGTAAGTTGGTGATGCGGCAGGCAAGTTTTGAGTCTTCTTCGGGTTGAGTTTTTTAGGGACATGTATATAGCTAGCGACGTTGATTAAAATTGTGTCTCTAGCAGTAGTCAATGTTAATGTTGACAGAATCACAAGGTTAAGGATGTGATAGTTGTTTGGCTTCAGGGATGACCTCAGCAACATTAACTAACACATATACAAAATCCAAGTAGTTTCTCAATAATCCACTTGAAATTTACTCCCTCCATGTTCTAAGCACTCATCAGGAATACTTCTTGATTATTCCTGATGAAGGCTGTAAATTTCCAATTGACTATTATACTTGTATCTATGTTATCTCAAGTTAGAGTTGATTACTTCAGTGTCTGACATTCTTGCTCGTGATTAACAATCTTGAAGACCGATTGGCAACACACCTTTGGAAACAAGCCTATCTCCAGTATCAAACCAACTACATCAAGGTAATCCAAGACAAACAGTCCAGTGCTGATTTGTATAAGACCTGTATCTGTGGAATACTTTTCTTTAATCTTGGCTGCTGAGGATTAGATGGATCAAAGCAGTACATAGTGGGTGATAGCCTACTAGCCTGTGGAAGGCTACAAACAATCATGCTTCAAATAAGCAAAGCTAATTGGTTACTATGTGTAAAATTAACCACATTCAATGTTTGCTGAATGTTTGCTGAATGATTGACCGCATTGTGCTCAGATGTGGTTAATTGTGTATTTACATTTTCATGTAATATTGCCCTGTGATATTGTGCATAAGAATATATAATAGCATGGATTCATAACCTATCGGCAATCCAAAATTAAGTGGTTCTAAAGAGCACTCATATGAGAATGAAGTTCCTTTTGATTTATTAATAACTGATCAATGCACGAGATATATGATTAAGATGTGATGTGTTTAATTTTCAGCTGTGAAAGGTTACTCTATGAAATCAGGAGAGAGAGACAATTTGACTTAAAAGCAAAGCATGTCTGTTCAATATGTTCATGCCATCTTAGACGGCTCAGGAAAACTGGAAGTCATTGTCCTACTTGTCGATACTTGGTGTGCAAGGAGTACAAAGGAAAATTCCACTGCAACATCTGTGAAATGAAGTAGTAAGTATACAAGTGGAAATTATGATCATGCAATTGTCGTCCAATGAAAATTGATCGTAATTGTTGATCATCTTAATTAAAGACAAATCTACTTAAATGAAAAACAAACAGCACCCACAAAACCGTCTGATAATGTGGAGGATGACAGATATTTAATTTTTTGTCTTGAAACAACTGCTTTAGTAAGCATGTATGCTTGTTCAGTTGTGGATCACCCAAGGGCCACTGCACAAGATCTCACTGGAGTAACTCATGCATCTCTCGACTAAGAAACTTTATGGGAAAGTCTATTGTATATGCTTACCTTAGCTACAGCTATATACCATAATATGGCCTTGGAACATTGCAGCCTCCAGCTCTGACATCAGATGGTCCATATATATCTCTGCTACAGCCTCATAAAATAATAAAATAAAACTTAATTCAATTTAATGACTAAATTAGTTTCAGTGTAAAATCTTTTTTCAAATTCATATTATAAATTCATAATTGGAGAAATATTAGATATTTCTGGTGTAAGGAGTATTTACAAGGAAAGATCAAGCAATATTATTACAGAATTATCCTGGGTTTATGATTTATCTCAAGAAAGTGCTATGATAAAATTTGAGTGGCAATTGCATTGTAGTTTAGAAAATGGTGCAGTTGGAAAGGTGTGATACAGGTCAGTGTATATTTAATCTATGGAAACTTGACTCTGTTTTGAGGTTTTGCCTTAAAATATCTTGACAATTACAAAAGTTCAATTTATGCATGCACAGAGTTTAGCTTGGAAGCTAAATTCCATCATGCACCTAAATGTGCATGTAAAGAATGCAAATATAAATCCTCAAGTTTTCAGTACCTATTGTGTGGTTGCTGTGCAGATTTATTTGTTACAAAATTCTTTGAAATAATATTAAACAAGAGATATGGAGTAGATACTAGATCACAAACTTTATGCATAAACTAGTAGCTTACACAAGTTATTTTCAATGAACAAACAATATGTGATAAATATTTGATTGGAAAATAATTTTCGCAGTCAAAATAATGTAGTTTCACAACACATGTTATATGTTGTTGATCTTTTATCAGCCAAAAAGCCAAACAGAGAATTCCAAATTTTCAAAACAGAATAAATAAAGTCATCTCATCTCTGTACTGACTAAATAAGCTCTGAAACTAACTGTGGTTTCTGTTTGAAACTAGGCATGGCTGATAATGTTTCAGATTCTATTTAGTTTAACCTACTTTGAATATCATCATCTTTGCCATAGTTCTGTAGATGGCTGGATCAATATGTATGGATTCTTCTACCTCCCCTCCCTGTTATTCCTCCTACATATGCTGCTATTATAACCAGCACCACCACCACTAAATACATAGGGAGGACACAAGGCAGTGGCTTCTTTAAGATGAGCTTCTTGATAGACATGATGGGTGAGTAGGTGCTATTGTGTTTGTTACATCTACTGTTGTTTCTAAGAAGTATAATAATATATATGGCACTGTCTCAAGAAGCTGGACTCACAACAGTGTCAATGCAACAGGGTCCATCCCAAACAAAGAGAAAATTGGCAAAGCCATCTGTTCCTATTCCCTCCTCCTCCTCCTCCCATGGGCCATCACCCACTCCAACTTCTACTGCTCCAAGTTCTCCCGTCCACCTACACTTACTCCAAGACTAACAAGGTCTGAATCAAATGAGTATTGTCTGAGTGCACTGGATGCAAATGCCATGCACACTCAACTTCAACAGGATAAGGTAAGCATGTGCATGCAGATGCACATGCCTAATAGATGGGTAACAGCAGAGTTTTGCTTAGTACCTGAGAGATGATGGGATTATGAATTTCTAAATCCTATCTGCAAGAACTGTTTCTTATCACTGAGAAGATTCCTATCTCGGATAACAAACCTATTTCTGGCCTCAGAGGAGCTATTATGCTCGGAATTGTTTATGGGAAAGGTGAACTGGAGGTGCAAGTTTGTAAATGTCTGGATCTTGCAGATATAAATAAAAAGGGTCATGCTAATCTTATGTCAAGACTAATCTTGTCTTTGACCAAAGAAGATACCGTAAGAAAAAGACTGACATCAAAATGAAAACAATGAACCCAGAATACAATGCACTTAAGAAGGTACAATGTGGTGCATGATTTTACATCATTCTTTAACAGTCATTTTGTCTTCTTTCGTATAAGGTTGAAGTGTCTGAATTAGAATTGTGCACACTGAATGTGAGTGTATGGGACAAGAATCGGTTCAGAAACAACAGATTTTTAGGACGGGTCACACTTTCTCTTAAGGACCTGGACCTCAATGACCCAACCCAAACATTTGTTCAGTTTGGAAGATATGGTTAGCAATACATGAATAAACTAGGTCCAAATACTACAACATGAACAATTTTAATGACTCCTCCATGCACCAATCAAAGTCTGCTTAATATTTGAAGCAGGTAATATTTTTAGTAGTGTGGAAAGTATTGGAATAGTGAACATGCTGAATGAGCAAGTTTATATATTCAACCCAATATTTTGGTTGCAAGGCATCTGAAGATGACCAAGACTGATGCTCTTACTTTGCTACATCGCCACAACAATGAAGCACATGGCTGCATTGGTCTGATCAATATTGCACCCTTAATTGTTAAAATCCATTTCAAAAGTATAAAAGTAGATGTATAAACTGTATCAGACATTCGTTACTTAATTTCTCAATGTAATAGAACAGAGCCTAGAAAATTGTGAATGACTTTAAAACTGTACAGCAGATATGCTCAACTCAATTACTCCTACTTGTAGCTATGGATCTCAGGAATCCTATCGAGCACATAGCAACTATGTTGGATTGCAACTTTCCATGTACATATTCACCTGCATTTGGATGTAAGATATAATTTATCATAAAAGCGGTTCTCTATTTCTTTCAACAAACTATCATCTGATATGATTTAGATATAATGTCAATAAAACTAACCAAAAGCTTGCTGCCCTGCTCATCATAATTGTAAAGTAGTTTAGAACTCGCAATTTGAGCTTCTAGAAGGAATTGTAAGGCAGTTGATAGTCTAGTAGTTACCTAACACTGAACAGCTAGATCATCTTACCTTCTGTGATAGCTCTGTTTCTTAAAAAGCAAGAAGATTGTGCTGGATACCATTCTCTTCTGTGCGATAGTTAAAAATTCTGCTGACAGAAGAATGGGTGTGAGCTAATATGCACTAAGTTGTCTACAACCAAATATTTGGTACTAGCACAGCTGTTCACTGATAAAAAAAAATTCTACATCGATATTAGGACTAGAAGTAACATCAATCTGTTACATTTTCACTACCTAGCTAGTTATAATCCTAGTGGTAATGCTGTAGGCATGCTTTTGTGGTGTAGAAAAGCTTAGACTTTTCTGTAATAATATGCTGTAACTGAATCTCTGTAGTCAGGCATACTATCTTTACAAAATGTGACAATGCGGAATAGTGATGTGTCTATACTGAAGGACGTACATGAGCAGTTAGGTATATTAGCTCGAGTAAAAGTAATCTATTACAGCTAGCTGGGTAGCTAGCTTATAAGACAAAGTAACTTGAGAATCAATTCTGGGCTTCTTTTAGGAAATAATAATTTGGGCAGTTGATGGCAAATTCTTTCAGTTAGTTTGATCAGTTAGCTATCTAGAAACTAAACAGCTAGATCATCTTAACTTTCTTGGTGGCTCTGCTTGTGTCGAGGGCTGCTCGACATGGCCAGCCAGGCCATTATCTTCGCTCCATCAATGATGATGAACCTAACAGTCATTTGAGTTGAGTGCATGCATTACTTAAAGTGTTGAGTGCATGAGGCAAGTATGGCCCATTTGTTTTGAATATTTGACCTTTTTTTGTGTGTGCTTATATCATTTCTAAACATCTGTACAACTTGACTTTCAAATTTGAAATCATTTGGAAGCACAAGTCTCAAGTTATGGTGTATTTTATCGAGGCCTACACTTACATTCAACTGAAAAATTGAAGAAGGAGGTAAGTTCAGCTTCAGGTAAGTTCCACGGATCATATCTGGGCGACCGTTTACCCTACAGATTTGCTAAAAAATAAAGCCCATTGCATATAGAACCATTGCATTCTAATTGAGCATAAATCTAAGTAAAATTTAAGTACTATACCTGCCACGCATGCTCTGACCATTCATTTCCACGCGGGTAAATCCACGTGCAGTTTGAGGGGCATTTTTTAATTTTTACTCATTGGTACAACTTTAGAGCTCCATAGATTCTGCAAACGTCATGGTATGGACTTGATATATAGCTCAAAAGATAGGTATCTCAGTGTGCTCTCGTTTTATACTAAAATATGTTTCATAGGTAAAACTATAGGCAAGTTATTAGACCCTAAAGTGGAGGGAGCTAAAAAAACTGCATCCCATCCAAAATAACTCCAGATTTGAAATTGCTACCACTGGCTAGAGGAACTAGGCTATTCAATGGCCTTTTTCATTAGGCGTTAAAATGGAAGTACGTGGTCAAGCCACGGGTAAAAAATTGATTACGTTGAAAATCAACGCCCAATTTTCCACCCGCGTGCTTGACCACGTACAAAAATTTTAACGCCTAATGAAAAAGGTCATTGAATAGCCTATGGCTTCCTCTAGGGCTATATAGGCACTGGTACCAATTTCAAATTTTTAGCACTTAGCAATCTGGAGTTATTCTGGATGAGGTTTTTGGGATGCAGATTTTTGAGGTCCCTCCACTTTAGGGTAGTAACTTGTCTATCCTATGAAACATATTTTAGTATCAAAAGAGAGCACACAGAGAGACATATCTTTTGAGCTATATATCAAGTCCATTGCAGAATCTGCGGAGCTCTAAAGTTGTAGCCACAAGTAAAAAAAATAAAAATAAAAAAACACCGTCGTCTCCCTTTGAAAGTAATTTCAACAGTTATTTCCCACAATTCCAAAAAAGAGTCTTTTTGAATTTCAAAAAAGGATATCTCTGAGAAAAATTAGTGTGTACCTACTTAATTATATATCATTTTATAGCTCTGTCTTTGCTCTATGATTTGATACAGTTACTTAGCTATAAGCACTTCCAAGTTATAAGTTTATTCACAACTGTCCTTAGTGGCAATTAAAAGCACTGGCACACAGCCAATTGTACAGCTGGTAGTGCACTTAGCAAGCTCTAATTAACTCTATGAAATCACTTATTAGTGTCTAAGCAATATTCCCAAGAGTTTTGGAAGCCATAGCTGTTATTTTTTGAGCTAGGATTTGCAGGGTTTTAAGATTGATTTCTCTCACTTTTTCCCAACTTTTCTGCATGTCACACACACTGTATACTTACTCTATCCTCATTTTTTTATATATTTTGAAGCACTAATCTTTTGAACATAAAATCACTAGCATAGGGGGTGTGGTTCAGGAGTTACAGCCCTTGAAAGAGGTGAGGTTTTTTGAAGAAAAAAAAAGGGCCATACTGGCCTTAAAGTGTTGAGTGCATGCATTGCTTAATTGTGAACATTGTGTTAATTGTGAACGTGAGTGTAGTGATGTAATGTCATGTGGACTCTCTGTGTGCATGTAATTATGGTTACTTCTGTATCCTGTCTGGCAGGACTTATAAAAGGTCCTGTCAGCCATTTGTGATTAGTCTTGTCTTTTCTTCAGTTCATAAGTTATACCTAGACACCCTAAATTTCTCTGGGTAGGTATTAACTAAGGCGATACTTAGAGATAGACTCTGGTGGCAGCACCTATTAACTGAAGGGAGAAGGTAATACTAAGGAGGAACCTTAGACACCTTCGTTAAAATCCCAACTACCCCTTCACATCTGGTGGCAGCGGTTTTGCTTGGAAGAAGCATCGGACCAGCAACACAGCCATCGAAAGCTACTTATATCGACTTCATGTCGAAGGATTCAAGGGAGCTAAGGTCAAGAAGGAAGCTGCAGTCTACCCTCTACGAAACAATGGAGGAGAATGATCCAGCAAAATTGACGAGCAGCTCAGAGTGCATGCTGATGAGTAGTCAAGGTCACAGTGAACAGTTGACGGATTTCTTCATACAATTTATGAAGGAACAAACAAAAAGGGAAGCAGATCATCTCTTGCTCGACAAAGAGAGGTAGGACAAGGACAGGAGAGCCAGGGTCCAAATGGAGGAAGCCAGAACTAGGCCGGAGGAGAAAAGGGAAGCAGATTGTCTCTTGCTCGAGGAAGACAGAACTAGGCTGGAGGAGAAAAGGGAAGCAGATCATCTTTTGCTCGTAAAAGAGAGGCAAGATGAGGACAGGAAAGCCAGGGTCCTAATGGAGGAAGCCAGAACGAGGCTGGAGGAAAAAAGGCTAGGAGCAGAGCTCGAACTCTAATGTAGGCGGGAAGAGCAGTACTACCAAGACAGGAAGCAAGCCAAATTTGTCAAACCCTCAAGACCTGGGACGATACAACTAAAGCACCTGGAGAACTTTTAGGCTATCATGCGGGAGGCAGACATTCCTGAGGTAGACTGGCTGTCCATCCTGCGGAAACAACTCGCAGGTAGGGCGTTGTCTATTTACCGGGAATTGTCTCATACGGAGGAGACACCGTACCAGACCGTGAAGAATGATCTAATCGAACATTTAGGAACAACCCTTCAACAAACCAGATGCGCCATATGGCTAGACAGACCCAAGCCAGACCAAGATCCTCACCGTTTTCTACAGCAGACTTGTAAAGTTCTCAACAGGATAAAACCTATGCTGAACAAAGTCGAAGAAGTCTTGAACGAAATGTTTACTGGAGTGATACTCAGGAATTACTCGTATGAAGCCCTTCTTCACATCAATCAGCACCCAAATACTTCACGTTATCACAAAGTGGAAGTCTTGCAGGAGCTGTGGGAAGCCAAAGGATTCCATGAGAAGAAGAAGCTACTGAGACACCAGCCCAACGAGGGGCAGCAGTATCATCAACGTCGACGCCAGGATGGATGGAATGCACAGAGCCAAGTATCTGGAAGCAGCTATCAGACTCCCAGGAGGGAAGGTGAGCCTTCTGTACATAAGGGTGGGAATGAGCATCCGGGGCAGGGCTGGGGTGGGCCTAGGTAAAGCCGAAAGTACACCGGGGATGGCAAGCCTAACCAGACAAAAACCTTTAGCCAGAACTCTGATGTTGTTTGTTTTGGATGTAGGAAAACTGGTCACTTTAAACGAGACTGTCCTTCAAAGCAGTTGAATAGGATTAGGTCACCAACTCCTAAGTACCAACAAGCTAAAGAAAATAGGTACAGTTAATGGTATTCCTTGTGAATTTCACCTGGATACAGGGGCAGACATGTCGGCAGTGCCACTCTCCATGGTGGAAAAAGCACAGTATACTGGGGAGAAATGCTCTGTACACTTAGGAGATGGGTCTAAGACTTTCATGAAAATTGCTAAGGTTAAAATAGAGGTGGATGGGATGGAAGTGTTGTGTAAAGTTCTAGTTCATAAGGGACAATGTGTGGATGGATTACTTGGAGCAGACCACCCTGTTATAAAAATAATGTTGGATTCAGTAACCAAACCCGACCCGTTACCAGTGGAGACAGAGGTTACTGTTGAACCCACACCCAAGGCTGATACTGTGGAACTAAGATCCCACATGGGGAAGAGTCCCATGGTTTCCCAACCGTGCGTGCAATTACTAGGGCCATGAGCCAGGCAGACCAGGAAGAGATAACCCAGAATACCCAAGGTTGCTAATGCTAAGGATGGAGCTGTCCCTACCCCACTAAATGTATCCAAGATGTGACTAAGGCTAGTCCTTGTGCCCCATCATTGGAGAGTAGTGATAATGACAAGGAGGGGGAAATGGTGGATAGTCCTATTGTCACTCCTCTGGGAGAGGTAGAGATTGAGGTAGAGGTGGTAGTCGAGGAAAAGATCTTGCGGAAAGAGTGGAAGAGGCAGATGTTCTTGTAGGGTTAGAGTGTGTGGAACCTGAAGGCGAGCCTCTCCTACCTGACTTGTCCAATGACATGGAAGGAGTGAGCGAGCTGATAAGGCAGCAGAGAGAAGATGTGTCGCTGTTTGAGATGAGGAATAAGGCTGAACAGGAGGAGAATGGGTATTACTATAATGGTGGAGTGTTGATGCACACCAAGTTGGCAGATCAGGGGGAAGAAAATGCTAGGATTGTAGTATCCCTGATGAAGCGTTCAGATGTCATGGATGCAGGGCATAGAGGGCTAATCGGAGGGCATTTTTCCCATACAAGATGGCAGCCCATATTAAGAACTCTTTTACTTGGCCTGGACTTGATAAAGATGTGAGGCGATATTGTGCTGCTTGTCCCAAATGCCAAAAGGCTGGTAGACCTCTCTTGCCCAAGGTACCTATGGTGGCCACACCAATTCTCTCTACACCATACCACAGGATGGCCTTTGACATAGTCGGACCTTTACAAAGAACGAAGCATGGCTATGGCCATGTTTTAACTGCTATTTGTATGGGAACCAGATATCCTTACTGTATATCCTTGAAGAGGATTGATGCAGTTTCAGTTGCTGAGGGATTAATGGACATTTTCTCACACACTGGTATACCTCATGAGATTCTGACAGACCAGGGTAGTGTGTTTATGGGTAGACATTGCTCTGAACTGTGCAAACTATTAGGGGTTAAGCATATTAAAACAACTGCCTACCATCCACAATCTAATGGTGTGTTAGAACGGTGGCATGGGTGCTTAAAAGGCATGTTGAGAAAGATGGAGGATAGGTTGGAGCAATGGGACAAACTTTTAAAGTATTGTTTACTCGCCTATAGGGCTACACCCCATGCTGCCACAGGTTACTCCCCCTTTCAGTTGGTCAATGGCAGACCACTCCGTGGGCCACTGGAGGCCATGAAAATAGTCTGATTAGTGGAGAGCTACACTTCTCTGGGGCAGTTGAATGGGTCAACCAGTTAGGAAAAACCCTCACAGACCTGCACCAAGTTGCTCGTAGTAGAGAGGCAAAGTATAAAGCCGATATCAAATTGAGTGACAAGAATGCAGAGATCAGAGAATACAAACCTGGGGAGATGGTGCTCTTACACACGCCAAATCTTACTGGTAAATTGGAACTTGTGTGGTACGGCCCATATGAAGTAATCAAATGGTTAATTAAGGGAATCCACTTACCAGTTAGCAGTGCCAGAGAGACGCAACTACAAGATAGTTGGCCATGCCAATAAGCTGAAGCCATGGAAAGACCTTTCAGCTAACCTTTTTTGGGTTGTGGTTGCACAGGAATGTGATGACTCAAATCATCCTGTGGGTAGAATAGTGTTAGGAGAAACAGAGATGTCTGAGGATCAGAGACTGATCATGCAGGCTAGGATCGCTCGGTATACACCTATGGTTGGGTCTGGCAAACTAGGCAAAGCCGTGGAGTGTGCTCATGTTGTCAATACTGGGGATTCCTCACCAGTCCGGTCCCATCCATACAGGATTGTACCTGGCTGGAAGGGGAACCTAATGGTAGAAATCAGGAAGTTGGAGGATCAAAACATCATCTTCCCGACCTATAGTCCATGGTCTTCCTCTATGGTGCCTGTTCGCAAACCGACAGGAGAAATTAGGCTATGTTTTGACTACCGTAGGTTGAACGCCGTAATGGGAGATGATCCTTATGAGATGCCTAGGATAACAGACTTGTTAGACAGAGTTGCTAATGCCAGTTGGCTATCCAAAATTGATCTTAATCAGGGTTTTTATCAAATTCCCATGGATGGGGCCAGCAAGGCAAAAACGGCTTTCTGCACACCATGGGGAAAATTTGCTTTCAATCGCATGCCCTTTGGCCTGAAGAATGCACCTGCAACCTTTCAGCGATATATGGACATGGCGCTGGGGAAACAGAATGCATTTTCTAGTACATATATTGATGATGTTATAATATTTTCTAACACCTTTGAGGAACATCTAGATCACATTGATGAGGTACTAAATGCACTCAGAGAGGCTGGGTTGACTGCTAAACAGAAAAAGTGTGCTAGGACTTTGGAATACTTCGGCCACCAAATTGGGCTGGGGAAAGTAGCAGTGCCTGAGGCACAAGTGAAACCTCTTACTAACTTTAAGAGACCTGTCAATAAGAAAGACTTGCTGTGGCTTCCACGAGATGACGACCACTTTACGCTTCACACAGACGCATCATACAAAGGAGTTGGCAGGGTGTTGTCAGCATTCCGGGATGGTGTAGAGCGACCGGTAGGATACTTCTCCAAGGCACTCACTGAGACAGAGAAACGTTATTCCGCCACTGAAATAGAGTGCTTGGCCAACTACAGGAGTGTGGATCATTTTGCTATCCATTTGCTAGGTCGACATTCACCGTGATTACAGACCACAAGGCGCTACAAGCACTCTTCACTTCACAAAGACTGAACGCGCGCTTATTCAAGTGGGCACTGTCACTGCAGTCGTACAGTTTTAAGGTAGAGTACAGACCAGGGTCAACCCATCAAAATGCAGATGGATTATCCAGACAGGCATGGGACGAGGATCTGCCTTCAGAAGAAGACAGCGTTCAGGAGGGACTGCGTCCAACTCAAGGCGGGTGGGATGTCGAGCAGCCAGGCCATTATCTTCGCTCCATCAATGATGATGAACCTAACACTTAAAGTGTTGAGTGCATGCATTACTTCATTAAAGTGTTGAGTGTATGCATTACTTATTATTGTGAACATTGTGTTAATTGTGAATGTGAGTGTAGTGATGTAATGTCAGGTGGACTCTCTGTGTGCTTGTTACTTCTGTATCCTGTCTGGCAGGACTTATAAAAGGTCCTGTCAGCCATTTGTGATTAGTCTTGTCTTTATCATAGTTTTCGTCAGTTCATAAGTTATACCTAGACACCCTAAATTTCTCTGGATAGGTATTAACTAAGGCGATCCTTAGAGATAGACTCTGGTGGCAGCACCTATTAACTGAAGGGAGAAGGTAATCCTAAGGAGGAACCTTAGACACCTTCTTTAAAATACCAACCGCTCGGGCTATAGCAGTACCATTTTCATATTGAGGAAGAAAGGTTTTAGGCGAGGGTGAAATTTCCCCGACAGTCATCACCCTCACATTATTAGAAGGTTTTGTGGTTGCTTTTAGTTTATCAATAAGTAGATTTGTCTTTAATTAAGATGATCAACAATTAGAATCAATTCCACTTCTATATCTATACTTACCACTTCATCTCACAGATGTTGCAGTGAAATTTTCCTTTACACTCCTTGTACACCAAGTATCGACAAGTAGGACAATGACTACCAGTTTTCCTGAGCCGTCCAAGATGGCATGAACATATTGAACAGACACGCTTTGCTTTTAAGTCAAATTGTCTCTCTCTCCTGGTAACCTCTCACAGCTGAAAAACATATTATCACATCTTAATCATAATATCTTGTGCATTGATTAATAAGTCAAGAGCAACTTCATTCTAATACAAATGCTCCTTAGAACCACTTAATTTTGGATTGCTGATAGGTTATGAATCCATGCTATTATATATTCTTATGAATAGGAATGCACAATATCACTAGCAACAGTTGTTGATGGAAGGGCAATATTATTGTGAAGTTATTTATTGACCAAAATACATGAAAATGGTTGTAGTGTAAATACACAATTAACCACATCTGAGCATTATGTGTACCAACATTCAGAAAACATTCAGCAAACATTGAATGTGGTTAATTTCACACATAGTAAACATACAGCTTACTTTATTTGAAAATATGATTGTTTATTGTATAGCAGGCTATGACTATGGGCTCTACCACTATGTTCTGATTCATCTAATCCTCAGCAGCCAAGACTAAAAAAAAGTATTCCACAGATTCAAGTCTGGTCCAAATATCACTGAACTGTTTGGCTTGGATGACCTTGATGTGGCTGAAATATAATGGCTTGTTACTGGAGATAGGCTTGCTACTGGAGTTAGGCTTGTTTCTAAAGATGTGTTGCCAATCGGTCTTCAAGATTGTCAATCACGAGCAAGAATGTCAGACACACTGAAGTAATCAACAAACTCTAACTTGAGATAACATAGATACAAGGACTTCATCAATAGTCAATTTGAAATTTATAGCCTTCATCAGGAATAAATTGGAACATGGAGAAGTGGATTATAGAGAAACTCCTTGGATTTGTATTTGTGTTAGTTAATGTTGCTGAGATCATCCCTGTAGCCAAACCACTATCACATCCTTAACCTTGTGATTCTATCACCATTAACATTAACTATTGTGTCTAGCAATATACATGTCTTTAAAGAAAGGGGAAAAAACTCAGGCATCACCAACTTACTTCAATAATTTCCTTCACACTTTCTCGAGTAATTCATCATCTACCTTGGTATCACCCTGTGGTATCGTCTTCTCAAGATTTTCCATGTTAATTTTTATAGTAGCGTTTCCTAGACGCTAGCACTGCGTTGGAGCCATGCGCACTGTAGATTTTGGCCACGCCCCCTGTCGTCGTACGACGGCTTGACCTCAGGACCTGTAAGGAATAATCTTCAGGGAGGAAAACTTTCTCACGAAGGGTGCCTGGACTCTTGCGGCACTACAAAATTGACGTACAAAGTACCTATATTACTGATGAAGGTTACTAGCTAGTGGAAATATCTAGTTCAATTTGACTATTAAGAAGGTAATTTTAATAGTAATTTTGTGGTTCAAGGCAATCAAGACCAAATCATTCATCGAGCTGCATGCAAAGCTAGTAAAACATGATGTGGATCTTGTAGTTGATGATGTAAAAGACTTTTATATTGACATAATAGAGAAATCTTCTAAGAAAAACGATTTTTTGTGTTAACATGAATACGATGCACGCTCTTATCAAGCAGTGTTTAGTTTAATGGATTCTGTAGAACGAAAAATCATATTTTACATCAGAGAATGAACCACAAGCTCAATTCCATTGACTTTGTGAGATTGGAAGGTACCTGATGTTCTTTAAAGATACTTGTTCTTGTTTCAAATGCAGTTAGGAAGTACGATGAAGTCCAGTATGTAACAAAACTACCTGTCTAGATATATGCAGGGCATCATATCAAATATACACTGTGAAAATTTCAACGCTTCCTTCTTACATGTGACGTTTTGAAGAACAGGTATGTTAAAAAGAATTGTATATTTTGAGCTCATACGCAATCCACATGTGTGGATATCTGCAAAGTAAGTGCAAGGAGAGAAACATTAATGCAATCACACGGCATTGTTGTTCCTAGAGTCACACCACACCCACATTTGTTTACACATGAAGCACGGCTACAGCTAATCATGTTTAGGCCATGATTGCCACTGTCGCTGCAGAAAATTATGGCTGTCATTGATTAACACTAAACAGAATTAGTTACGTAGTTATTGTTCATGTTTGGTGGCTGGTTGCAGAAAGGCGTAAGGCAGTGCATCTTCTGCTGGTGATAGCCTTTCATATTGAGTCATATTTTCTGAAATAACAACCTTCATCCATCTCATATATTCAACTGTGGTCATCTTTCTGCCGGTATGTACAATTTGCAGAGAACTCCATCCAATGCCTCCTCAGTTAGTTCTCTTGGTGTCCAGATTTTTCAGTGTCTCTATACAAACCTGTACGACAGCTGTTTATTTAAAACCAATTGAAGAAACACTAAGTTTTAGATGACCATCTGTTTCTGACCCAGCTCCAGTTAAAAATGATGTGTTCTCACATAGTTCATGAAACCTCATCACAGCGAGTGAAAAACCTCAGTGTCTGAGGAATAGATAGCATTTGGTTGGTGGCATGGAGCAACAGCTTTGTATTGGCTTCTTCTTAGTTGCTCTTGAGGTGGATTAATTCCTTTTTGCTATACATCTTGCCCCCTTACAATAACCATTTTCGTGATTGTTCATGCACCATTACAAGGATCAAATAATTCTTCCTTACTTGAAACACACGCAACTTTATCTGTTTAGCTGCAAACGGTAATCTTGGGACAAGAAAAAATTCTGCATACAAATAATATTTGGTTTAGAATTACATACAGCTATCTTAGAAGTAAACAAGCTTATGCTTTCTGAGTCATTTCCCATTTAGATTTCCTAGTGTAACACTCATATAATTTCCATGTAATTTATAAATACTCAAGCGCCATTTCTGCTTAGGACAATAGGTTAATTCTATACTCTCACCAACAATGACTTTGTCTGTTGAAGTGACCTTTATCCTATACTGACATGACAGCCTTTTCCTCGCTATCCTTGACAAATAGATTAGTCCAGTGTCTATGGATTAAAAAGCTTTCCAGTGATGCTTTTGTGACTCTCTGTTTTGGCAGTTGAAAGACCACAGTGATGTGTGTGTGTTTTCTGTAAGAGCTCAACCATCTGTTGCACTTCTCCCACTAGCTATAATTAGTTCTGGTCAATGATGCGTTTGTGTGGTACACTTCAATTTTTACCAGTCCTCCATAGGTGTTGATTGCATGCTTTATATGCTATGACATCACATTATGTCATCAGAAAAATGATGTATGTAACATCATATATGAAAAATGTGAGGTGTATATATACTCCCTTTAAAAAAAAATGTTAGTGCATCAACTCCCGTCCTCCTAACCGTCCCATAAACCAAGCCACAACTTCTGCAGCAGCTATGGTACACAAGAGTTTACCATAATCTTCATATAAAGCATAAAGTCATTTGAGTTTGGGTCTGGGGTATATAAGCTTTAGTTAGATAGCTTGATACAAACACAGTTGCATCCCGGTAGCTATTTTTAACATGTCAATGGACACTCCATGCCCTGCCACCAACCAACCATCATCCATCATGCTGCCTTCTCGTATACAAAAAATATTGTTCAGTTTTAATATTTTTGGCAGTTATTTTGAAATTATTCACAAAAATGTTATCCTGCAAGGTTGCAGTTTTGGCAACATTCTTTTAAGGATATCTACTTTCACCATAATTATATGCACAACAAACATTATTTAAGATATGTTGCCCTAATTAACCAATTCTTGCAAAGACAAAAGTTTTTCCTTTGGTAGCTAGCTCTAAAGCGATGTGTGCAATTGCCATGTTCAATTACACCAATCTTTATGAGCTGTCCATGAAGTGGCTGGTTTCAATATTCAAATATCAAATGCAATTAGCTTCAGAAAATGATTAGAACACACACTTTTAAATGACCAATGGTAATCTGACCGATTCAGCTTGGTTTTAACAAATTTGTTATTTGTTATTAAAAGCACTTTTTATTAAAAGCACTTGTAGTATTTACGTAAGGAATAAAGACGGTACTCATGTTACTAAACCTTTTAACTAGGATTGGGTTGCACTCGAGTGAAGACTCATATGCTCATCAACTGCCGGCAATTAGAGAGCTGAGGTTTTTTGATGTCACTGTTGTGGCTACTTAGAAAATATTAGCCCCCCCCTGTCTCACAAGCTAGAGGATCGACATGATTTGAAGCATTAAAATAATTATGATTAAACTGGTTGTGGTCAACATGGGTAGTTGCTTTCTCACTCTCTTTACCAGTCAATCCAATACAGGTGTTTGTTTGGATTCTAATGCAGACCCAGTTGGAAGGAACAACTGCGAATGATGTTTGTCTAGACTACCAAATCTGAGAGAAGTTATCTGGTATGAGTTTATGAATGTGTAAGTTTGGGATTGCCTTGGGCAAGATATTGGCAGTAAAAGTAGAACCAAGGACACCAAATTTAGAACTGTGTGCCTATTATACAAATATATAATACATATCAGTATTCTAGATTTCAAAAACTGCACAATGCTAGGCTTCACAGTCATCATATCTTTTTTCCATGTTTGCCAAAGATAAATGTGATGGTGGCAGTTACTAATGACTTTGAAATTAATCGTGCCAATAGAAAAAGTGGTATTTTCCGTTATGGTCGTTATGGTGGTTGCAGGTGCTAGAAGTGGTGGTGGTGGTAGATATATTATTATTGAAAATGAACTTTAATTACTAGCTGACAATTATAATGATGCTAAGACAGCTCGAGTTGCATGCCCTTTTCTTTTCTGTTGTTTTATTACAAAGAGTTTGATTCCCTGAATTAAAAAAAAAAATATTAAAAACTTGGCTATTTGAGAAATGTGTATTAATAAAATCTACTCTTCAATAATAAAGCGTTGCTATTCACGTCAACATAAAATTATTATTGTAGTTTTTAAATTGTTTTGTGATGGTTCTTACTTTTAATGTTGTTATTATTATTATTATCATTTTTGTTGTTGTTGTTTTATTTTTGTTGTTGTTATTATTATTAGTAGTAGTAGTTTTATTATTATTATTATAATAAATATTGTTGCTGTTGTTATTATTATTATTAATATTATTATTTTGTTATTATTATTGTTGTTATTGTTGTTATTGTTGGTGTTGTTATTGTTGTTGTAAATATTGTTATTATTATTATAATTATAATTATAATAATAATAATAATAATAATAATAATAATAATAATAATAATAATAATAATAATTATTATTATTATTATTATTATTTTTATTTTATTTTTTTATTTTTATTTTTATTTTTATTATTTAAATTTTTTTAAAATATATATCAAACAACAACAACAAAACAATAACAACAACAACACTAATAATTACACAAGACTGTCCATGCCCGAGCCTCCCATTGCCCCCATGACTGCAAGAGCATTGCCTCTCTGTACCGCCACAGACAATTGTTGCATCAAAAATTGGTATGAGTTCTCTTCCCCAGTGTGTTGCTTCATTTTCCTTCCGAGTTCCTTTAGGAAGGCCAATGACTTTGGGCCAATGGCACCTAGGGTCTCAACCGCAACTGGCACAAAAAAATAATTCCTGGTAAGGCAGTGGTACTTGTCCTCCTTTTTCTCTTCAGCCATGGCAGCTACCGCACCTGAGCTCCTGGTAGCTTGAGCACAATAGGACTGTGCCAGAGTGTTGGGGCAGGTCACATCCCAGATCAGGGGCTTGCCACATTTCCATGGCACCATGGTGATTCCATCTGGACGCTTGCCGTCCATATGATTGAGTCCAGACGGTTCCAGCCTTGAAGGTACATGAGCAGATGACATAGCCCTATGAATAATGTTATTCATTGAGGAATGTCGGTAGTGACGACCCTCACTCTTCTTGCAGCTCAAACTGTGCAGACCAAAATGGTCCACCTCTGCATCACAGTGCTGGCATAAGTGGGGATGGCAAAGAGGGGACCCCAAACGAAGGCCAACAGCAATCCTGATAGTTGCGTCGTCCATCCTCAAACCCAAGTTGGAGATTGGGGGTGCACGAAGCCATGCTCCAGATTCCCTAGCAGAGACAGCCAAAAGCCTAGCTCTTGTCAGGCTATCTGAGGCATTGCTTAGCAAGGACTCCACGTCTTTGGAAACTTGATAGGCATCCCACGACTTCTGGAGGCATGCTGCTGAACCAAGAGGTGTAGGAAAATCATGATCTTTTGACCACAGCAATAAAGCCTCTTCACGATTTTGGAGTGGGAGAGACTGCAGGTGTGTAGGGAGGATACGTTGGACCAGGTCGCAACAGGCAGCAGCCGAGGCCATGAAGGCTGATGGGGCAATCTGCACAGCACGCCTAATACCAAGACCACCTACTCTGATTGGAAGACTGGCTTGAGACCAAGCTGTGTCATCATCACCAAATTGAATATTGATGATGCTGCTCACAATAGTCTTGAGGGCATCGTCATAGGTAGCTAGGACAGGAGACAGGAAGCAAGGGGAGCTCCTGAGGATGTACTGCAGCTTTGGGATGGAAAATGAGCTACGCAGTAAAATCAAAGCCTCATGGGCCGAGATGTAGCTTAGCCTTTCCCCCATCACCTCAAGGGATTTCACCTTCTCCAAAAGGGAAGCAGAGATCGATTCTACGCTACCAAGCGGTGCACCAAGAAGACATGCTTCATCAGGATTTGTCACACATGCACCTGGAAGTGAGCATAATATAGTCCCTCTTGTGACTGGGTCATGGCAGATGATCTCCGACTTTCCATTATTTAGTGACAGACCCAACTCTGAAGCTGATTGTATGCAGGAGAGATCCTTGACAATGTCCTCAGTAGTACCGCCTAGAGTGATGTCATCCAAGTACATTATACACAACTCAGATGACATTTGGGCACAGTGTTGATGGAGGGACAAACAAAATAGCAAGGGACCAAGTGGGTCACCCTGTTGGACACCTTCAGCAGACTGCAGAGTCTGATCCTCCCAGAAAAGGTTGGATGGAGAAGAGTACACCGAGTGTACAAAGGGGTATATTTGTGGGGCTAAAACCTGAACAAACCTAAGCATTTTGTCTCTATGCACGGAATTAAAGGCATTCTTGAAATCAAGCTTTAGCACAGCATGATTTGGTTGCAGATGTCTGATGTATTGCCTGGTAGCATGGACAGCAGCCTCAGCACCACCCCGTACTCCATAACCCAACTGTGTAGGGGCAAGCAAAGACGCCATTTCATGCATGACCTGGTTCCCAGCAATTTTGGCTACAAGGCGTCTGAGCGTACATCCAACTGCGATGGGCCTAATCCCCCCATTATTATTATTATTATTATTATTATTATTATTATTATTATTATTATTATTATTATTATTATTATTATTATTATTATTATTATTATTATTATTATTATTATTATTATTATTATTATTATTATTATTATTATTATTATTATTATTATTATTATTATTATTATTATTATTATTATTATTATTATTATTATTATTATTATTATTATTATTATTATTATTATTATTATTATTATTATTATTATTATTATTATTATTATTATTATTATTATTATTATTATTATTATTATTATTATTATTATTATTATTATTATTATTATTATTATTATTATTATTATTATTATTATTATTATTATTATTATTATTATTATTATTATTATTATTATTATTATTATTATTATTATTATTATTATTATTATTATTATTATTATTATTATTATTATTATTATTATTATTATTATTATTATTATTATTATTATTATTATTATTATTATTATTATTATTATTATTATTATTATTATTATTATTATTATTATTTTATTATTATTATTATTATTATTATTATTATTATTATTATTATTATTATTATTATTATTATTATTGTTGTTGTTGTTGTTGTTGTTGTTGTTGTTGTTGTTGTTATTATTATTATTATTATTATTATTATTATTATTATTATTATTATTATTATTATTATTATTATTATTATTATTATTATTATTATTATTATTATTATTATTATTATTATTATTATTATTATTATTATTATTATTATTATTATTATTATTATTATTATTATTATTATTATTATTATTATTATTATTATTTATTATTATTATTATTATTATTATTATTATTATTATTATTATTATTATTATTATTATTATTATTATTATTATTATTATTATTATTATTATTATTATTATTATTATTATTATTATTATTATTATTATTATTATTATTATTACTATTACTATTACTATTATTATTTTTATTATTATTATTATTATTATTATTATTATTATTATTATTATTATTATTATTATTATTATTATTATTATTATTGTTTATTTATTTATTTGTTTATTTGTTTATTAATTTTATTATATTATTTCTTTATTATTATTTTTATTTTATTTTTTTATTATTTTTCGTTGTTGTTTTTGTTTGTTTGTTTATACTATATTTTATTTTTATATGCATAACTGTTGTTTTATTTATTTGTCTATTGTTTATGTACATTTTTATTTATTGTTCATTTATTTATTTTATTTATATATTTATTTATTTTTAATGTTATTATTTTCCTTCTTTATTTTACATCTGGTGCACATGCTAGGGACATGTACTGGCACATGGTGGATAGCTTGCTACTGGTATAGAGCAGGCTCATCACACGAACATAGCGTCTCATTATTCACAATGAAGGCTAGAGCATCTATATAGTCATAAAGTTGAGTAAATACAATTTGAAGTTGATTATTGAGAAGATGATTTTATAAAATGATTAGATTATGTAACACACAGAATATATTAAATCTTTGATGGTCAGCACGAGAATACTTATTACGCAATTGTCCGTTGGTTGGAAGGAAAAAAATGAAAATATTTGACACAAGCATATTCAAAAGGATATCTGCCAGTCTAAGGCCCAGAAGTAACTCTATAGCATAGAGCAATAAATAAATATGGTTTAGCTATAAACAGAAAAGAAATTGCTAGCCAGTGAACAAGATTAATGGCTCTTCTAAGCTTTAGCAGTTTAGCTACTTAACTTAGCATCGAAATGTTATTCATCAATTGGATATTCAGACAGAACAATATTTTCAAAGCCAATTCCATTTTTTCCCCAGTAAATAGTATCATAGTTGACATAGTACTTATTAGGGTCACACCCTGTTAGCAAAATTTCCATTTAGTATCTGGCTGGTTGTGGTGATTAACCAAGGGAGTGGTGACAAAGTTCTGCTTGTGTCTTGCTCTACTAAGCAGAGCAACCAAGAAAATTAAGATGTCTAGCTGTTTAGTTTCTAGATAGCTAACTGATCAAACTAACTGAAAGAAATTGCCATCAACCCCCAAAATTATTATTTCCTAAAAGAAGCCCAGAATTGTTCCCAAGTTACTTTGTCTTTTGTGACAAACCATCGTCATAAGCCTAGCTGAATATTAGCTATTACTTTTATTCAAACTAATATACCTGCTCATGTACGTCCTTCAGCATATTATAATTATATATATAGACCCATCACTATTCCACATTGTCACATGGTTTTGTAAATTTAAATTTAAATAGTATGCCTGACCAGAGAGATTCAGTTACAGCATAATATTACAGAGAACAAACAACAGTCAAAGCATTTCTACACCACAAAAGCATGCCTACAACATTAGCACTAGGCCAAAGAAACAGTTGTAACTAGCTAGGTAGTGACAATGTAACAGATTTATGTTACTTCTAGCTAGTCCTAATATCAGGGTTTTTTATCAGTGCAAATTTAGGCTGTGCTAGTACCAAATATTTGGTTGTAGACAACTTAGTGCATATTAGCTCACATCCATTCTTCTGTCAGCAGAATTTTTAACTAGTGCACAGAAGAGAATGGCATGCAGCACAATCTTCTTGATTTTTTAAGAAACAGAGCTATCACAGAAGGTAAGATGACCTAGCTGTTCAGTGTTAGTATGGCACTGGTGATGTTCATCACATTCCCTTACATGAGTAAGTAGCCAAACTGCTGCCGATAAGTGAAATAGGCTGCTTGAAGGGCCCATGTATTGAGGCATACTGGACCAAATCCCTATGATACAGCTGACCACAATTTCACCCTCCTGCATCTTGGACATTCTCTTGTCAATTTCATGACAGAAAGTACACTCAAGACCAGTAGGCATCACCTGGCAATGACCACAGTTACACCTGTGGAGTAAATTCAGTAAATCTAGCTAAAGCTAGCCAATTATTCCTTACCAGTCAGTGTTCTCTAGTCTGTGTAACAGTACCTAAACTACTATCCTCATCTTCTTGAGATAAGGCTCTACTGTTCCACTTGCTTCCTGTTCTTCAGCTAGGTCTGTATCTAATATTTCAGATGAACTTTCAATTGCAGAAGAAGAAAAGGAGAGATGCAGGCAGCTAGAGCTAGCTACAGAGACAGAGTCTTCTGTTTCCAGTGTATCAGCCATTGAAATCAGTCTCCTGGTAACATCATCTCCTGGCCACGCCCCCAAACAGGAAGTGACCTGTTGGCTGTCAAAATGAGGCCAAAGAAGACTCTCTAGTTCAACAAAGGTTTGTTTGTAGAAGCTTAAAAAAATTATACATACTCAGAACATCCTATTGAGCAGATAACAGCAAGAATTTGTTTGGTGCAAGCCTCCCTTTAAAGTCATTTACAGTTTTTCTATTACAATTACTTTTTATTGAGAAATTAAGTAATGAATACCTGAAACAGTTCATACATCGACTTATACTTTTGAAAAAAATATAACAATTCAGGGTGCATTATTGATAAGACCTATGCACCCATGTGCTTCATTGTTTTGGCCATGTGGCAAAGTAGTCTTGATCAAAATAACAGGTTGAATTCAAGTTTGTTAGAAACTTACTTGTTCAGAACGTTCACTACCAATACTTTCCACATTATTACAAACATGACCTGCTTCAAATATTAAGCAGACTTTGATTGGTACATGGAGGAGACATCTCTGCCATAAAATATTCTCTTACACTTGGTCATGTTGTAATATTTGGACCTAGTCTATGCATGTATTGCTTACGATATCTTCCAAACTGTACCAATGTTTTGTTGGGTCATTGGGGTCCAGATCCTTAAGAGGAAGTGTCACCCATCCTAAAAATCTGTTCTTTCTGAGCCGATTCTTGTCCCATATGCTCACGTTCAGTGTGCACAATTCCAATTAAGACACTTCAACCTTATACTAAAGAAGACAAAATCACTGTTAAAGTGTATCATGCATCCACATTGTAGCTACCTTCATAAGTGCATTGTATTCTGGGTTCATTGTTTTCATTTTGACGTCAGTCTTTTCTTGCAGTATCTTCTTTGGTCAAAGACAAGATTAGTCTTGACATAAGGGTTAGCATAATTATATCTGCAATATCCTGACATTTACAAACTTGCACCTCCAGTTCACCCTTCCCATAAACAATTCCGAGCATAATAGCTCCTCTGTGGCCAGAAATAGGTTTTTTATCCGAGATAGAAATCTTCTCAGTGATATGAAACAGTTCCTGCAGATAGAATTGAGAAATTAATAATCCAACTATCTCTCAGGTGTTAAGGAAAACTCGGTCTTTACCCAACTATTTGGCAAGTGCAACTGCATTCACATGCTTACTACCTTATCCTGTTGAGGTTGAGTGTGCATGGCATTCGCATCTAGTGCACTCAGACAATACTCATTTGATTCAGACCTAGTTAGCCTTGGAGTAAGTGTAAGTGGAACGGGAGTGGGTGATGGCCCATGGGAGGAGGAGGTGTGAATAGGCACAAATGGAACAGATGGCTTTGAATTTTCCCCAATTTTCTCGCTGTTGCAGATGAGCTGGATACTGTTGTGAGTCCAGCTTCTTGAGACAGTGCCATAAATTATTTTGCAATATATTATTATACTTCTTAAAATGACACTGGATTGAAAAAACACAATAACACCTACTCACCCATCATGTCTATCAAGAAGCTCATCTTAAAGAAGCCACTGCCTTGTGTCCTCCCTATGTATTTAGTGGTGGTGGTGCTGTTTATAGTAGCAGCATATGTAGGAGGAATGACAGGAAGCGGAGGGGAGAAGAATCCATACGTTTTGGTCCAGCCATCTACAGAATTATTGCAAAGAGGATGATATTCAATGTAGGCTAAACTAAATAGAATCTGAAACATTATCAGCCATGCCTAATTTCAAACTGAAACCACTGTTAATTTCAGAGTCAGTACAGAGATGAGCTTATTTATACTTAATATTGGTCTTGAACATTTGGAATTCTCTGTTTGGCTTTTTGGCTGATAAAAGATAAAAAGAATTTTGGGTAACAAATAAATCTGCACAGCATCCACACAATAGTTACTGAGAACTTGAGGATTTACATTTTCATTCTTTACATGCACATTCAGGTCCATGATGGAATTTAGAAAACCTCAAAACAGAGTCAAGTTCCCATACCTTAAATATACACACTGACCTGTAGTACAACTTTTCAACTGCACCATCTTCTAAACTACAATGCAATCGCCACTCAAATTTTATCATGGCACTTTCTTGTGATAAATCATAAACCCAGGATAATTCTGTAATAATATTGCTATGCAAGCTTGATCTGTCCTTGTAAATAGTACTCCTTACACCAGAAATATATACATTTCTCGAATTATAATATGAATTTGATAAAAGATTTTACACCGAGTCATTAAATTCAATTAGATTTTATTTTATTATTTTATGAGGCTGTAGCACAGTACCAAGTGATGTCAGGGCTGGAGGCTGCATTGTCTAAGGCCATATTATGGTATATAGCTGTAGCTACACTCAACATATACAATAGCTGTATCTGTACCTCTAGGGACTTTCCCATAAAGTTTCTTAGGGGCTGCTCATCACTTGTGTCGAGAGATGCACGATTTACTCCAGTGAGTTCTTGTGCAGTGGCCCTTGGGGGCTCCACAACTGAACAAGCACACATGCTTACTAAAGCAGTTGTTTCAAGACAAAGATTAGAATATCTGTCATCCTCCACATTATCAGACGGTTTTGTGGGTGCGGTTTGTTTTTAATTTAAGTAGATTTGTCTTTAATTAAGATGATCAATAATTAGCTTCAATTTTCATTGGTGACAATTGTATGATCAAAAGATTGAATACTTTCCACTTCTACACTCACCACTTCATTTCACAGATGTTGCAGTGGAATTTTCCTTTGCACTCCTTGCACACCAAGTATCGACAAGTAGGACAATGACTTCCAGTTTTCCTGAGCCGTCCAAGATGGCATGAACATATTGAACAGACACGCTTTGCTTTTAAGTCAAATTGTTTCTCTCTCCTGATTTCATAGAGTAACCTCTCACAGCTGAAAAACATATTAATTAAGCACATCACAACTTATCATAATATATCCAATGCATTGATCAGTTATTAATAATTCAAGAGCAACTTCATTCTAATATGAATGCTCTTTAGAACCACTTAATTTTGGATTGCTGA
Organism: Cladorhizidae sp. MBARI D1340-BT2; assembly: GCA_028752905.1. Classification (NCBI taxonomy): domain Eukaryota; kingdom Metazoa; phylum Porifera; class Demospongiae; order Poecilosclerida; family Cladorhizidae; species Cladorhizidae sp. MBARI D1340-BT2. Next base: position 10,767,875 of record JAQNBH010000013.1, read on the forward strand.
TAGGTTATGAATCCATGCTATTATATATTCTTATGAATAGGAATGCACAATATCACTAGCAACAGTTGTTGATGGAAGGGCAATATTATTGAGAAATTATTTATGGACCAAAATACATGAAAATGGCTGTAGTGTAAATACAAAATTAACCACATCTGAGCATTATGTGTACCAACATTCAGAAAACATTCAGCAAACATTGAATGTGGTTAATTTCACACATAGTAAACATACAGCCTTACTTATTTGAAAATATGATTGTTTATTACATAGCAGGCTATGACTATTGGCTCTAATGTTCTGCTTTGATCCATCCATCTAATCCTCAGCAGCCAAGACTAAAAAAAAGTATTCCACAGATTCAAGTCTGGTCCAAATATCAGCACTGAACTGTTTGGCTTGGATGACCTTGATGTGGCTGAAATATAATGCTGTTACTGGAGATAGGCTTGTTTCTAAAGGTGTGTTGCCAATCGGTCTTCAAGATTGTCAATCACGAGCAAGAATGTCAGACACACTGAAGTAATCAACAAACTCTAACTTGAGATAACATAGATACAAGGACTTCATCAATAGTCAATTTGAAATTTATAGCCTTCATCAGGAATAAGTATTCCTGATAAATGCTTGGAACATGGAGAAGTGGATTATAGAGAAACTCCTTGGATTTTGTATTTGTGTTAGTTAATGTTGCTGAGATCATCCCTGTAGCCAAATCACTATCACATCTTTAATCATATGATTCTGTCACCACTATTGCTAGACACATAATCGTAGCCGGGAAAAAATCGACTCCAAAGTGGGCTCAAAACTTGCCTGCCGCATCACCAACTTACTCCAATAATTCCTTCTCACTTTCTCGAGCAATTCATCATCTACTTTGGTATCACCCAGTGGTATCATATTCTCAAGATTTTCCATATTTTATAGCGTACTCTTCAGTTCTAGCGCTGCGTTGGAGCCATGCGCACTGTAGATTTTGGCCACACCCACTGTTGTACGATGACTTGACGTGCTGGCGAGCTGCTTAATTAAATTTGACCTCAGGACCTGTAAGGAGGTTAGGCGGGAGGAAAACTTTCTCACGAAGGGTGTCTGGAGACTTGCGGCACTACAAAATTGACGTTCAAAGTACCTATATTCCTGATGAAGGCTAGAGCATCTAGCTAGTGGAAATGTCTAGTTCAATTTGAGGTAATTTTAATAGTAAATTTGTGGTTCAAGGTAATCCAGACCAAATCATTCATCGAGCTGCATGCAAAGCTAGTAAAACATGATGTGGATCTTGTAGTTGTTGATGTAGAAGACTTTTATATTGACAATACTGTTGGTCGAGAGAAATCTTCTAAGAAAAACGATGGTCTTCATTTTTTGTGTGAACAGGAATACGATGCATGCTCTTATCAAGTAGTGCTTAGTTTAATGCATTCTGTAGAACGAAAAATCATATTTTACATCAGAGAATGAACCACAAGCTCAATTCCATTGACTTTGTGATATTTTCGCCCATTGCAAGGTACCTAATGTTCTTTAAACATACTTGTTCTTGTTTCATATTCAGTTAGGAAACACGATGAAGTCCAGTGTGTAACAAAACCACCTGTCTAGATATATGCAAGGTAATAAAAAAAGATCAAAATATATATACTGTGAAAATTGCAACGCTTCCTTCTGACATGTGACATTTTGAAAAACAGGCATCTTTCCTCTGGTTAAAAAGAATTGTAGATTTTGAGTTCATAAGCAATCAACATGTGTGGATATCTGCAAAGTAAGTGCAAGGAGAGAAACATTCATGCAAGTACACGGCATTGTTGCGCCTAGCGTCAAACCACACCCACATTTGTTGACACATGAAGCACGGCTTATGCTTAGGCCATGATTGCCACTGTCGCTGCAGAAAATTATGGCTGTCACTTGATAAGCACTGAACAGAATTAGTCATGTTCATGTTTGGTGGCTGGTTGCAAAATGGCTTAAGGCAGCGCATCTTCTGCTGGTGAGAGCTTTTCATATGGAGCCATCTTTTCTGAAATAACATAGCATTTCAGAAACAGCAAAATCCTAGGCTTCACTGCCATCATACCTTTTTCCCATTTTTGCCAAAGATAAATGTGATGGTGGCAGTTTCTAATGACTTGGTTGCAAGTGGTGGTGGTGGTAGATATATTATTATTGATTTAATTACTAGCTAACAATTATAATGCTGCTAAGACAGCTCCAGTTTTAGGCTGATTTTTGGCCTTTTCTTTTCTGTTGTTTTTTACAATAGAATAATTAATACTTCAACTAAAAAAATTCTGAAAACAAAAGGTTTTACATTATATAATTAAACCATGATAAGTTTTTTTTGACAAAGAGTTTGATTATCATTTGAAAAGGAAAATTTTCCAAGAGTTAAAAAAAAATTATTAAAAACTTGGAAGTGTTTATTAAATAAAATCTACTCTTCAATAATAAAGCGTTGCTATTCACGTCAACATAATGTAGTTTTTAAATTATTTTTGTGATTGTTCTTACTTTTGTCATTTATTAATGTTGCTATTATTATTATTATCATCATCATTATTATTATAGTTGTTGTTGTTGATGTTGTTTTATTTTTGTTGTTGGTGTTGTTAGAGATTTGGGGAAGTTGCGGGATGAATGGATGAGATAGAGGAAAAGATCATAGAAGATGCTTCATTCAGAATACAACTCAACTGGTTCTGTCTGGGCCTCTACGGTGGCTCCCTTACCACCTGAGTCCCAGCCAGGACCTTATTTGGTAATATATGATACATGTACAGTTCATGTGATCTAGCTAATTATACATTCTAGTGGTTACTTCTCATGCTACTAGGTTATGCCCTGATTAGGAAATGGTTCAGTTAGTCTGTTGTGGTCTGGGGTTCTCCATGGGTTGCACTCCTCCCCTCCCCCTCCTACAGCGAATCCGGGGGCAGATTATCTGGTGTGTCTGCGATCCAGGCTTGACGAGACAGACCATCTGCGTTGCCGTTGTCGGCTCCAGGACGGTGCATGATGGAGTAGGTGAATGGTTGAAGACGTAGGGACCACCTGCTCACTCGACCACAAACATCCTTCATATTATGTAGGTAGCATAAACAACTGTGGTCGGTTACTATTGTGAAGGAGACTCCTGTGAGGTAGACTTCGAAGTGTCGGACACCATCGACTATGGCCAGGCATTCACGTTCCACAGCTGCATAATTTCTCTCGCAGCTGCAGAGCTTCCTAGAATGGAAAGCAATGGGGCGATCTCCATTCTCATCTGAATGTTGGCTGAGGACAGCAGCGATGCCCATGTCAGAGGCATCTGTCTGCAGTATGAATGGTAGAGTGTAGTCGGGTCCCTGCAGGACAGGGTCAGTTGAGAGTGACTGCTTGAGTTGCTCGAATGCTGACTGATGGACGTTTGTCCACTTGACCTTGTTTGGGAGTTCCTTACATGTGAGGTCAGATAGTGGGGCTGAAATGTCGGCGTAGTGGGGTACAAATCTCCGGTAATACCCAGCCAACCCGAGAAAAGACCGGACGTCTTTCTTTGTCCGAGGACGAATGAAGTTTTTGATGGAGTGGACCTTGGCAGAGTCAGGCTGTACCTGGCCATGTCCCACTCTGTGGCCAAGGTACAGGCATTCGTGCATGCTGAATTGGCGCTTGCTCATCTTCACTGTCAATCCTGCCCCCTCCAGCCTGCAGAGTGTCTCATGTATGTGAGCCATGTGATCTGTCCAAGTGGTACTGAAGACAACCAGGTCGTCCATGTAGGCAGCGACGTGAGTCGTCAGGTCACCGACTAGAGGGTTCATAAGGCGTTGGAAGGTAGCAGGTGCTCCGACGAGGCCGAAGGGCATCACGGAGAACTGATATTTTCCAAATTGCGTTGTGAAAGCAGTCTTCTCCCGTGAGGCCTCGGCCACTGGCACCTGCCAATATCCTTTCATCAAGTCGAGGGTTGTGATAAAACTGGCCCCTGAGAGACAGTCTAAGAGGTCTTCTACTCTCAGCATAGGGAAGGGGTCGGGTCGGGTCACTGTATTGAGTTTGCGGTAGTCTACACACAACCTAAGTGACCCATCCTTTTTTGTAACGAGGACTATTGGTGAGGCCCATGGACTCCTGCTTACCTCAATAATGCCAGCCCTCAGCATAGATGCTATCTAATCCTTTACGGTCTGCACCCGAGCCTGAGGTAGGCGATAAGGGGGAGAGCTAAGGGGTACAGACTCGCCTGTATCAATGGAGATGGAGGTGAGCTCTGTGAGTCCGGGCTGATCACTAAACACCTTGTCGTGGGCAGCAAGGAGATGGAGTAGGTCCTCTCTCTGGGTCGGAAGAAGTTCTGGATATATTCTGGGTGGATCAGGTGAAGGTGTGTCAGACCAGGTAGGGATGTCCTCGTGGTCCTGCGCTTGAGACTCTACAGAGCTGTACAGGCATACCGCTGAAGGGGAATCCCACCTGGCAAGCATGTTGACATGGTACATGTGAGAAGGCTTCCTGGAGCCAGCCATCCTGACACGGTAGGTGGTTGGGGAGAGGATATCAGTGATGGGGAATGGTCCCTGCCATTTCGCCAAAAGCTTGTTGGTGGAGGATGGCAACAGCACAAGGACCAAATCTCCTACCGCAAATGACCTCTCCCGAGCCTTCTGGTCATACCACAACTTCATTTGTTGCTTGTTGTCACGTTCAGTGATGGAGGCAATGTCTCTGGCTGCCTCAAGTCTAGCGTAGGTGGCCATCATGTGCGAGACGACATTTTCAGGGCAACTATGGGGTTCTTGCCATGCCTCCTTGAGCACGTCTAGGGGTCCTCGTGGGTTTCTTCCAAAGACCAGCTCAAAGGGACTGTATCCGGTCGAGCTGTGTGGGGTCTCTCGAAAAGCAAACAATAAGCTGGGCAGTGACTTGTGCCACTGCCCACCAAATCTTGTGACATACTTACGTAATCCACTTTTGAGCGTTGCGTTATATAGCTCCACCATTCCGTCTGTCTCAGGATGATAGGCCGACGTCTTGATGGAGCGTATGCTGAAGAGGTCATAGAAGTAGTGGTCCATCAGTTGGCTACAGAAGTTTGCCCCCCCTGTCCGTTAGGATCTCTTTCGGCAGTCCGACTCTCGAGAAGTTGTCCACCAGAGCCTCTGCTACATCCTTACTGGTGGTTGTGCGGAGAGGTATTGCATCTGGATATCTGGAGCCATAGTCCACGATGGTGAGGATATACCTGTGACCCTCCTCGGTCACAGGCAGTGGTCCCACCATATCCATGGCAATGCGGGTAAATGGTGTTGAAATAACTGGTAGTGGCACCAGAGGAACTTTCCTGGTAGTTCCCTTGGCTGTGCGCTGGCATGTCTGGCAGCATCTGCAGAGGTCTGCGATGGCCTGTCTTACTCCAGGCCAGAAAAAGCGGTGAATGATTCTGTCAGTCGTCCTCCTACGACCAAAGTGGCCCGCCCATGGTGCCATGTGGGCCGTTCTGAGTACAGACTCTCTGTAGCGGATGACTTGGTCAATTGGCCCTTTCTGGTGAGGTGGGATCCAGCTGCGGAACATGATACCATCTCGGAGGAAGAAAGGGGCAATCCTGTCATTGCATTTCTTGCACATGATGTTTAGTAATGGGTCATTGGACTGGGATTCCTTGAGCTGGTCAGGTCCACCATCTAGGAGCGTTGGTTGTCCACATGCAGTTGCGTACCTACGTCGGTCGAGCCTCTTCTGGTGGCGGGACGGTCGGTTCTTGTCGGATACCTGCCCCCAAAAATTGTCTGCAAAGTTAGGCAACTAAGCTATAGAGTGGCCTTGAGGGGATAGGTTGGGTACATGATCCTCCTCTTTAGGCCCAGTGTTCTGGGTCGGTTCTTCATCCGAAGAGGATGGACACAACTCAGAGGACGGTGGAGTAGACGACTGCACCTGCATCTTGGTCAGTGGTCTGGCTCTGTGTGTGGGGACGAAACTGGACTTCTCAGAGTCAGTGGAGGAGGACATGTTCTCTACATAGTTC